>MU399565.1:0-493704 GCA_022578875.1 Hypoxylon crocopeplum
ATTATAAATTAAATTATATATTTAATTAATATATATTTTTATTAAAATATTTTTAACGTTTAAATATTATTTATTATTAATTTATAATTTTTTAAGTTTTTATTTATTTTCGTAATTAAATATATAAATTTTTTTATTAAAATAAAAATTAACCGATTTATATTTATATATAATCGGTTTTTTCGTTTCGAAAAAACTATAATTAATTTTTTTTATAATTAATTAATATCGTTAATAAATATTATAAAAATTATAGAATTTTTTATTATTTTTTAATATTTTTTTTAAAAAATAAATATTTTTTTATTACGTAAATATTTTATTTAAATTATTATAATTAATTTAATTATATAATAATTAAAATAATAAATTATTTATAAATAACGTTATATATATATATATATTTTAATATAATTAATTTTAATATTTAATTTTTTTTTAATTTTAATATTTAATTTTTTAATATATATCTTATATAAAGATATTTTATTCGTTTATTTAATTATTCGTATAAAGAATAGCTATATATATATCGATCTAAGTGTGGTTAGTGGGTGGCTATTCTGCGCTTTTACGTTTTGGGGCAGGTCAATTATGATTTTTCGATTTTGGCACAGAGTCAATAACGGGCCACCGTAGACGCCGCACCTTCTGCAAAGCCATGGGATATATCGAAGGCTGGTATCGTAAAGTGGGGCATTCTGTTAAGGAAACCATGGGAGTAACCATCTAAAATAGCTGGTTGGCTTTTTTCATTTTCCTGTACCAAGACATTTATTATGTCCTGGGTCCAGTAGAACTCATATATGTTAATTCGGAGTAATGGAGAAGATCCTAGAATGTTTTGTTAGTATTTTCTTTGGGAACATGCATGAATTACGCTACGCTGACCTTCGGTGTCATAAGTGAACGCTGGAACACCATACGAGAGTAGCATCTGAATAAGCTCGAGAAAAAGGCTCATCCCGCGGGGATACTTTTTGCTCGACAGCATTGCGTACCTGAGCTATTAAGCAATCAGTCATCAACATACATGTCATTCCAAGGATTAACAAACGTACCACATCGGCTGCATAGTGCATCAAACTTTCATTCCGGTCGCTTACAACAGTTGGGTACGCCTTCTTCTCATCAAAAAGCCTAACTAGTTTTCCTAAGCAAGCGACTATGAAAGGCTCTCTATTTCCTAATTTGGAATACAACAAATATGATCTTATCAGACGCAAGATGCGAAAAGCAGGGTCCGATTTAACGTCCACAGTTGGATAGTAGGCGAAGTTCGGACTGATACTGAAGCCACCAGCGCCGGACGTCCACGCAAATGAGACATTGATGATTGACTTCAACGTGCGGGCGAGGCCTGTGTACTTCAAGTTTACCGCTCGTCGGTTCTTTCTTGCTGTCTCTGAGAGCGGACAACTCGGCCAATGGCCCTGGGTTTCCCACTCGCTGGAGAGGTATACGTGGCCCAGCTGTATTCCTGTCCTCGCCATACGCCAGTGGGGGTGATGGCAGATACATACTCTGCCCGTGATTGACGTAAGCCGCGAGCTCCGGAACGGGGATACAGCCTTATCTTGTGAACGACAGGCGGTCTGATCCAGCTGGAAACTTTGTCTGTGGCTTTGCTTTGACGCCTGGATACTGTCGCACAGTTCCTTCAGTGCTGCCGGTTTGCCAGCTGCTCTGGCGGCTAGGGTCTCCTTGGATTGGCTCTGTTCGCCTTGTCTTTG
Source organism: Hypoxylon crocopeplum (assembly GCA_022578875.1). NCBI lineage: Eukaryota > Fungi > Ascomycota > Sordariomycetes > Xylariales > Hypoxylaceae > Hypoxylon > Hypoxylon crocopeplum. The sequence goes on from MU399565.1 coordinate 1,734, forward strand.
AAGTTTCTTTAAGAGTTGTTCGACCTTTCCGAGGGCCTCTTGATGCTGTCTGAATTGCAATTGCGTCGATTCATGGTACCGCTGAACGTCTTGTCGGATAGCTTGGTTGCTTTCTGGAATTTCGTGTGCGATGACTCCGACTAGGTGGGCGGTGGTATCGACACTCCCTTGCAAGAGAGGTAGCTGGTCACGAATGCTGGCAACAGGCGCCCCGACTACCGCCACTTCTGACCGAATGAGAAGGAGTTCAGAGGCATGAGCCTGAGAGGATGATTCGATTGCAGTGAGCTTGTTTGTGTTCAATCTCGAGATTTCCCTACTAATGTGTTAAGAAGCCAGCCGATTAAGACTAGACCATACTTACAGTCCCAACCCAGTTAGAGCAAGCTGCAAAACTTCATTAGCTTGTTGCAATCGCTGAGCGAGTTGTTGAACTTTCGATCGATGGAATGCATAGGTCAACTTCTTCTTTTTGTTCTCCAGTCGCGTCGTCCAGGTGCTTCTGTCGCAATCGGCAAGGTCGACGCGCAGTGCCTCCGCAGCATTAAGCTCCGTTTCGCAGGACTGTATGCTTTGTGATACTGCAGCAGTGAACTCCGGACGTTGGCCTTGGAAATCAGATGATGCTGTCTCGATCGCTAAGAGAGTAGCTGTCAGAGCATCATTCTGTTGTCTAACGTAGGCCAGCTCCTCTTGGCGGTTCTCGAAGGCGTCAAGGTACTTGACAATACCACTGGTGATCTGCAAGCCCAGTGACAAAAGGCCGGCAACCGAGGCGGCCAAGCCTACACCCTCGGCCGCCATGCTTCACCTATTGTGTGAGCGACGGCGGTCTATAGAGACTAGCGACTATTAAAGGGGAGATGTATGATGGACTCGATGATCTGGTGTGTCCCAGGTCTTGATAAAACTTGGAGAAAATAGGAGGAGTGCTGGTGCTGGCGAGGTAGGCTGTTTTGGGCTTACAAGCAGTTTGGGGTATCATGTCGGCTATGCTACCGGAATAGAGCCCAAGTGCCTAGGTACCTAAGTAGATAGAAGGGGCAGTGAGAATCAGGCCGAGATGCCCCGTTTACCTAGGGCTTTTCCCGGAGTTTACGAAGGGTTACTGTCTTAAAGACCTTTGTACAGAAGTTCTAGAGCATTAGAGCTCGAAATAATTACTTAAATAAAATAAAACGAGGCAGTAAACGAGCGTTCCGCGCTTTCAATTGCGGAGCGCTACGTGTGGGTAGGAGGTTAGGAGATCGATATCCTAGGTGTGGTGTCGCCTACGAAATGGGGGCGGGTGAACGCCATTTAGGTGAACGCGGCGTTTTGCACATCTGGTACGCAGTAGCATTACCTGTTCTCCTTTTCAGGTTCGGGCGAGTGGCTGAGGCGCAGACAGCACAGCCTACCATCTCCAATTGTAGTGAATGCTTGAGTCTGTCGAAGGCGGCCATAAGGCACTGTATAATTTCTATCATTATTCGACCTTAACTGTACTCGGCTATTATTTCCGTTCATTTCCGTTCGTTTCTGCTCTCCTCTATCCGCGTCTACCCTACATCCGCCAACGCCAACTGAACCACGAACCAGACAACTTTACGTGTCCTCTCACCGCCTCCATCCCGCGCGGTGACCGCATGCCCATCAGTCTTCCACCCTTTTCCACCCTATCAAGATACATATAGGCTTGCCAAGTCCTCAACAAGGCAGTCTTTTGCCCCCCACCGGCCCTGTGTCCGGTCACCCTTTTAGTGTAGGCAAGCCTCGATGAATTTGCCCTATCCTAGGTATCCCTGTGGCACGCTGTTATGCCTTGCCCATCATTCATATGACATGGTAGTACAAGGAAGTGGAAAGAAATTCGTCGAATTCATCTAAGCCACCATGGTCTCTGATATATTATGCCTACCTAGGAGGTATCTACCCCTACCTAATGTACACAATCCGATCTGCCTTGCGAGGTGCGCTTGGCCCCCAAAGCTTCCAGCTTCATGTGTAACATGAACAATCTGGCAACAGAGCGGATTTCACTGTGGGTAAAGGGCCCGGTGAGGATTGAACTTAGCAACTATGCACACCTATAGCTCGGAAATATGATGAGCATTACCCAGTATCCCGACTAATCGCAAGGAGAACAGCCACCCGATGTCCTCGTGGACCTAGATAGCAACTTGAAGAGACAGATCTGGGAGTTGGCATTTGCCTTTTCGGGGTACGACCCGTCAAAATGGACAGTGCCAACCCCTAACATCACCATTGCTTCCAAAGTTTGAGCGGCATACGATTTATGTATCATCCCGCGAAACCGGTTGGCGGATGGTATAGGTGTCAGTAAGACCCCCAAGGGCTCGTGTGGCATTATTCTGACTCCTCACATACGCCTGGACGTCTGGCAGGACAGAAAACACGGTGGGAGTCGTCACCTCATACTTCTAGAGAGCACGCGTGATTCAAGTAGAAAAGGCATGTCTCGATAGCTAAACTTATATAAGAAACATCTCCCAAATCTGCATGATCTTAAGCTCTAACGCTCTGAAAAGGGTCAAGCCGAGAAAGAATGATATCCATGATTTCGGGATCTAAAACGCGGAGGAGGTGACTTGTAGTATCTAGTCTCAATGCTCTAAAAATAGACAATGCAGTTCTATTCTAAGTGCGGGCTTCGACGGCTGCTTTGATAGCTGTTGTCCCAAGTCAGCTTGTAAGCTCAAGCTCAGCGCAGAAAGTCTAGTCAACTCACCATCACAAGTTACTTTAGCATCTCCGAATAGCATCTTTGTTCCAGGCATGTAGAACATGGGGTTAGGGACGTCAGCTAGTGTATCGTCAGCATCTTCGTCGCCAGCGGAAATCATCGTCGAACGTTCTACTCACCGTAACCACTAGCCATACCCCGTTTCATGACGATCACCTGCTTGCTCTTCCAGGCGTGGAGAACGGGCATGCCCGCAATTGGACTACCAGGCTCGAGTGCAATGGGGTTGACCGTGTCGTTAGCGCCAATAACGAGCGTAACATCCGTATCCCCGAAATCGTCGTTGATTTCGTCCATCTCTAGCACTATATCGTATGGCACGCTAGCCTCCGCGAGTAGGACATTGCATTGTCCCGGCATACGGCCTGCGACGGGATGGATGGCGAAGCGGACGTTGATCCCTTTAGCTCGTAGCACACTCGTTATCTCGCTAATAGCGTATTGCGCCTTCGCGACCGCCATGCCATAGCCCACGACTATGATAACACTTTCAGCGCTGACGAGTGCCTCGGCCGTATCTTCGACGTTTGTCTGCGTTACTGATCCTTCAATCTTGTAATCAGTCGTTGCGGGTGCTGATATGCCACCAAAGAGCACGTTCGTGAGGCTTCTGTTCATTGCGACACACATGATATAGGATAGGATAGAACCTGACACGCCTATGAGTGCGCCGACTGTGGTTAGCAACGGGTTCTCCAGCATAAAACCTTCGGCTACTAGAGCAAAACCGCTATAGGCGTTGAGGACGGTGATAACAACTGGCATATCTGCCCCGCCGATTGCCGCTGTCGTGGTGTACCCCTTAGCAAACGAGAGTATCGTGTTTGCACCAAGTGCAACGGCAGCAATCATCGGTGACCCCGGTGCCATGGTGACGAATGCGCCCATAGTTCCGATATTGGCAGCCAGCATGCTAGAGTTGAGAAGATGTCGGCCACGGAATATTAACGGCTTCGAAGTCATCCTCCCGGCTAGTTTCATGAACGCGACGATAGACCCAGTGAATGTGATTCCACCAATCAATACTCCGAGGTAAGCTGTGACGAGATGTAGGGTCGTGATGTGCGAAAGGTCACCCATGACGCTGCCGATGCTGGTCAACACCGCGGCCAGACCAACGACGGAATGCAACGCTGCAACCGTCTGGGGTAGATCCGTTGGTGTAATGCGTTTTCCTATCACGAAGCCCAGAATACTCCCGATAGTAGCAAGCGCACCGAATTGAGTCAACACTTCAGGGCTGAACCCGACGGCCAATAGGGAAGCGAGAACGCCAGAGCCGACACCGAGAATTCCGAGTAAATTGCCCATTCTTGCAGTGGCTTGCGATGCTAGACCCGACAATGAGCTGATGCAAAGGATCGAGCTAACCATATAGCCTGCCTGAACAAGCCCAGCAGCGCCAGTAGATGCTGCCGCCAGATAGCCACCCGCGAAGAGAACGCCGGGAACGGCATAGAGCCAGGGATATTCAGGGGGGTCAGTTGGTCCTACAAACAGTGAGCTTCTAACCACGGTACGGGGAATGGAATTAGCATACGCTTAAACATGTCGAGCATCCTCTTCGTAATAACGAAACCACCCGATACATTTACGAATGCTAGAAGCACAGACGCAGCACCAAGTGTTTGGGGAATAGTCTCGGGGACATAACCGCCGCCTAAAATGAAGAGGCCACCAACGCCAACCATTCCTACGATATGTCAGTTATTGCAAGCGATGCACGCGACTTTCCGGAAGTCTTACCAGATATAGCATTGGTAACACTCATTAAGGGGGAGTGGAGAGCCGGAGTCACACCCCAAACGACGCGATATCCGATCAACGAAGCTAGTGTGAAAGTAAAGGCGTTGCCCATGAAAAGAGGGCCGGTCAACTTTCCAAGCGCCAAAGCAGTTCCCATGCCAGCAGTCACCGTAGCTACTTGTCGAGAAGTCTTTTGGAAAGGCGTCAATGCAACCACCTCGTCCTCTGGCTTGGCCGCCGCTTTGGGAGTCGGAGCAGGTGGTGGAGCAGGCCGAGGGGCAGGGGGCAGAATCTCTCCTTTCAGCGTGACAATGGCTCCTCGGACAACTTCATCGCTCAAATCAATTCCAAACGACTTGTCTTGCGGTGCCATCGATAGAAGGAACTTGACGATGTTGTTCGAATACAAGGTTGACGACTGCGTGGGCAGCCGAGACGGCAAGTCCGTATAACCTACAATAACATGAGTAATTCAATTCATCAATACTAGCGACAATTTCCTACCTATGATTTTCACATCATTGTATGTCGCAAGTTTGCCTGGTTGAGTCATTTCGCAATTGCCCCCAGCTTCAGCTGCCAAGTCGACAATAACGGAACCAGGTTTCATAACTTCGACCATGTCCTTGGTAATCAGCTTGGGCGCACGTTTTCCCGGAATGAGGGCCGTCGTGATGATTATGTCGACATCTTTGGCCTGCTCAGTGAAAAGCTTCATCTCGGCAGCAATAAATTCAGGAGACATCTCTTTGGCGTACCCTCCGGCTCCAGAGCCATCTTCCTCGATCTCGACCTCGATGAACTCCGCACCAAGCGACTGCACTTGTTCTCTTGCGGCGGAACGCGTGTCGAATCCGCGGACGATCGCGCCCATCCTACGCGCGGTGGCAATTGCGCTCAAACCTGCAACGCCGGCACCAATGACGAGGACTTTGCAAGGTGGGATCTTCCCCGCCGCCGTGACCTGTCCAGTTAAGAAACGGCCGAAATTGTTCGATGCCTCTAACACCGCCTTGTAGCCAGCAATGTTCGCCATGGAACTGAGAGCATCAAAGACCTGTGCCCGGGAGATACGGGGGATCATGTCCATGGCAAAAGAGGTTGCCTTATGAGCAGCTAGACGCTCGACAAGATCTTTGTTCTGCGCAGGCTGGAGCATCGAGATGATAGTTGCGCCATCTTTCAGACGGTCGATCTCATTGACATTAGGTCCTCGGACTTTCAGCACAATATCGGCTTGGCTCCACACTCTATCCGTGTCAACCAGGGTAGCGCCGGCCTTCTCATAGGCCGCATCCGGGAAGTCCGCTTGCGCACCGGCCCCGCGTTCGACCAGGACATTGCGGAAGCCCTTTTTCTTCAGAAGTGCAACGTTCTGAGGCGAGATGGCCACGCGCCGCTCATTAGCAAATGTCTCGCGAGGTACACCTACGGTGAGATCCGCGTAGGGCGTAGATGGCGTGGACGACTCAACGACGGTCGAGTACGATGTAATAGAGATTGTCCGGTTTGCAGCATTTTTACCACTATCGAAGGTCCTCTTCGGTATGGCTGGTAACACGGTAGGCTGCTTCGCGCGTGTGCTGTTCCATTGTCGTTGACAACTCACAACGGCCCCGCGTGGCGCCGACCAGTCTATACATGGCGTTCTCTTAGCACCTATTATCTCATAGGAATTAAATTGAGGCACCTCGGCGCCTCTATATAGATGTAATGCATTGCGACGAACCTATGACACGGGATACGGCGCGACGAGCGAGACTGTCTGTCGCACGAGGTGAAGCGTGATTAGCGACCAGCGCTGGTCGGAGCAATGACCACGACATCATGTTAATAGGGCACAATATTCATCTGCCATGCAGAGAAGAGTCAAGGTTTCATTCGTCGTCATCCACGACACCTCCCTGCGCACTCTTGGAACAGCCGCGCATTCCGGGGAAGAAACGATGAAGGTGAAATGTCGCGAAAGGCGAGACACGATCAACGTTCAAAGAACGAGGAGTGTTGATGCCACAGGACCAAAACATGGGATAAGAGCAGCGACTGGGGGGGTAACAAAGTAAAATAGCCCAAAGGTCAGGTACAAGCACAACGGACAATGTAAAGTCATGGATGATAGACGCCCGAGCCTCTCTTTGATCTCCCCACTTGACCTGCCATCCATGGAACCTCCCTGCCTCCCCGCTTCAAGGAAGGGCGGCCCCTATTTGCCTGCACTAGTTGACCTGGCATCTTGGATCATCTGGACAATTCAACGAAACCAGCCGCGCCAATCAAGAAGTCGGGGGTCGCTCATGTCACGGCCAGCGAAGCCGGTACAAAAATATAGCCGACGAGAGACCAAACGATATGTCTAAATCACGTCCGCGTCGCACAACGCGTACACGGGAAAAGGTGATGATTCTGCCTGAGTCGTTAGGAATGTTGAACAAAGGTGACGCAAGTTTGGCTCTGGGCGTCTTGTGAGAGGAGAACTCGGGAAAGGCGATGAGACGTGGGCCCACCCAGAATGTCCCGTATAGGCAAGTGGGGCATGTCTCATGGCGGGAAATGCGGAGACGATGGACTTTGCGGGCACCAATCAGCAAAGACCCAGCTCCCACTTGTTACCACTCTTCATTAGGCGAATATGTAGCTTGGAGAACGGCAGAAGATAAATCTCCTGTTGCTAATGAATTGTCTTCTTGAAATACATTATACGAAGTACTTCTACCATTCGAGATGGTTTGATAAGAGAGCTGGCCTATGAAGTTGTGAGTCCCAGTTTGATTTGACTTCTAACCATCTTATATGTTTACTAAAGTCGAACAAATCGAGTATGACACCAATCAAACAATTCTCCTTACACGCTCAGCTTTGATGTCGTGATTTGTTCATATTGAACAGTTAACTCCTTATCAAATTAGAAATCTCGTTGAATGATTCCTACATCATAGCTTCATTGATCCAAAATATGTGAATATCGAACACAAACAGTTCATTCTCATGATAAATGGTCTATAGTACCTAGGTAATCTAACCCCCAATATTATAAGCTGCAGTAAGCTCTTCTTACTTGAACATGAAGAAAACCTCAGCCCCACTCAAACGGTACAAGTCAGTATCTCACTCATGTTGATTCTCAGATATATGGTTTGACCTGCTCCTCAGTCCATTCCCAGAACTTCTTTCCAGTTCCATTGCCGCCCTCCTCCGCAGTCTTCGTCGCTTCCATCAAGTCTTTTCGAATCGGAAGGATACGCCCGAATGGAACCACTACACGGTTGCACATTAGTAACCGTAAATCACTCCAGCCCTGACGGCGAACAATGAATAAGCACCTACCCCAACTCCCGGTCTTCTCCATAGTGATCTCGGGCGAAAGCCCGGCGTAGAGGAGAGTATACGCGCCATTGACCGAAGGATAGGTAACAAGATTCAAGAAGTGCTTGAACAGACCCTTCTGGTCGCGGTATAGATCCGATCGGAGATTGCCGGGGTTCAGCGGGATACTGATAACGCCGTCGGCCTTGTACCGCTTGGCAAATTCGACGCCATGCATCCAGTTACCTACCTTGCTGATGCTATACTTGATCAGGTACGGCTTGTCATTGTGGTAGTCAAGGTTACTCATGTCGATGCCGACCGACTTCTCCCCCCCGAACTCCGTTCCCGATGACGAGACCCAGATCACGCGGGAAGTACCTTCAGTCTTGGCAGTCGAGACGAGAATGGGGGTTAAGAGCTTTGTGAATGCAAACGTGCCAATAGTATTGACGCCAAGGTGATACTCGTAACCCTGGGGCGTCTTACTCGGCTCCGGAAGTGGGTTCTGGATGCCGGCATTGTTGAATAGGACGTCGAGCTTCTTTTCCTTTGCGAGGAACTCGTCGGCGGATGCCTTGATCTTGGTCAAGTCACTGAGGTCCAACTTCAGGAAGACCAGGTCTCCTTTAGAGCTTGGTGAAGCCTTCTTGATCTCCTCAATTGCGGCATTTGCTTTGTCTTGGGAGCGCGTAGCGATATAAACCTTCGAATCCTTCGAGTAGAGGATCCGAGCTAACTCTTTTCCCACACCTGTGTTTGATCCGGTCACGATATATACCTGCAGGAAGGGCAATGAGGATCAGCTCATAGAACTATCCGGAGTATAACTCACCTTTCCCTGAAGGTTAGGCAGATTATTTTCGGTGAACGTCGGCTTCGGGGGGAAGAACTGCGTTAAAGTGCTTGAAAATTGGGCCCCCATCTCACTGAGTATTAGATGGTAAATGTAGAGCAGGAAGACTTAAGTGATAAAATAATATGCGACACAATGATTGACAATATGAGAAGTCCCAGGAAGACAACTCAAGAGCGGCTTACAAGGCTTTTATGAAAGCGCTCGATACCAAGTCATATTTTGTGGACCATGGCACGTTGGTTCATTCAAAGTGAATAAGATGACCCTGACCTTGACGTTGGGACTTATTCTGTGTCGGTAGCCAATCATATACGAAGGTTTCCGAACGAACCAATAAGATCATTAGATCAGCTACCGGGTCCCGAGCCACTACTGTTCCCCGGAAGGCCGGAGATAAGAACTTGCTTGACTGATTAGCATTGCCCAGGTGGTTGCTACCAACTCATATTTATATTATCACATACTTTACCTTGAATCACATTTCTTGGCGTTCAGCTGTCTAGAAAAGTAACTTCATCATACTAACAAATGAAGCTTAGTACCTCCAATAGGGTATTCTTAAACCCGATATCCCCGATCATCCGCATCTCTTACCATGTAGGTATTTAGGTACCTAGGTACCTCTCAGGGGTATCATCAAGAAAAAGGGGCTAGGCAGGAAAACAGAGTAGAAAACGAACTAAGCACCGGAAACGCATACTAATATACAGAAGACATTACTACACAGCCCATAGTACATATTCCACAGAAGGCGAAGTTGATTGATATAACAGCCAGATAATGCCTAGTAGAACTGTTGTTACATCAGGAGGAATCATGACCTCACACTCGGTGAGTAGATAGTGATCTATACGTTGTTATGTCAGCTGCCTAGCAACGTAAGAGCGGAGAAACTGGCCTCCGTTAGAGTCTCATAATAGTCGGCTTAGTTAAAGAGCGATGTCGTACAAAATGAGAGAAGAGGGAGTAGGGACAACTAGAGAGCTATATTCTAGTTATTCATCCCTACCTCATATAGCGCAGTCTCCCATGCTGAACAGGAAGGGTCTTACCATCGATAAAATCTGCTAACAACGTCTTCTAGCCTCAAGTACCGACGTTTACGGTAGGTACCTTGGCTATTCTTAGGGATTTATCTAGTACATTCATGAAAACAAGATACACGTAATTCACAAGGCATTTAATATTATCTTAGTCGCTAAGAATTTAAACCTTCATAGTAAGGTACAAATGTTGTCGTTGCACGATGTGATATAAACCCAGCTGGTGGGCGTTGCCTACCTAGGTACAAAGGTCCTCGCCTTAGTGCCTGAGGTTCAAATCTACGGCCTGATAACCTTCTGGTTATTTCTATTTCTTGATAAGTACCTAGGCCAGACTATGAGGTATATGTAATGAGGCTATTCAAGACCTCGCCGTTTACACGTTGAGCTTCACCCAAGGTGATCGAGATCGTAGTTCTCAATGCCATGGCTGCGAGATGATTCCATAACAGCTCATTCAGCTCATTCAGCTCATTTAAGGGTCAACTCAAAGCTAACATCATCAGAGATTGCACTAAGGTACACGAAATAAGTTATCACTTAAGGAATCATTCTATTGCCCAAACAACCATGCTACAGAAGTGAAGTAAATCCCTAGAGCCTAGTCTCCTAAGCGTGTTATCGATGATTTCCAATATCAACCATCAATAATTAATTCTAGGCCCATCTTCTCTAGCTCTCTAGCCCTTCAAATCCTTCAACAACTCTAGGCATTCTTCACAGTTAGCCTTCGCATCCGCTATTACAGTGTCCCACACATCCCATTCCTTGTCGGCGTCTTCCAGAGCCTTTTGAGTTGGATGTACGCCATCCGTCAACTGTAGCATATATTCTAGCTTCATTATCTCTTGGGCCTTACTGTAGAGTAGTTGGTCGTGAGACGATGCCTTCTCCGCAATGGCCGCGACTCCCTCTCCTTGAGCGCCACTCAAGGCCACATTGACCTTTCCCCTCAGCGTTTCTAGCTCCGCATAGTCGATGCTGTTTTTCGTAGCTCGCATCACTATATCATTTAGTGTGACCATCTTCGGTTGTCGACTGGACTGATGCCTTGAGAGAGGTGTGGTATTTGGTGGATACTACGTCCTGGTGTATGATAACGTATCTGAGATGCGAGATTGACCGTCTGCAGAAGTTCGTTAAAAGTTAAGTGGCTATTTGAGATTGTGTTTTTATTTTAAGGAGAGGAGATGTGTTTCAAAGCCAGCAGCTTGTCGGTACCTAGGTATGATGTGAAAAAGGTTGTTCGCGGAGAGAAAATATCTTCTAATTCTCTAGTGAGGCGGCAATGGACATCCGAGATTGATGAGGATTGGTGGTGGATGATAGTTAAGAAATTGAGAGCAGAATTGAGCAAGCTTTGGGGGTTTAAATACTATTGCGGCCTCTGTCATGATACCAATTACTCAGCTACTAGTACACTTCACTATCGACAGGTCACAGCTTAATATGTCATTCCTCTGTAGCTCATATGTTATTCTCTTAATGCATGTACTCAGGGTACATACCTGATAGGAGGTAGGTAGTGTTTGTCAATAAAGGCAAAGTCTTCTGCCAGATGACTAGTAACAATGGAATCAGGAAGAGACAAGGCGTGTTGTTTGTTGATATCATGAACAACGCCCTTAACATATTATAAAAAGGCGAGTAATACACTGAGTGTTAGACCCTCACCATGCGCCTCGGCCTCCGCTTTGTTTGCCACATCATCGAGATAATTTCCGATGGTCTGAGTGATAGTAGATGGTTTCTCTTGCCCCTGCATGCCCATCGAGCTAATAAGATGGATAACACCGCCGGCTAGCTGAATCACTTGGTTCAGTTACATGGGATCGTGGTGTGTGAGATAGCTTAATAAACTACCCCACAAATCACTTCCCCCTATCCTGATTCATCGGTCTTTTATACATCCACCGCCAAAACCTCGCCTCCCTCTCTCCACCTTCCATACCGCGGGGAAAAACTCGGGCATGAGCGCTGCCCCAGCTTTCGGTATCGTCTTCTCCAATTCCCAGATCGCCTCCCGCACGCCGACCGTCTGCCGTGGCTCTAAATACGGCTTCTCTCTGACGAGCGGGTCATCCATCCGGCGCCACTCCCTCATCGTCTGAGCGCTCCGCCTCGTCGGGATAAGGCCAGAACCTTTCCTCCTCCACACCAGTGCCAATAATCGTCGGTCTCTCGGTGAAGGGCATCATCCTTAGGCCCAGGCTCTCCGGCTTGCGTGGCACCAAAGCCGCGTACACGTTCTGGAGCATGCCCAGTCCTCCGATGACCAGCAGGAACCAGGTATTGGACTCGAATCCGGCAACTGAGATAAGGAGGGCTATCCATAAGATCGCCAGGCCGATAAAGCACCAGAGTGTTTCCGGTAGCGACGTGGAGGTGACCGTAGCGAGTGCCTCGAGGTCCCAGGCAGACCCAGAGCCAATGATTATCAGGGCATAGTGATGACCATTGTGTCAGGATACCTGACCTTGATACCTGACCTGTCAGGATAGGACTTGGGCAGGAAGACAGAGGTTCTTGTATGTATACTCGGGGTCTCCCCTAGATAGGTTGTAGTCCCTCGCGGAACAACATAGTTCATACCCCCCCCATATGGTCCGCCTCGTGACACACTATTATATGTGTATACCTACCCCTAGGTACCTTGGGTGGCTAGTCATTTGGCTGGGGAAAGGATAATATGACTTATTTGGATTCAATTCACTGAGGCTGCTTCTTACCAACGAGTTGACAATAATATTTTAGTTACGCTGGCTCGAGGAGGATCAAGGGTCCAAGACGTTGCTAAGGCAAGTATCCTACCAATTCAGATTAGCACGAAGTAAGGCTTATGAAGCACTATAAGTCTACTTGAATGGATACATTCTCCTATTCTGCCTCAGCTGTTCTAATCCACACATCGTGTGTTTCCGCTGCTAGGCATAGGCATAGACTGTTTCCGCCTATGTACTGGAGTTGTCGATAAGCGCCTGTAAGAACCCCTACCGTAAAAGCTTGTTAGTGTTATGTTTACAGCTAACGTAAGCGCCTAAGCACCAAATTAGCCAAAGAAATCGTGCTGGTATTGGCCATCATATACCTCCCGTATTATTAATAATTGGCTGACTAATCTATCTCAGCTAGTGGAATTACGGTGTTAGTAGTAGTTATAACATCTAATGGCAGTTTTATGACAATTTCTTTTACCACTTTTCTCGTTTCGCATCCTGCTCTATATTAACAAGTTTCCTATCTGACAAGCACCAGACGCAGCCAGGAAGTTCCCGTCATCCCGCCTCTACTCCACCGCCCAACCATGCCGCATATCATCTACACTCTCGACAACGCCATCGACAGCTTCTTTTCAGATGCTGGGGCGTCGTCGTCAAAGATGCAGTGCGATGAGGTTGCCCGCCAAAGGTGTGGAGGAGAGATCCGGCCCGTTGACATCCAAGGCTCGACTAGCTATACTGTCATTGCAGGGCCTAGTGGCAACAGGATCATCCAGTTCCGAGAGCAGGCTGCCTTGCTGGACATGCACATGTTAGCGCTAGCCAAGGATATTCACAAATATGTCGTGGCCAGCTGTTCTGAGCTAGGGTGGGTCGGCAACCTAAACGGTTCACAGCTAGCAATATACGAGATGGACAGACTTCCTGGAGAGAATTATATCACTGCTCGCTCCTCTTTCACACATGACCAACGGCTGAGTACCGTGTACAGCCTGGCAAGGTTCGTTGAGACTGCATCTTTACCTCTCTCCTCTTAGCATGAACCTGCTGATAGGAAATGAAGTTTCTTTGCGCAATCGTGGCAGAGGGGTACGCCAGACGATTCGAGATTTGTCGATATGTCTGCTATCAGCACCGAATGCTATGCTAGGTTTGAATACCTAGCTGGCGTTCTCCCCGAGCGCTTCCTGCCAGCCGTCACCGAGGTACAAACCGCCCTGCCAGCTCTCCTTGACGGATGCTATCCAGTGGTCCTTACGCACAGTGATCTTAACGAGATGAACATCCTGGTCGATCTCTGCAGCGGCAAGATTACAGGCGTTGTCGACTGGCCTGGCGCAAGCATCCAACCGTTTGGCTTCACCCTATATGCGCTGGAGAACGCCCTCGGCAACATGGGCCCTAACGGATGGAAGTGGTTCGATAATGTGGATGGCCTGAGGGCTGCATTCTGGAGGGCCTTCAGGGAACAGACTAGCTTGTCCGAGCCTCAAACTAGGCTTATTAAACTTGCAGGAAAGGCCGGCATCCTCATTCGCTACGGCACCGCCTATGACAGCGGCTTCCCGGGAATGATAGGAGTCCGAGACCCGAACGTTGAGGATTTTAGATATCTTGATGCGCTCCTCTTCTAAGAAACAGATCCCCGTGTATTCTTTCGGAGAGATTCTATAACATGGGTTCGTATCGAACCAAGGTGTATCCGTAGCCCACGTCAGCGCCATCGTAGTTGAATACAAGAACAGGGACCCCGTTACCACCGCAAAGCCTTGAACCTGTAGATGCACTACGCCTGTGTTCTAGATATCATGTACGCTCATATGTACCCCAGTAGTCCTTTAGCCAAGTAAAGGATAACACGACTTATTCGGATTCAAATCGCTGAGACTGCTTCTTACCAACGAGTTGGCTATAATATTGTTAGACGCATTTCAGTCATCATGAAGCATTGTCAATTTGATCATACCAAGTCTGAAGCATCCAGTGCTTTTTCTTATACTAATCTTACTTAGAGCCAGTTAAACGCCCGTCAAGGTGAGCATTACAATGAAATTCACATAATCACCAGCATCATACCGCATATTGATAGGTGACTTATCACTTAGGTATGCAGGCCTATGACAAATCATTGTCCATAGAAGTAGTAAGTAACAACGAAGAATTCACTTTAAGGCATGAAAGAAAAGACAAAGAGAGCCCGGAGAGCTGCAAACTCACCTGCGAAAAATGAATGGTGTTTGTTTCAAAACAATCAGATTGCTCACGATCAATCACAAAATATGTGCATGAAAGATATCTATATAAAAGCGAGGTGGGAATGAAAAACGGCGTGACGTGCTGGCAGAAATCTCCCCGCTGAGATCGATTATTTTCACTATTTCTATCGACTCCTCACACATGCCGGCATACCCTTAAAACTCATCAAATGAGCAATAGGAGCGTCGCACATGTGCCGTTGGATCAGCATAGAGATATGCTGCGCCGATGAATTCGGGCACGCCTTACCATTCACCATCAAATTAATCCCCCTGATCATCTGCCTCTGCAAAGACGGCTTCGCCGTACAGAAGGCGGAGCAAGCCGGCAGCACGCGGAAGCACCTGTCGTGGATCTCGGGCCAGCGGTGCCCCAGGTTCGACCCGTACACAGTGCGGTGCGAGCGCATCTTCTGGACGACCTGCACATCCTGCCTGCAGAAGCAGGCTGCCGCCGCCGCCGACTTCGGCGAGGAAGACCTGCGCAATGTCGTCGCGTATAACCACCTCCTCGTTAACGACCTCGCCGTGGCGCTCATGAAGAGGCCGTACCCCGAAGCGGTAAAGGCTTTCAAGACTGAGTTCGGCATCAAAGAGCGCTATGTTCTGGATGGTTCGAGATGGGTCGAGGCACCCGAAGGTACGGAGGAAGACCCGCTTGGTCCAGATCCGCCGTGGGATAACACGTTGGAGGGGCTGGAGTGGTGGCTAGAGCATGGAATGGGCGGCGAGGTGCACGAGGAACTGTGGACGGAGTTCTACAATTATATGGAGCCGCAAATACGCGCGGGACGATTTCTGTAACGACGGAGGGTCCCTTCAGTGGAGTGTCAGATATGTCTCGTAGGCTATTATACAATTTCTCCAAGATGTCGTGGGAGATCCTATCATAATAAAATCTTTCTGCCACAGAGTCGGTAATTTGCACTTGCGATTTGGCAGGAATTCATGATGGTATCAAAGAGATAGATGCAGCAGAATAGAATATATTCTACAGCTCTATCGAAATTGAAACCCGTAACGAATGGGCACGAGAAACCAGTATACTGCAGTAAGCGTGATCTTGTCTACCCCTGATATCAGAAGCTTGGGGGTGCAGCAGACCAACAGTATAGGACTCGCAAGAAAATCAACTCAAATCTTCTACCCCTTATCCTCCCCTATTCCATATCCAACGGAGAAGCTCAGAGGGCTTAATTAGCTTATTAAGTAGTCAAAATTAAGTGCGTATGAAAACCTAGAAAAGCCGCTCTTCCTTTCCCATGTTGGAGGACTCCTAGAAGCAAACCTCTAAGACTAGAGTGAACGGTCAGTCAGCAGACATATATCTAAATTGATGCAGAGATGACTCACATCGAAGCAGACGTAGGTGCTCTGGCAAGCGTTGCCGTTGCCATCGGTGTACAGGGCGTGGTTATCGTCACGGAAGCAGCTGAAGTTGTGGAAGCCGTTGTTACCGGTTCTATATTCAATTGAAAAATTCGTCAGTCGTGTCGTCCACACCCGCTTGAACTTTCCATCTGTAGTAGAGTGGTACACTCACCCGACCTGAGTGCCCTGAGAAGCGGAGTGAGCGTTCGACGAGAGGAAGTAGGAGAAGGTCACGCCGGAGCCGAATTTGCAGCTGGCAGAGGAACCCTCATGGAAGCCGCCGCTCGAGACGCACTCGTTGTTGTTTCCGGGGAAGACGTTGTCCTTGGTGTCGTCCGCATAGTACTAGGTAGGGATGTTCGTTAGATGTTATTGAGCTTCATAAAACCGCAGTGTAGGTCTGGGATTTGCTTACGTCGATGGCGAAGTAGCTTTGGCAGTTTGCCAGGTGGACAGACTCGCGGGCACGCTTGGAGAGGTTCGAGAGGGATTCGCTGGGCGCGGCGAGGCCAAGGCCGGAAAGAAGGGCAACAACGGCGATCTTGGTGAACTGCATTTTGAAGAGGGTATTTGAAAATGAATCAAGGAGTTAGGAAGAGTTGAGAAGATGCGGAGTTGAGTTGAGAGTCTGGTAAGTTTCTCGGTTTCGTGCTTGGGATGGAGAGAAGAGATTTCTTGAGCAGAACGTGGGCGACGCTCTTGCTATTTATGCCTTTCTCCTTGCAAGCATATCGTCTCTTCTCCTTTCACGATGGCCTCCATACAGTTTCTCATGGCCATCAAGGGCCGTTCAGCTGCGCCAAGGCTCCACTTGCCATCGCCTATTTGAGGCCATAGTCCGGGAACAACTTGCAGAGACTCTTCTAAGATCACGAGTGACATTGCAGTTGTACTATTGAGGCACCAAATCGAGTGCCTTGATACCAAAGCTGAGAGTAAGCTGCAGCTTACCTTCATAAACAATATGCTGAAGTGATTAATTTAACACGTCCCATGGTGTTGCGGAAGCTGGGACCGGACCTCATTTGCTCAGACACCATCCATTTAACAGCAGGGGACATCATCAGCTATGCTGACGCATGGAAGTAATTACTACGAGGATCTAAAAATCTCTGGCGACATTTCCGTTTAAGTAGATATGGGAGGATATCTTTTCTACAACTATGTTGTCGTTGTCTACCTCCTCCTAGGCACTTCGGCAGTTGTCAATCTATAAATCTTGGCATTTCTAGATCTTCTTGAAATGCTTAGCACTGCCCAAAGAATGCAATGGTCCCCTAACTTGTTTTGCATCCAGTAAGAGCTAATCATGCAGGACTACTTATTAATTGGCCGGTAGTAGGCTATTAGCTCCTGAAGTGCTTACCAAGGAGGAGCTGTAGCGATCGTGTCTCCAATCGGAAGCGGAGAGTCAGTAATTTTACCGTCAGGCGGTAGTTGATCACCTACCCCGGATTACGGGTATGCGAGGCGACCTAGGACTCAGGTCCGACCCGAGGCTAGAGCTCTATAATTAGTGTTATATCGTCCGGGGATCCGTAGCTGAAAGGTCTAAGCTTTTTGGTAGAAGAGATCCAGGGCGCCTATAGGCTGACTCGTATTGTAAAGAGAGCCGCGCATCCGCTCATTAAAGAGGCGGGAAGTCTCTTGAGGCCCAACTGGATAGCTTCCTAAATAATGACAATATCATGTTCCCATTACTCATGCAGATGGTATTGTTTGACTAAGAGAAAACACGAGAAATTACGTTTGGAATCAACATAAAATGCTCATCTTCTAAGCCAGAAGCTACCTATGTACTGCAAAATACCGAGACTATCTATCTGTAATTACCTAGGTAGGTATATTACTCATCCCATAGCTGTTCTGAGGATGAAGGTGCACCTATCACAGCTCAATAGAACGTCTCAGCTGATAACTTCGCTTAGCACAAAAGAACCTGTCACTCCACGGAAGGGAGCTCCAATATCCTTCTTCACCGCTACAGAAAGCAGCAGCCCAAAGCGAGTCCATGCGTTGACATGGGAGGTGTACAGCAACGGTTATGACATGTCATTTTGAGACTTGACTCTTCGCATTCCGTATGGACTTCATGCTAATGTGAACGTGCTGTCTAAACTGTCTAACCTCCCGTGCAATGCAGTGATGCCGATTCTTCTCTATTCCTCCCCATTAGCGTAGAGAGTAATAACTCCTACAAAGCTCAATGGGAAACCCATAAGCCATCGACAATGCCCAAACGCCTTCAGTGGGTTGTGTATTATCCCACCCAATGCAATGCAATGCTATGCCCTCCTTGTATCGAGGCATCGAATTCTCCAAACCCCTCTATTTCTCCTCCGCGTCTTTCTTCACAGCAGCTCAATCTCAAGCCCTAAACCTCGGCGAAGCAGCAGGAGCAACGCAAGGAACCTCCTGCACAAAATCATGCGTCCACCAAGAGCCCTCAGGCAAGTCCTCCAGGACGTCGCACAGCGGCGCGAACTGGACGCCGACGCAGCCCTCGGGCAGCTCCTCGCCCTCGTATACGTACCGCACCACCGTCTCGTTGGCGCGGACGTAGCCCACGAAGCGATTGCACACGGCGTAGTAGCCGGGCGCGAGTCCGCCTAAGACTACGGAGTCGCCGGACGCCACGAGGCCGATGCCGTTGGTGCCGCCGCCGACGTTGATGTCGACGTCGTGCTCGCCGGGAAAGGTGTAGTCGAAGCTGTCAGGGGCCTGCACGTGGATGCCCCACGGGTACATGGTGCCCAGGTCGTTCAGCACGGAGGTGTAGGCGTCCGTGCCGTTGGTGTAGAAGGGCGTGTAGGTGGCCCCGGGGACATTGTGCGTCGACACGACGGCGGCGTTGTAGCCTGCGCCTACGTGCATCGTGGATAGGTACTCGCCGGCCACGGGCGGGTCGAGGTCTTTCGCCGGGTCGAGGAGTTGGACTTGCAGCTGGTACGCGTTGGACGTGGACAGCGCTTTGGTGCTCCGCCGGAGTGGTGATGCGCCGGTGAAGGCGAGGTAGGTGAGTAGTGTGGTGAGTGATGCGAGCATCTTATATGTTTTACTCGATAATTAGATGTGAAATATTTGATGCGATATCAAATAAATACAATGGTATGTATTAGATATTAAAGTATATGACAATTGTGGTCTGTCTGTATTGTTGTGTGTAGATCGTAGCCTCTTCTTTCCTACCAGCGACGATCATCATAACTTTATTTATACTGCTAGCGATCACGTTCCGGGGCTTCGCGTGGTAGCGGGCGTGGCGAGCAAACGCCGGCTCGAGCAACGATCCATCACCGAATTCAATATTCTATATTCATCTTCCAGGTGCGATATATCGTGAATGACACGAGGTTATCGGCAATACGAAGCTTCGAGCGGTGTCGATTGTAAGCAAGGTAAAGATCTCGAGATAGCTGGGCCACATAAAATATATGCCTGTCCTGTTGATTGGTTGAAATTCGCCTTCACGGATCTGAATTCTGCGTCTCAAGAGGCTGAGTTCTAGATCACGAGGGACCATTGTAACTGTGCCGCTCAGATGAGTCGATCACTTCCCATCTTGTCCATGTCTTAAAATAGGATGGCAGCGACACATGATAGGCCAGGTTACTATTGCTCCCGCTTTCGCCTACTCTTCCTTTTAACAACTTAGTATTAATGAGACGACAAGCTATGCGAACTAGACTGAGCCGAGTAATGGTCTCTAACATTAACTTATCCAGAAGAGAAGAGTTGATTAGACTACTTATCGACAATAGGTTATTATTCAAGTTTTAAAAATGGAATTGTAATGAAATTGAGAAGTTGAGATAATGAACCCCTGAGTGAAGCAGTCAATTTCGCCATAATAAATTCGCTTCAACTTTGGTGTGCTCCCATCCGACATCATGATCACCAACGTACGACACGGAAACTTTCCAGAGTTATGACTAGGTATGATTTAAGAGATCTGACAGTTGACTAGAAGGCTACATGAAATTCAAGATTCAATAACGAGCGACATTACATACTACTACGTATTCTGCTCACGTTAAACACAAATGCCTCCCTAGTATCAAGTGAGTGCTGAGCAACGTCCTTCCCCACTTCCACCCTTTCTGCGTACTTAAACCATGCCCAGGCTTAGTTGTTGATGCAAGGCTTGTCGCAGTGCGCGATGAAGTTGCTGTCAGCATCGTTGCGGCACTTTCCACTGCAAGCACACAAGAGCTCGACGCTCGACGGCTGTTCGTTCATGCAGACGAAGACAGCCTCGGATACATCGGTCTTGGGCTTGCCGCTTGCACAGAGCTCTGAAAGTCCATTACAGTAAGCTTTGCTAACATCGTTCGGGGCGAAGTCTAGGAGCGTTAGCGAAAAGTTCTCCTTCAGGTTGGTTATGAACGTACTATGCCCATTTGAAGTGAGCATGTAGCCGCAGTAGGTGTATCCTTTGCCACACTTCGGACCAACGCCCTGTACGCCACTTGGTACTGGCGCAGAGGCAGTGCCGGGCGGAGGAGGAGGTAGAGGAGGTAGTGGAGCAGATCCGGTGGGGGAAGGAGGCTCGCCAGATGGTGGAGGAGGTGCAGGAGTAGAACCCGTTGGGTCGGCCCGTGGAAGGGGACCTTTCCAAGCCAGACCAGAACCTGCCAGGACGAGGGAGCTCAAAAGAAGATGAAGTCTCATGTTAGAAAACAGAGATCTCCGGAGAACTTATATATGCAACTGTCTCTCGAATAAAGAGAAGGAAACTGTTGATGACATATAAGTAGTATATAAGCACGTCATGACCTATCCTTTATAGATCGCCATCCTGAAGGGATGTGACAGATCTTGGAGGAATAGGCGGAATTTCAGTGCCGATGGGGATAACTGTCACAGGTGACAGAAACGTAGTGACCTAGATGTCTAGGGAACTTCGACACGTCTTGGTGAGAGGCCATCGTGATATGGCCGGTTACTTGATGCGGAAGTGAAAGGCGAATGTCGCCATCTGGGAACCTACAATAACTAACAGGATATTTCATGGATGAACTGCGGATTCCACCATAACGCGCTTGTGGAGCATTGCGTGGGAGCACAATGATGTACAACTTCGTGGTCTTCCCATTTGGGGAAGGATTGGCATATATGATAGGCTGACGAGTTCAGTTACACACGCAGTTTCTGAGGAGGGGGTCTAGGGGTAACACCCGAAGGTCAACAACGGGGCTTCTGGGAGCGGTCTGTCATAACCTAGACATGTTAATTACGGGTAGGTATCCAAGGTAGGGTACATGATCTCTGTGCGGTTGTCTTGCAAAGTCGAAAAAACTAGGATGAGGAACTTGAAGTAGCTGGCGGAGTGAGGTCTGTGTGATAGAGAATCCTGAATCTGGATCGTGGTGTGATTGAATCGAGTGAGATCTAGATGTTAGCAAGAATGACGTGGATATGATAGACTGTCTTGTTACTCTGGTGACATCGAGTCGAAAACTGATATACTCCCAGCTATTCTCAACATCGACTCAGTTTCGAGTCCAGACCAGGAATATCCGCATGGCCCCGTGTAGGTACCGGGTAATGTCTCTGACGGGAATTAAGAGAGACATCCGGAGGAATTGCTCAGCCCATGAAGGCTTAAGTCACTGTACCATCCATGTTGTCGGAGCTCTGAATGGGGGGATAGTTTGGGTACCTATGAATGTGAAGTGTAAGGAGCTCTGAGACATGACTACCGTAGTTGAATCGGAAGACATCGATGACAATTCTACGCGGCAGCAGCCGATGTGGCGCTGACCCCTGTAGATCCCTCCGCCCTACCGCAAGGGTCCTACAATTTTTATCGATAGAGTGCCCCGCAGCCGTGGAACAGTAAGTAAATCTCCAGCAGAATTGACTCCCCTCCTTCCGAGCCAGGACCCCGCCGAAAACTTACTTGAGTTTCGCCGCCGTCAAGTTTGTCTTCCTTCGGGGGAATTAGACCGTCACACATCAATTGACTTTCCAACAACGTGGAAGTTTGACTCGAATTTGTCCTCGGCGTTCTCAATCATCTAACTGTCCCTCTCCGCACCTGAATACCGAAACTCGCAACTCTATCCCCAGCACAAACACACAGAAATCGACTTACACGCAACACATCTACAATGTCGACTTCCGCCACACATCCGGTCATAACGTCCTCGACGTCGCAGACGCCCAAGCTCACAATCCGCGTCGGCACGCGTAAGTCTGCGCTCGCCTTGAAGCAAGCCGACTTCGTCGTGACAGCGCTCTCAAAGCTGCACTCAACCGTCAACTTCGAGATCAAGGGCATGCACTCAGCAGCCGACAAGGACAAAGTCACCGCGCTATACAAATTCGGCGGCAAGGGGCTATGGACGAACGAGCTTGAAGCCGGGCTGCGCGCCGACGAGCTCGACATCATCGTGCACTCACTAAAAGACATGCCGACCTCCCTCCCCGACGGGCTAGTCCTAGCCTGCGTGACGGAGCGCGAAGACCCGCGCGACGTAGTCGTAGTCAAGAAGGGGCTCGAGGACAAGTACAAGACGCTATCCGACCTGCCCCCCGGCGCCGTGGTCGGGACCAGCAGCGTGCGGCGCATGGCGCAGATCAAGCGGCGGTACCCGCACCTGCGCTTCAAGGACATGCGCGGCAACATCGACACGCGCCTGCGCAAGCTCGACGCCGAGGACTCCGAGTTTTCCGTGCTGATCCTGGCCGCCGCCGGCCTCCTGCGCATGGACTTCGGCGCGCGCATCGCGCAGTACTTGGAGAGCGGCACCGAGGGCGGCGGCATGCTGCACGCGGTCGGGCAGGGCGGGCTCGGCATCGAGGCGCGCGCCGACGACCAGACGACCCTGGACTTGCTGAAGTCGATCGAGAGCAGGGAGGCCATGCTAGCCGCCGAGGCGGAGCGCAGCGTCATGAGGACGCTCGAGGGCGGGTGCAGCATCCCGATCGGCGTGGAGACGCGGTGGATTAGCGACGACAAGTTACGGCTAACAGCGACCGTGGTCAGCGTCGAGGGCACGGAAGCGGCGGACGCGGAGATGATCGAGGAGATCAAGACGCCGGAGCAGGCCGTCGAGTTCGGCAAGAAAGTGGCGCAGCAGCTGGTGGACGGCGGCGCACAGAAGATCCTCGACGTGATAAACGTGGACCGCGAGGCGAGCCGGGACAAGGCGGAGCCGTGGGTGCCGGCGTAGAAGGCTTCACATGCTAGACTAGATAGAGCTGGATCAAAAGGGATGATGTGACTAGGACGACTGATGCTATGCTTTATAGATCTGGGCCGTCTCTCTAGGTAGCCTTTAGAATTCCCTGCGGATGCTTTCGCCATGATATATGATCAGAATACCCCAAACGAGTTTTATGATACAAGGTTGAGCCCGTTCTGTCTGCTTCCTCGTTGGTTTGTTGAATGACATTTCCATTTCTTTGCATTTCCATGAACACCTTCCCCCTCCTGCTTTCTCGAATTTCCCTGCCCCTCTACTTCCCTATATCATTTATCGTCCTAGATCCTTCGTAGATGAGGCAAACTTAATGTTCTGAGCCAGTAAAAGTTTTGTACTCCTCGAGGTCCATCAGCGCGTCGAAGTCCTTGGCGCCCTGCTCGTCGACCTGGACCTTGGCGATCCAACCGCCGCCATGCGAGTCGTCCTCGGGAACTTGGTTGATGGTGCCGGGCTTCTCTTCTAGAGTTAAGTTGATGGCGGTGACCTTGCAGGCGATGGGAGCATTGATGTCGGCAGCGCTCTTGACAGACTCGACAGCGCCGATAGCGTCGCCGGCGCTGACCACCTTGCCTTCCTCAGGAAGCTCAACGTACACTACATCGCCTAGCTCCTCGGCGGCATACTCAGAAATGCCGATCACACCAGTTGTCTTGTCGGCGTTCAGGTCGATCCATTCGTGGTCTTTGGTGTATTTGCGGATATCTCCTGCGGTAATTTGAGGTCATGTCAGTTTGGCCTGAGCGGTTTGGTGGGAGGAGATCGGGCAATGCAGGCGACATCGGAGAAGTGTGGGAGAGAGTGAGGGAGCGAGGGAGAGCTTACTTATCGGGGAGGCAGAGAATGCTCGCAACGACGCTGGTTGCCAATTAGATCGTGTGCAGGGCGTTTGTACTAGTCGAGAGAGCGTCGATGGTCTAGCTGCCCGGAGGCATCTCGCAATTGATGCCATAGTTTTACGGTGGTGTGAGGGTGTTAGGGTGAGAGGAGGTGGAAAAGTTGCAGACCGCGCAGTTTCGGTGAAGCTTTTCTTTCAAAGCTGTGTGCAACTGATATCCGTATCTATGATTCCACTACTCAAAATTGTTAAGACTGGTACGATGTCGAATTTGGCGCCGAACAGTTGCCCGATATATGGATTCGCACTGTATGTTGTTGGTGTGATACTCACTGGAGTTAGACAGTGCGTGACGTCGAGGATACCGACATGGTTCGATAACAAATTAAGCCAATCAGAGCTTTTCACAAGAGCCCCGCGTCATGATGAAACTCCGGGCCTCAATTGATAAGAGAGACCATTAAGAGCATATGTGAATCTTCTTTGATTGGCTGCATGGGTTCCCGGTACCGATTGGTCACGAGAAGTTACTTGGTTCTATCGGTATAGGTACATCTTGCCCCTCGTCAACAACAACGCATAAGAAAACAATTTGTCCGGGGCCAATAACAACAGAAAACGTCAACAATGTGTATTTTGTCTGCTGACAGCAACTTTCCCAACATTTATCTAGATGAAGTCTCTCAGCCGTATGAGATTGTATCGGACTTGGCCGTATGTATTGTGCATGGAAAAAGGACCAGCTAGCCACGCGCATAGGTTGGCACGTACAGGTCTAGAGTTGTAGCAGCGAATGTTTCGTGTTTCTTTTGTGAATCGAGGTTTCGCGTCGCGTTGATGGTCTTTACTGATATCCTAGCATCTTATTCGCCGGTTGCCATTGACACTATAAACTTAGCCGCCCCGGATTTGCAACTGCCAAGTATAATACGTGAGTATACAGGTATATCAGACGGGAGTGATAGCTATGATTGTAGAATTACATGTACGAATTACACCAATACGAAAACAAACCTCTGCCGTAAAAAGAGAATACAAGGTTGAAACAATTGAGAAGGCGCAATTCTCAGTTATCAGATTCCACTGCCACTGCCACTTCCACTTCCGACATTGAATTCTATTTCTATTAATCACTAACCCCGCCGTGTAATACGGTACGTACTGTGCAGACATACCCACCGTCGTAACCCCCCGCTACTTAATCGCGTAAGGTATTTCGTAACTCGACGTTCCACCCGTCACATCTCCCGGGATCCCGCATCGATATCCAACTCGACTCTACTTACCATTCACTACCCACTGCACCCTCACTCTCGACGAAATACAAAAGAGGTACGTACATATGCACAAAATAATACCTACTCTTGACAATTTCAGGTTAGGCATTCATTCGCCGGAGATCAATGTTCGTTGTCACCCGAAATTCTACCCTCATCTCCCCTTTCACACATCAGATTTCAACTGCATCTCGAGGTCGACAGCCTAATCTTCACAGACTTGCAGTCAAATTCATCTCTCGTCAATATCGATAGGTATCGAGACTAACAGTGATAAATAGTTCAGATAGCGCAACGGATATTCCTCCCTTGCTCGCCAGAGCCCTCATCTCATTATCCATTCCAAGACATTTCGATGCAGCCACACACGGGGCTGATCTGAGACTTTCTCATCTTCCGACCGAGGCTTCTCACACTTCCTTGCGTCTGAATAACGAACTTAACACCGCCCACTCTATTCGTCGTCCTCGCCGTCTTGCATCAGTCAATCTGGATTCGTCGACGCTCTCAACAGGGTCTGGAGCCCAGTTCCACGACGCCGTAGACACAATGGAGCAAGATCTCACCCCCCAACCCGCACTTCACGATGTCCACGACGACACCTTTAATGGCATCGAAGAGTCTCCGCAGCTATCAAGCGATCCAGGTAACCATGAGCCACATCATCATCAATCGCAGTCCCTCGACCAAGGTCTAGCTAGCAGCGCACACCCAGACGACGTAGATCCGAACGCTCAATATGAAGCTCATCAGTACGACGCGCCTTCGCAAGCGATGCCAAGATCTGCGTCATCTATGTCTAATACCGGCGAACGACACTACAACGAACATGCTTCTAGAGAGAGCAATGGTGCTGATCGTAACCCCCGTAGCCACGTCGTTATCAAGGTGGGCATGGTGGGCGATGCGCAGATCGGCAAGACCTCTTTGATGGTCAAGTACGTCGAGGGCAGCTGGGACGAGGATTACATACAGACGTTAGGTGTCAACTTCATGGAGAAGACTATTAGCATTCGAAACACCGAGATCACCTTCAGTATATGGGACTTAGGCGGCCAGAGAGAATTCGTCAACATGCTACCCCTGGTCTGCAACGATGCTGTGGCTATTCTCTTCATGTTCGATTTGACGCGAAAGAGTACGCTTAATAGCATCAAGGAATGGTATCGCCAAGGACGAGGCTTCAACAAGACGGCCATCCCTATCTTGGTCGGTACGAAATACGACCATTTCGTCAACTTCCCTCGAGAAGACCAGGAGGAGATTTCGAACCAGGTAAGCTTAACATGAATCAATGGAAAGCCTGGAACTAACGACGGGACAGGCAAAACGATTTGCCAAGGCGATGCGCGCTGCTCTCATCTTCAGCAGTACCAGTCACAGCATCAACGTCCAGAAGGTAAGTTACATCTCGGATCGACCGTCTTTCCTCATTCAAGTGAGTGCGCACTGACCATTATACCTAGATCTTCAAGATCGTCCTGTCCAAGGCCTTTGATCTCAAGTGTACAATCCCCGAGATCGAGAACACCGGCGAACCCCTCTTACTCTACCAGTCCGTTTAATCTCGGGCTACCTCTCGTAGTAGGGGCCCAGTGATCCAGACTTGGATCGCTTTCACACATTTGGTCACCATGCAGCACATTGTGCTGCTTACCTTTTGCCATTGCGCTTTACGATATTGAACGGCCGTTACGACAACCCCAATCCCAAGTATCCCCCGAATCTGGAATTTCAGTGCCTTGCCAATTTGGGCACTACTCGAGCATCTTGGAGCTCTAATCTGACTCACCCAAACAGTCGCGATTCAACTCTCACATATTCGACGGCTCTCCTCTTTGGTGAATTGCACGGCAACATCTTATTCACCAGAACAACTAAATACGTTTCCTTTGTACGAACCGTCGCCGGACGGTCCCCCTACACGCGGTTTTGCAACATAGGTTTGCATCGAGGAATGAATCGTCAATTTTGACGGAAGAGAGGAGGTTTGCCAACGGCATCGCTGGTCGTAACATGGCCTAGTCAATTTGGCATGGACTCAGAGAAGCAAGGAAGAAGGCTACAAAATTCTAATGCCTTTTTTTCACTTGCGCAATTTTGCTATCCCTCGACGTGGGAAAGCTAGGAAGGGGGATGTAACAGTGTATAATCACTGATCGTTTGATGCACCATTTTCGACTGCGGGTTTCATCATTTCCGCGAAGTTTTCATCCTCACTCGACAATCGACGCGTCTTTTCTGGAGGTGGTGGTATGCATGATGCAGATGCAGTAAAAAGAGCTTTCAGAGCAACGAATGAAGCAGGGGGATGGCGATGATGAAAACTACTACCGCGACGGACTGAGGTTTAGTAGTTAGAGTAGCAGGAGAGAAATCAAGACTGATGAAAGACATGAGACCCCCTTTTTGTTACTGTGATTTGGACTTCATGAAGATTCACCCTCAACTGCGTCTTCCTCATTCAGTCAACCCTTCGTAACTCTTCGCGGGACATCCCTACTCTAACATAACAACTCAGCAGATAGAGCTAAGACGAGCAAACTGAGCTTTTGAGACTGAGTGGTGATACACCCCCGACCCATCTATTCATCTCATCTGAAGACGTCTTAGCGCGCCCCTGCCCCTTTTACTCTAGCTAATGGACGCCTAGATTATTATAAGTCACATTGACGAGAGAAATGCAATGCAATGTCCTCTTCTCCTATCCATCCATCCATTAATGCGAGAAGCTCCCATATCTTCCCATTGCTCCTTTTCAGGCTTCATGTCCACCTCCTTTTTTGCAACTTTTCTTGCCTTGCCTAGCTCACCACTCCCTCTTGATCAACCCATCATATCCTCTACCACCCCAACAACCACCACTCCCGTAATCATACACACCCACCCATCCAACCTTTCATCCGAAACACATCAGAATGAATAAGCGAATGAACGAACAAACGAAAGAGCCAACCCTCAAGCCGGGCCCCCCTTCCGCACCCCCTCCCCCTCGCCCTTCTGCGGGTCCTCGCGCGGGTGCTCCGCGCCCGCCTTCTTGCTGGGCATGTCCGAGCTGCTAGTAGCGACGCGCGTGTCCTTGCGCTCGATCATGTCCTTGTAGTCCTCCTGCGCGCCCTTCTTGGCCTCGTAGTCCGTCGCCATGTCCGAGTTGTCCGCCGACGGGGGAGGGACCTGCCGGCCTGTTTCCGGGCTGCCCTGCGCAGCGTTGGGGTTGCCGGATTCGGGGAGTTGGTTCGTGGGCGGGTTGTCATCGGAGGAGGAGGATTCTTGGGCTGAGGAGTCGGGGGATTCTACGGCTGGCGCCTTTTCTTCGTCGGGAACCGGGGCATCGTGGTGGTCGTGGTGCGCGTCGGCTTTCTTGCTGGGGCCGGTGGAGACTAGCCATGTTACGCCCACGACGGTGACGCCGACGGAGCTTATGAGCCTGTGGGTATAAGTGTTAGCTACCTATATAGCTAGCTTAGCTGTACCGGCAGTATGAACAGCCCGTTCACACTTCTAATTGAAAGGATCCAATTGACCACCAATTCCCTCCTCTTCCCTTCCGGATACCTCAATCGAGTAGAATAGAAAAAGCACGACTCACCAAGGTATATCGCTCGTCTTCTCAGCACCCGCGGTACCGGCATGGCCGCT
Source organism: Hypoxylon crocopeplum (assembly GCA_022578875.1). Classification (NCBI taxonomy): domain Eukaryota; kingdom Fungi; phylum Ascomycota; class Sordariomycetes; order Xylariales; family Hypoxylaceae; genus Hypoxylon; species Hypoxylon crocopeplum. The sequence continues at coordinate 30,739 of MU399565.1, forward strand.
CGACGCATAGCTTCTCCGGACAGCCGAGCGCATCAACGATTGCCTGTACGCAGGCGCAGCTTGCCTAGCAGCAGCGCGGAGCGTAGATGTAAAGACACGGGCCGTCAACATGATTATATATGCGTATGGGTGTTGAATAGTATAAGTTCCTAATATAGTAGACAGGGAGGTAACAAGAACCAGTGTTGGTAGACCTTGGAGTAACACCTCGGTTAACAAAAAAAAAGGCGAATCGTATGTTTGTTTTCGTCCTTATGTAAGTCGAGCGTCTTTTGCGTTACTTTCTCCCAAAATATTTCTCGCAACGAGCTTATGTAGGTACTTATAATTACTTGTACTTGCCAAGAAACAACCTGAACATTGAAATTCGATGACGAGGTTGAATTCAAAGTGGAAAACACGTTACCTACGGTACATAGATATATGCACTTACCTAGGCATTTAACCTTAAGCGTCTCAGGAGTAGAATTCCATCACCAAATCCAAGACTCCCTTAGAAGCTTCTCGCGCCATTTGCTCCGGTGGCTGACGATTCCTTCCTCCATGTCATTTATTCTTCACAATTCCCGCGACCAAAACTCATTATGTTCGCAGCCACGTCTATGACCGGAGCTTGTGTGGGGCCTTCCCCGGTTAAAAGGCTCTTTCTATCTAGCATTACCCTTTCTAGACGTCATTACGACCCATGTATCCCTGTCCATCCGGGGAATGTGGTTCTAGTTCTTTTCGCTCCCTGCTCGATATCCACTAGAACTCCAAGGTGCATTAACACTCGTGAATTACGGTAGTGAATTATCGTAGTTATAATTAACTATCTGCCTATGGCATTTCATAGAGCACTTCACAGCTCTCTTCCCTTAGCATGTCCGTCTGAAAAGCTAATAGCTCAATGGTTTTCGTGCAACGACAAATCACGTACCAAAGCGTCATGGCGCGCGCCGCGGATGCAATAGCTCAAGTCTCAAGACGTGTCAGACTTTCCCTTACATGCCCATTTCCTTATTCTCTTCCCGCAGCGCCTTTAGCTGGCGCTCGAAGTCCTTATTGACCCATTCCCAATACTGCTGCCATACCGGGTTTTGCACCGTCTGTTGCACTTGAACTGGGACCTGAGGACCGACAGACCCGATGGTAGCGGACGGTAGCGTGGTCTTGGTCTTCTCTACGAGGAGAAGGGTGACGCGGAGGACGCTCTTGATAGCCTCCTCTTGCTTCTCGACCTCCTGCTTCACCGCCCCATCCCTAAGCTTAGTCGATAACGTCTTCCTGTAGCATTCGGCCACCGTGTCAAGACGTCGTGTCGTCTCTTCAGGGTCGATCACAATCAGCTTGCTTAGCATCAGGTTGCAAAGAGACCGGATGTCGTTCTCGTCGTTAAGTCCTGCGATGACGCGGTCGTAGAACTCGAGGGAGCTGACACGAGAGAAGGCCGTCTCCATAAGAGCGTACAACGTCTCATACGCACTCTGCGAGGTTAGTTAGCAACTTGTTTCCATTAGAAACACATCCCACGATAATGACTTACCTTGCGCACTTCCAAGCCGTCGTCTACCAGGTGCTTGAAAGGTCCCATCTGAACTTCACGGATAAGCTCTGGTTTGACGACCGACTCTGCCATAACGTAGGGCATCAGTTCGCCGAGGTGTGGTAGGATTAGGTCAGGCTTGTTGTGGGCGGCTGAATTCAGTGCCGTCATGCCGAGGCGGCGGATCTCCATGTTTTGGTCGCTCAAGACCGTCAGCAACATATCGATCAGCACCGTCTTCAGCATCAAATCGAATGACTCGTCGCTGTCTGGCAGCGTGTACCGCAGTGCTTGGACGGCCACACCTCTAAAAACCGGCGACGGATCTCTTAAAAGTTCCTACGAGGGTTAGTGTTTAGTCAATGTTAGGTTCATGGAAGCATACCTGAAGCTTTGGGATATATGACTTGGGCTCCATGATGGCCAGCCGCCCTATGCACTCTGCACAGATCGCTCTATTGTCGTCAAGCTGCGAGGCAGAGAAGAGAAGTTCCCAAATCTCATTTTCGTACGAACGGATATCGGTCGAGGATGCGATAGCTTGGTGGAGGACCTCACGGATGGATTGTAGGAGTAGATATTGCTGGCTGCCTGGTTTCTTGATAGCCTTAAGAATCGTCGGTAGGAATACGGGCACATTACCTGCACCTGCACGACCTAGAGCGACCGCAGCAGACACAGATACCTTGTCCGGCTCATCGTGGAACTGCTCTAAGAAGATTTTAGGTTGTAGGCGAGACTGCGCGCCAAGTCGCAAACCGATCTCCCCCAGGATTGCCAATGCGAGGCTTTGTCGAGAAGTATCAGGTGGCGTCAGCCTGCTGGACTTGCTGAGCTCGTCGATGAAACTCTCGACGGTAACACCGACCTGACCGTGGCTGGCGACGAACAAAGCGCCCGCCACTTTCCCAATCACCGTCGGGTCGCCTGCCACGCCAATTCGTAGGACACCTTGCATCAGGGGCTTCCCCATACCACTTTGGCCAACGTTCGTCACGAGAGTCACGAGCGACTCTAACGCCAACCCTGTGATGTTCTTCTTAAGTAGTTCGCAGAGAGGTTCGACGAAAGTAGACGAGGAGACCAATTGGGAATGCTCTAGTTGCAGCTGCGCAATAATCAGCAGAGCTGGGCTCAAGAGATAGCTATCATTAGCAGAAATGACTGGTAGGATAGCCGTGACAATCTCGCTGGCTGTGCCCGCTTCGATGTGGCCCTTGGCAGCCGGGGAAAGGATCAGGTGCTGCAAGGCTTGGATGCTAGCACCTCGGAGAGCGCGGTTTGCTTTGCGAAGCTGGGCGCAAAGCTCCAGGGAGACCTCTTGGGTCCACGCGGGCTCAAGGCTTCCGGGTATCGTAGAATGCGCTGCAATGCTGTCAATTGCTCGTACGGCTTGCAGGCGCAGGATTTCGTTCCGTGCACGATCTAAAAGCAGCTGCAAGGCAGCTTGGCGCTTAGTGGAAGGAATCAGAACGATTCCATCGGAAGAAGAGGTCCTCGATATCATCGTCCCAAGGGCTTGAACGGCCTTCTGACGCACTTCGGTATCGGCGTCGGTTGCAGAAGCGCGATCCACTATGACCTCGTACAGCTTTTGCAGCTCCGGCTTATACTTATTGATCGTGAGCCTGGCACGAGGCGGGGTTATAGCCTTGACCAGCTCCTCCGCCGTCCGGATGGCCTCGCTAGAAATCTTGTAGAATCTGTCATGGATAGCAGCGACCACGCCAGCAACCATCTTTTCAAGGTAAGGCAGAAATATACTGGAAGAGTGCGTCTTCGCTATAGTGCTTGTGAAGTAGAGGACTGCCACGCGTAGCGTAGTAGCAGTCGCCGACGCTGCGCCTGACAAAGATATTGAGGTCGAGCTCGCAGTGCCGGTCATACCCTTAGTCACGTCAATAATCGGTGGCATGACCTGGTCAAAGTAATCGGCCAAGCCGCCATTCTGCACCGAGATCAAATCATCTAGCAAGTAGACGATTGCCTGCTTCGTAGCGATCTGCTTTCCCTTCAGTAGCTTCGTTGCCGCTTTAACGATTTGTGGTGTCAACTTTGAGAGGTCGGCGCGTGGCCCGGTTGACGGGACTGATTCACGAGTAGGTGAGGTAAGACCGGTTGCTCCAAGATAAGGGGCCTTGTTGGTATATGCAACGCCACCGCTGCTCTGTCTTCGGCGCTTTCTGCTAAGTCCAAGTGTATTCACCGACTCGTCATCAGCCGAGATGGACTGGATCACACCTTCGCCAGTTTTCCGAATCAGTAGAGACACGGCGCCGATAATCTCAAGACGAACACTCTCCTCACGCTCGTCAAACCGCTTGACAAGGGGGGAGGCAATATCGCGATATAAAACTCCGTTCTCTATCAGGTCGGCGCTTCGCGTAGAAATCAGGGTGTGTAGAGCTTTTGCAGCGCATCTACGGACCTTCCAACTCGCGTCATCGTCATCATCAAACCCGGTATCGCCCTCGAATTCATCATCTGAGTCGATGCCATCATCGTCGGCATCTTCGTCCTCGTCCATCTCTTCATCCTCATCAACTGCGTAGTTAGGGTCAAACTTCAGATATCGAAGACATGCCGCGATGACTTCATCCGTGTAATCTCGCATCTGAAGGCCACACGAGGCCAGGAAAGATTCGAGCGCAACCAAAGCAGATTCGCGGACTTCGTTAAAGTCGGGGTAGAGCTGATAATTTCCCTCGCTGACTGCATCGAGCTGGCTCTGTAACTCTTCTTGGCTCAGGGGAGATAGAACAAAGCCGATAACCTGGGGAAGATAATCTCCGAACTTGAAAGGAATTGACCGGGCAAGAGATCCCATCATCGAAATATACAAGCGGCGCATAACGGGGCTAAGTTTAGGTTGTTTCAGAGACTTCTGGATCTTAGTGATGAACCCGTCGAGGACTTCGCTCGAGAGGTAAGGCGCAAGAATGGCTAGCGCTACAACAGCCCGCTTCTTGACGGGAGAAGTCGTAGTCTTCCGTTCCAGCACTTGAACGACCACATCCTGCAGCTTCTCAACTTCTAGTGGCTGCAGCATAGGACCGAAGCATCGAACAACCTCGATAAGCACATCGACGGACTCGGCGGTAGGATCCCTATTCTTTTCTAGTATTCCGCGGGACTCACCGGCGGTCTTGTGAGAGGCGTTGGATTGCGGCGGGTAGCCCAGGATGCGCGGGATGACGACTCGACTGACGACGCTGTACGTCTCAACCACCTCTTTAGAAGGGGCGACTCCGCGCACGGGTCTCTGGAGGGACGAGATGGCAGTCCGTAGAGCAAGGGAAGGTATTGAATTGTCGACCGAATTCTTCATCTCAACCATGCAGAGTTTATCCAGCGCGGTAGAAAGAGCCGCAAGGGGGATCTTGGTGACCAATGGGCCAATGCTAAACGTTCGTCAGCCATAGTACTAAAGCCACTTCATATTTATGCCATGCACATACCATCTGATTGCTAAGTTCTGTACCTCGCCATTTTGATCGTCCAATGTCTTGATAATATTGTCAGCCATACGAGACGAGATATTGTAGTCGTGTTGCAGGAATTCGGTCTTCGCTTTGGTGAGGATCTGGTGAATGTCATTCAAGGACATAAATCGGAAATCCGGATCCGGATCAGTCAGCTTGGCCAGAAGCCCGTTGATGACTTGGGGGTTTGGGTTGTTTACGGAGGCGGAGGACGCCATGATGTGTAGGTCGGGGACGGGACGATCGTTACGAAGTAGATGTGGAGAATGATGGATAGAGTGCCTGTAGAAGAACAAGCCCGAGTTCTAGAGAATTCCTGTAAGTATTATATCAACCAAGAAGAATAACGTACTCGGGTAGGTATAAGTACATGTATCGACCTCGTTACCTAGTTTGGGCACAGGTCGCCGAGATTAGAAAGCCTTGCTCGCAATTGCGGACGTAGGTCCGGTATATAGCGAGACAAGAGAGAATGGATGGCGCACTCAAAGCGTAAGGTATTGGGGCATTCCTGACAAACGTCTTGTTAGGAATATTAGGCACTCAGTTGCCTTGTAAAGGTGAAAGGAACTAGGGGACCGACCTTGAAAAGAACCTTGGAAATGTAGAATGGAATGTGAATTACTGTGAAGGCTCCAGAGTCAGAAGCATGCTGCTGAGACTAAGAGGCTTTCCCTGGTGTAAGACAAAGAAGCGCGTGAAGATCACGGCAAGAATATGGAGATTATTGACGACGAATGTAGAGAAGTTGTAGGTGAGGCCGGCAAATGGTGGGGTTAGACAATCATGGTATCTCCTTCCCAAGCTTCAGTTCAGATCCATGCAACGGCCAACCAGGGAAGTTACGACATGGAATTGGTGGGGTTATCAACCGTGGCTACCTCGTAGGCACATATGTGGCGGTGCAAGTACCTAGGTACTCAGGTACTTATGCGAAGAACGACCTCGTTCAATATACCTAGGTACATACCTAGGTATGTTGTATTCGCCATTTTAATCCGTACATTGATAGGTACCTAATGTAGCTGCATATAAATCTACGTTATGACTATAAGTACCTAGGTAACTGAGGCGGAAGTTTCAGTACCTACCTGGTACTGTACATACCTAGGTAATGCCTCGATGTTCCTAGCGCTAGCAGTTAGGCTGATTTGATTGGTCGCTCTCACACTTAATCCAACTTCTCTCGTTCCCATAATAACCACATCACAAGCCGTCGCCAAATGGTATGTGGACACCCGGAAAGGCATGTTCACGAAATGTTTAACAGACAGTCAGCATGGCATGACACGGCACGTAGCATATGGCATAAACAATTCATATATTCCACATCACCCATAAACATAGGACCAAAGTAGCCTCGGAATTGAGCCGAAAATAGAAGAATCATAAACCATGGATCATCTCTCACATGGGCCTGATGATGCTTGATACCACGCCAGTATCTAGGAGCCAATCTCGTAGTGAACTGACAAACAATTCCAAGCATGATTAGATAATCAATAGTCTTTCTCCTTGCCACACCGGGTTTTCCCTCATTATTCAATCATCGGCATTACAGCACATATGTGATATACCGTCGCTCTACTCTCCACACACATCAGGCTACGCGTGATATTATAACAAATGACAGTTCCATTGCTGCAAATTAGAATATTTGCTACGTGACTTTTCCGCTAATAAGGAGCTTTCCAGATCTAAGGCGTCAAGATATAAGTCACGCTGTGGATATATAGGCAGTCTCTGATAACGGCGTTAAGTCACTTAACATGACTTGGGTAGATGTGAAAATAATATATAAACTCCTCCCGTCGTCTACATACTCTGCTTCTTGAACTTCAGCCATTCACCATCAACCGAGAAACATACCATATTAACAAACTATCCATATCACACATATATTATTAAATCCTTCCATTAAGGACTCCCAACAGCACTTCTACAAACCATCCCCGTTACCTCTAACTATTAGACACTCTTAGCAATTAGAAAACATGTCTGATACTGCAGCAGCCAAGTATTGGAGAACCCTGGTTCAGCGCGATCTCTTTATTGCAACCTTAGCTCAGCTTATGGACGCACGGCAAGATGCGAAGTCCAGGAACGTCGACATCAGCGATGCCACCGCGAAGATGGACAGGTACGAATCGACCGCGAATGATCTAGCCAATCTCATCCAGGATCTCCGGGAATCCGATTTCGTGAAAAGGCTTGAGGCTGGGGAGCAATCTCCAGACGGCTGGGAAGATGTCGAGGACAAGTTCGACGAGCTGGTACGTGGGTCTGAAGAACTTATCCAGGCAATGAATGAGTGCATAAGTGATCCCGAAGCATTGTAGAAGGTCGGAGACAATGCGTCATAGGAGAACGGAGGATTAGCGCATAACTATGGAGTATCAGAGAGGTGTTTGGGAGACAAGGCTGTTTGTATTTGCCATATCATTGACCAAGGGCTCGGCATAAAATAGCATCAGGAAGAACTTGAGTATAGTCCCCAATATAATGTTTTGACTTTAGACAATTGATATGCTGTTGGTACGAGAAGATTCCTTGGCTACCAACGGTGAAGACAAGCACACATAAGCCACTTATTCGTTTAAATATAATAACGATAAACAGTATCAGTTTCACCTTAACTACCTAAGGTACGATTTAACATACTACGTCAAAGTAGCCGGTAATAAATTAGGATACAATGGCGAAATAAACATTTAGAGACACGAGGAGAATATCATCAGTACCTGGTACCTAACCTTAGCCTTTGTCTCTTCTGAAGATGTTTGCCGAGACAAGTCCCATCATGCCCATGGGAGCTCCGTGTTTATTTACGGAGTTTACTAAGCTTCGAGGCTTACCCTCGGAAATGAAATGAAGTCTTAGAGAGATCATTAATCACTACTAGCACCCTATTATTACATTCTTATATTTTGCCTCTTCTGTTTAATAATCCAGTTAATACAATCACAACGCAAAATAAAGAGAGCAGACTATTATTACATATCGGATATATATTCAAGTATGTTTGATCTATGTTCGCGTAATTTGTATTACCTGTCAGTGTTTCAATGAGTTATCCGCCATCAATTAGATATGCCGCGTCTTGTTCAGAATATGGCGACAATAAGAAAGATAATGAATATCTGGGTAACTAAACATTTCTTAAATCGTGAGTGCTTTCACACAGAGTGAGTTTAATAGATATCCAAGTTATGGCCGAATACTTATCATATATAAAACGTCTTACTCTCCATTCTGCTCTAAGGTACCTAATCCATTGCCACCACTCTCAACTACAAGGATATCAGTCTCCCACAAGCACCAGCATAGCAAGAGCACCAGACTATGAAAGGGCTCTACCAATAGAAACTCAACAAGCAACAGAACTTGTCCACACACACCCTGCGAACTATCTAGTCTTTGACACCCGAACCAGCCAATCCAAATTCCTTCATCATCAGTATCTGCAGCAAAAGCTTGACTGTTATCGATTCAGAATTTCAAGCATATTGTATCTTGTCCGATACCCTTACCCAAAATCAACTGGAGTTCCCTCCTCAAGATGACGACCGATCTGGAAACCAGACTCCGCGACATGATCAGGCGCGGAGCGGACATAATAGAAAACATGAAAAGAATGGCAGCGGATCTACAACAACGCATTGCAGAGGATGAATCAGACAGCAATAGGCAGAAGCACGAGGATGAGCTCACGACGCTTACACATGACCGAGAGCAAATGGAGACGGAAGTCAGTAATACGCAATTAGAATTGGAGGAATTCCTGCAGGAGAAGATGGAGGCGGAAGCGGAGGCGTCTGAGGAGGAAGAGTAGTAAGAGCCTTCAATTATTAACAAGTTATATCAAGTTAGTTCGTAAATGGTAATAGTTTCTTTAGCACTTAAGGGTACTTAGGTGAACAATCATGATCTTTATATAGGTACCTACCTAGCCAAGGTAATGTTACATCTTAAAAGCTAATAGGTATTGTTAAGAAAGTGACGTTTCGTTAAGCTATAATTTTATTACTAAAAACCGCTACATTGAGGGTCTTGGTTATCCCCCTTTCGAGATCCTATATAGCCACCTTCCCGTCGGAACCTTTAAATAATAATATCCACCCTCCCAGATCAGCACACTCCTAAGGTCAAGGACCCCAAGCTTCTTGCAGCCGACGGGTAACCGTTTGCGAAATCTGATTCTGGACTATTTAGTTAGATAATAGCATTGTCGTAACCATATATTTAATATAGCGGAAGCAGAAGGAGAGCGACGAACCGAATCTCTATCCCTAGATACCTACCGGTAAAGAAACTCAAAATTTTAGAATATGACCTAATCATAATATGCTAAGAAGGGAAACCCGCGAAGCTCCGAGAGAAATGGAATGGGACCTTCATCGTGGGAGTTAGGACAGGACGATTCTCGTGGAGACTTCTGAACCTGAACGGGTCTTCTGTAGGACATAAGGATCGTATGAAAGTCTTTCTACCTAGAACGGGATATCTCAGGATAGATCATGAGCTGTCCTTGCTTTTGTAGGCACACCTGAAAAGGAAGAGGTAGTCATTGCAATGGAAAATAACAAGACCTGGTATATTTGTAGGTGACTACCTTACCTTGACTATATGGTCTATGGGGAATGAGTTTGGTGTTGTAGACAACCTTAGCGTGTTTATGAGCGACCTCAGGGTCTTTGGTTTAAGGGTAGGGCCGCCCTAAATATTGTTAGCCAGTAACAGCCCGTAGTGATTTTTGTTACTAAATAGACTTATGTGTAATATAATAGTGAATTGCTTAAGCCGTGACTGGACTATCGCATCACGAACTTTGACCAACATGGGCAGCCGCTGGAAGATATCTCATATATAAAGAGTCTCTTCCCTCCTACTCTCCCTCTAATCTACCATCCATCACCACCACCAACAGCAGCAACAACAGCAACAACAGCAACAGAAAGCAATACACCATCCTACAAACACAATTCTACAATAACATCATCTTTCCAGTCTTCGACTACGAAAACAAAGAAACTTCTACAAACCACCAAGGTCTTAAACACCCAAACCAGCCATCCAAAGCTTTCGGCTTCGATACCTTCCAAACCTTCACCACAAACTCTCCAACCACAGACATCTTGTCCGCCAACCAACACCCCTCAACCAAGATGTCGGAAACCCAAGCTGTACGTGAACTCCGCGAGCAATTAGACGCAGCCCTGAGCTCCCGCAAGGACGCCGATATGGCGGTGAAAGAAGCGGAATACGAGCTGAAGGGCGCCGTGTGTGAAGAGGACCAGCTGCACTGCGAGGCGAAGCTCAAGGAAGCCCGCGAGGCCTACGACCACATGAATAAGGCGGTCGAGTACGCGGAGGAGCAGTTGAACGAGGAGCAGGCCAAGTCCGGGTCCAACTAAATCGGCGTGGTGGCTACTTCGCCAATAAGATGGATTCTTGATGGCGCTGTGGACGGCGAGATAGGTGGGGGGATATGCGGATTCAGGGGTGACCTGGCTGACCGAGATAGAGTCGGCAGGGTCTTAGATGTGTAGTGCTTATGTTTGCATACTTAGGTAGGCACATGAGCAGTGAATCTAGACTACCTATAAACCTATTATTGTGATGTGCGCCGCTTCAAAATCGTGATACACCAAAGCTCACTGTAGTGCTACTAAGAATCCGCATGGCTAGTCGATTGGAATGCTTCACGAGGAGGCGGTGTTACAGTTAAAAGGCCAGGATACTAACTTGGTGACTTGGCACAAGCAGTTTACTAACAGTGAGGCGACACGGGGTTTTGCCTGTAGTGAAAAAAAGGGGGGTACAGCTTGACGCTTCTCTTATGAGCAGCTTTCGATTGTGCGTAGAGGATTTCGTCATCCAATGACTTGGTCGTTTGGCAAATGCACAATAAAGAGAAACTCAACGCCCGAATATTCCCTATTAGTGAGATCCTGCTTGTAGGAGCTAGACTGAATAAACACATTACCCTATTCGTAGGATGTCTGTGAAAGGGGCAACCAGACGGATACCCAGAAGCTGCGGGCTTCGCAGTGTTTGGGTATGATTTGCAGCTGCGACGTTCTCAACTGAGTCAAGTCTCTTTCCGATAGTTTCTCAGGGGCATGATAAAGTACAGGAATAAAATGAGTAGATGGGAGTAAGGCTCCAGGTATATGAAGCTCGTAGTATTCAGTAATGGATCTACCATGGCTTTCCTAGAATACATATCCATGTGACACAATTGACTCATATGTTGTCTCTTCGACATCTTGTGTTATGCCATTACTCCCCATCAATAGCCCCCGACTTCGCAGAATCCTCCTCTGGCAGCGTTTTGGTCCTTGTAGTGATATCTTGGATACCATACTTAGCTATAAAATGCTTGGCTTTCTCAGCTATCAACACCGCTTGATCCGTCCCCGGCTCCACGAGCTCCATGAGCTGCGAGCTTAGCCTGAGTATTTTGCTCTGATACACATCGTCCGAGATATATGCCCCCTTCAACCACCTGCTCCCCGAGGCGGCGTCGAACTGCTTGCGCCCGTGCAAGACTCGTAGGTTGTCGAACAGCACGCAATCGCCCGGCTGCATCTTGTACTGGTAAACCCACTGCTCTCCCTCGAGCAGTTCTTTGAATTTGGTCGCGGCCATCAGCCATCGGCGGTGGAATACGCTGGAATTCTGGTTCCTACGAATTGATTGCTGACTAGCCTGGAATGGAGGGGACCAGGAGACCGAGCTGGACCCAAATGTGATTATCGTACGCTTCGCCTCGTAGTGGTGCCCATTCTTATTGTACTCATATTTAATAGGCCGTTTTGTTAGGAAGCCGAAGGCGGTCTTCCACCCCTGCCTGACCTGCTTGAGAATCTCCCTAGCTCGCCTGCCGTCGCTGAAAATAGAGTCGCCGCCTTCGCATGTATTCTCGAGACAGTGTAGAATCTGGATACGAGGTGCTTGCTGCAAGTACATCAAGTCCTGGTGCAAGCCGAGGAAGGAGCTCGTGTAGGCAATATTTTCTGCATTTGGTTTGGATCGCACGTCCCAGGTCCTACCGTAGAACGTCTCCTGTAAGTCCCCGATCTGATTGGCGATAGAAATGACAGACTCCTCAGATGGTGGGACGTTGCGTAGAAATACCAGCCCATGGGTACAAAGCCGATGTAATCCGGATATGAAACCTCCCTCGCCGGCCATCCATTCACTGTAGTCGATGGTTAGATGGCTCTGTTCGAAGGTGGCCTTATCCCATATCGTTACAGGGACCGCTGGATCGAGCCGGCGGTAAATCGTATCAGCCGAGTAGCGAGACACGTGTTTGTCAGGGGTTAGGAAATCCCGATCCCAGACAACCTCAATACCGCCGTCCTCAGTGTCTGAGATGTTCTGAATAGGGAGTTCTGTTGGCACGTCACATGTGCCGAAGTTCTTCTGGCCCGAATCAGGGTCTACACATATGCTGCAATCACAAGCATCACGGAGCCAGTGACGATCCAGGACTATAGGCGTTCCTCGGTCGGGCCTGGTGATTTCAATCGTATTGTCGTCGGGTAGTCGAACGTATGGGCTGCTCATGCTCACAATAGAATCACTATGCTCATTCGTTCCATCTTGAGATGGTGCATCTGATAGCCACCTTTTACTAGTGCCAGCAATTCGAACAGACCCAGCCCGTTTTCTGAGCCAGGGAACATAGCCTTGTCTAACGGTACCGTATCGACGACTACCCGATGGAATCGAAGACCTAACTAGTATCGTTGTAGAAGATCGTCCAAGGCCGCGGCTTAGATTGTACACATGGCGGCTTTCAGAGCTGAGAAAGGTCCGCGAAATGCTCGCCATATATTTCATTATGCTACAGCAGCACGATGTAGGAGGGTGAGAGCTTATAGTCGTTATCGCCAAATTCTGAGATTCGTGGATGAATTTTCACGGTCTTCAAAAGAATTAATCCGGAGGTTTAGCCTTTAGGCACAGACCAGATGGTCGAGGGCCCACTATGTAGCGAGGGGCCGGGGGGCAGATCGAGCTTGGGAGCGAACAGCCAATCAAAATCCATGGTTGGAAGTACCCAGGTACCTACCTAACCACATGTGCAGTCAGCCACATGCAGTTAATCCGAGGGTGGAACCGCTTTTGAGCGGCATCGAAATTGTGGGTTCCATAGGTGCCTGAGATACCAGGCACTTTACAACCTGAATAGCGACGGTTGCCCTGGCGAGAATGGCTCCTTAGGCATCCTAAGCTCTTGTATCCTATTTAGTGATTCTTATAGATAGCTTTCCATAGAACCCAACTTAGACCAGACAACAATTAGATCACATTCACAATCAGACCTGGAACTATCTACAGATATCTACAGATAGCTAGGTCCTAGTGATTGATCAATTGGAAACTAAGAAGGCACAAAATAGTGAAAGCCTCTATTGATGCATATTGCACATCTCAGATCTACATCAGTCCTAGAGCATTGCATATCTGAGACATTGAATCTCTTCTTCTAATGTTAATATTTACTTCAGGAGTGGGAATCGTGCCCCAACTTTTTTTTTATAGATGTTGCTCCTCCGGATTAACAGAGATGAGCGCCGTCTTCTTCTGGCTTCGAAGTACTCGACGATGTTTTCGACCCTTGATATGTTTCTCCCACTGATCTTCGGTTTGAAGCGACACGCCGCAAACCTCGCAAGTCTTGACCTTGAATGTGGGGTTTTGCGGCGCGGTTTCATTTTCAAAGGCTGACAAGACTTGGCTTGCCATTCCGGATACTTCTGTAGGGTTGACCAAGTCTTGTCCATCGAAGAAGCTTTGGCAAATCTTAACTGCCGGTTCAAGGACATTGGCAGAGAAGTCAGCGGCACTAGAACTATCCAACAAGAACAAATAATCCATTGCTCTGTGATCCTTGAATGCGGGAATCGACTTGTGTCGGATCCATCGTAGCTGATATTTCGCATACTGCCGTGTCGCAATCCTTATCTCTTCTAGCCCAGCTTCTTTCAGCTGGTCTACCATAGCTGGACTCAGGCCCTCTCGTTCGGCCTCAAGAAAAGGCTCCATCTGCTTGTAGCCGATAGATTGCCATATTCCTCGGGTAAGATCAACAACTTCTCCTTGCCTAGATCGTAATCGTCGGGTTTCATGCAGGCTTCTGACCTCGTTCATCAGCCCGCTTTTGTACATTTTATCCACTCTCTTGTTGAGACGTTCTTTCAACACCTCAGGGTCAGTGTACACCCAGAACATCAACGACTGCCAAGGACCTGTTCTTGAGCTAGGCGATGCCTTCTCTTGCCTTTGCTCGGTATATATGTCCGATGCGCGCTTGCCTGTAGTGAGAAATATTTCGAGGGAACGCTTGATCTTGCGTCGATCATCGGGGTGCCACCGATCTGCCATGACAGGATCTACCTCTCGAAGACGTGCCAACATCACATCGGTGGGTGCACCTAGGATTGGGAACTGTACGGCGTTCTCCTCTTGGGGCCGGTGTTGTAAGTTCTCGTCGTCGGTGCTCTGTGAGCCAACTAGACTGTCATCGAAAAGCAGGGAGTGGATGTAGTAATGAGTGCCGCCTACTACAATAGGAAGCTTTCCTCTACTACGGATCTCACGAATGAGTCTAGTTGCCTCGCGTGCAAAAAGATCAACAGACCAGGTCGGTTCATGAGGGTCAATGGTTGCCAGTAAATGGTGCGGGATACCTCGTTGTTCCTCTAGTGGCAATTGATTGGTGATGACTGGCAGGCCCTTGTACATCTGCATAGCATCGGCATTGATGATTTCGCCATTAAACCTGATCGCTAAATCTACGGCAAGCTAAAACTAACATCAGTTTATATATGAGGACGGATAGGGGGTGTGTTGAGAGGAGGAACGGACATCTGATTTCCCTGTGCCTGTTGTACCCAGAATAGCCACGAGAGGCTCCTTGGGAAGACATGTCGTAGGCATTCTTCGCACATTTCTGCCGAGGAAGTGTACAAATAGTTTTCTCAATAATCTCATGAACTGTTTTATGGTAATTAGAATTAATTATACTTCTTTTCTTAAATGTCTTCTTTTGTTTGATGCAGGTAACAAGAGATAGACCTTTCTATTTTAGGAATAGCCCAAGGGTCCATTCAGTAGTCACGTGCTGTTGAGCTTGACCCAGCTTACTCCACTGTGATCCACCTATCGCATAATGGACACATAGTTCAATTTGGGGGAATTTTCTGATGCCACATCTACTGCTCTGCGACTTGGGTTTCTCTCCTTTTAAACTCGACTCGACAAAAACCATCGCGACAACCTCGACCACCAAACAAGAGGGCCCTTTGTCGCTCACAGGCATTTATCTTCCCTTCTACCCTTTCCTTTATTCCTGTTACCTTCTATAACGCATCGTCATCATGAGTAGCTGTAAGTTCTTCTGTCTCTCTCGCCTCCCTACTATTAGCTCCCCCTGCTTGGTCTGCAACTCGAAGCTTGCGACGCGACTCAATCTCGCTGCCATTGACTCTTGATATCAAGCTAACCTATTTCCATCAGTACGGTTCCTCGATCTTGTCAAACCCTTCGTGGCGTTCCTGCCAGAGGTTCAGCAGCCTGAGACCAAAGTTCCCTTCAACCAGAAGTTGATGTGGACAGGTTTGACACTGTTGATCTTCTTGGTCATGAGCCAGATGCCCCTTTACGGCATTGTCTCGTCCGACACCTCCGACCCTCTATACTGGCTGAGAATGATGATGGCGAGTAACCGAGGAACATTGATGGAGTTGGGTATTACACCTATTATCTCCTCCGGCATGGTCTTCCAGCTCCTCGCTGGTACCCACATGATTGACGTCAACCTCGACCTCAAGTCCGATCGCGAACTCTACCAGACCGCTCAGAAGCTCTTCGCCTTCATCCTCTCTGCCGGCACTGCCACTGTCTACGTCTTCACCGGCCTCTACGGCCCTCCCTCCGACCTCGGCGCCGGTATCGTCTTTCTTCTCATCCTCCAACTCGTCGTCGCCGGTATGATTGTCATCCTTCTCGATGAGCTTCTGCAGAAGGGGTACGGCCTTGGCAGCGGTATTTCCCTGTTCATCGCGACCAACATCTGCGAATCTATCATGTGGAAGGCATTCTCTCCTACCTCGATCAACACCGGCCGTGGTCCCGAGTTTGAGGGCGCCGTTATTGCCCTCTTCCACCTGCTGATGACCTGGCCCAACAAGACACGTGCTCTTCAGGAAGCTTTCTACCGCCAGAACCTTCCCAACATCATGAACCTCCTGGCCACTCTCGCCGTCTTCGCCGCCGTCATCTACCTCCAGGGCTTCCGTGTCGAAATCCCCGTCAAGTCTTCCCGCCAGCGAGGTGCTCGTGGCTCCTACCCCGTCCGTCTCTTCTACACTTCCAACATGCCTATCATGTTGCAGTCCGCTCTCTCGTCCAACATCTTCCTTATCAGTCAGATGCTCTACTCCCGTTTCTCCGAGAACCTCCTTGTCCGTATGTTCGGCGTCTGGGAAGCGAGAGAAGGATCTGCTCAGCTCTCTGCTATCTCCGGTCTCGTTTACTACATGTCTCCCCCGCTCAACTTCCGCGACGCCATCCTCGACCCTATTCACACCGCCGTATATATTGCCTACATGCTCAGCGCGTGCGCCATCTTCTCCAAGACTTGGATCGAGGTCTCTGGTTCCAGCCCTCGTGACGTCGCCAAGCAATTGAAGGACCAAGGCCTCGTCATGGCTGGTCACCGTGACCAAAGCATGTACAAGGAGCTGAAGCGCATCATTCCTACCGCCGCGGCGTTCGGTGGTGCTTGCATTGGCGCACTCTCAGTTGCCAGTGATCTTATGGGAGCTCTCGGCTCCGGCACCGGTACTCTTCTTGCCGTCACGTAAGTTTCAGTACACAGGTCCGCGTATGGTGTTTGACTAATTTATATACAGTATTATCTACGGTTATTTTGAGATTGCCGCGAAGGAGGGTGACCTTGCGGGAATGAAGGGAATGATCATGGGATAAGCCTCGTGCTCCAAGATCCGAAGACTTTCCTAAACGACCGCTACGACGGCGCAAGATACGAAAATGCCATTGTTTCACGTTGTGTGTAATACCAAGGGAAAATAAAAGTTCATGAGGGTTTCCACAAGGGTGGCGAAGCTTGGAAAATGCATCAGCGGCGATCTGTGGTCATTCCCGTCAAGGATCTTTGAACGGATCCTAGGACGAAGAGTGTATTAGTTTACGCAACAATAGCCATGAAAACATAATATGTATATCATATTCCAATTCGCATTCATTGTCTTCGGAGCCAGTAAGTAGATGTCTGAACCTTGACTTCAGACTAAGCCCTCGATATTACCTGGTATTCTCAGGTAACTCGTAAGATAGAGAAGGGGTATTCCCGCTTAGTGGATTTTTAATCATTAATTACACCTTGCTACATGAAGCAATCTATTGATATTGTTACGGCTTACGTCGGGAGGTGGCGGAAAATTCCCGATGACATGTTACCTCTAACAACAAATGTGAAGACTTATAGGTTAAATGATCCCGGAATAAATTTCACAGTGTGCCCTGAGCGCTAGATGCCGAAGGTTCCTCTGAAGATACCTACCGGATATTGCCTTAAACAATTACACGTAGCTAGAGTTAAGCCCAACAATCTCCACTGCGATACGTCCTCGGAGGCCTCTATTCGATTTCATAAGCGCATCTATAACCCGCGTGGATGATGACTGTTCAAAGGGGGTAGAAGCATCGCGGACCAAGCTTTGTTCATAAGTGGAACCGGAGCCGAGCCGGAGCCGACATATTATACCTACGTTCTACATAAGCCGCATCCGACGCTCAATCGCGGGTTTTCTAAGCCGTAGAATGACGTAGCCATCCATATCGGCTCCGAAGTAAACAATATTTATGACCCTTTCCAGCGAGATAGTAATAACGTTCTGTTCAGTTTCGATGGGTCTTCTATAGAGAATATTATCATTGAATACAAACACTTGATTCTTTCACGGTATAATTTGACCATGGCTACCGTTACGGTCACAGAGACCAAGAACTTGGAGCCGTCCAAGAC
This sequence comes from Hypoxylon crocopeplum, assembly GCA_022578875.1. Taxonomy (NCBI): domain Eukaryota; kingdom Fungi; phylum Ascomycota; class Sordariomycetes; order Xylariales; family Hypoxylaceae; genus Hypoxylon; species Hypoxylon crocopeplum. Next base: position 48,812 of record MU399565.1, read on the forward strand.
TCCACTGCATGCCGTTTTCAACTACTACTCCCTGCCCACAACTCCGGCAATTGATGATCTATCCATCCTAAACGGCACCTCGCCCAACATCACATCCTGCAGCGTTCCCGTAGCAGACCTACGCAGCCTATCCCCATCGCTATCAGACTTCAACCACGCAAGCCACGGCTTCCAGATCCTGCACCAGCCCCTCCCCATCGACGCATCCCACGACTCCGTGCACAACCCGTCTACACTAGTGTCCCAGTACTACCCCTCCATCACATCCCTGCTCAAGGAACAGTTGGGTGTCCGGTCCGCCGTCGTGATCAACAGCACGCTGCGCGACATCCCGGCCCCGGACCTTTCTACTTTCGACCCCGAGAACCCCCGCCCCACTACCGGTAGCCGCTCCCTTAGCCCCTTTTTCATCGCTCACTCTGACTACACGCCTGCTGCTGCCCGCGCCCACCTGCGTGCCATGACGCCTGCTTGGTTCGCGGAGACGGGCACCGGCGATGGTAGTACGAGTGCCGAGGAGCGGGATTTGTTCTTGCGTCTGCGCGATGAGATTATTGAGGCTGAGGACCGCGCCGTGCGCGCCGCCGGGTTGGAGCCGCGCGACGACCATACCGCCTCTAGTACAGAGGGTGGGGGCGGAGACGCAGAGCGCAAGGGCGGGCACTGGGCCTGGGACGGCAAAGCCTACGCCGGCCCGCGGTACGCCATGTTCAGCATCTGGCGGCCGTGGGAGACGGTGCGTCGGGACCCGCTCGCTGTCCTCGTCGGCGGCGCCGAGCCCAACGGGCCGCCGTACGTGCCGCTGCCGCGAACGTACCGCAACCGGCCGGGTTGTGTCAGCGAGTACTACAACGAGAACGTGCTCGTGCGCCCGCCGACGCCCGACAACGGGCATGTCTGGGGGTACTTGAGCGAGCAGACGCCGGACGAGGTGCTCGCGCTCAAGTTCTACGATAGCGAGGCCCTGCAGGCCGGGGGCGAGAGTGTTCGGCTTATGTGCCCGCATAGCGCGTTTCGCACTGGGGATATGGAGGATGGGCCTGTGCGGCGGAGTTGCGAGTTGAGGGTTTGGTGTATTTGGTGAGTGGGAGTAGGAGTGCTGTATTGAGAAGAGGTACGCGATGAATTGGCTGCTGCCGAGGTTGATGATAATGAATGAGTTTGGAGGCTTTCCTGTCGCGGATGAGGGCTTTGCTAGCAAAGCTCTCCTAGCTTCAATTGCCTACCTACCTACCTATCAATAGACAGGATCTGAGTAGACTGAGGGTTATGTGTGATGACTCCTTCCTTTGTTGTGGGCAGGAGTGAGGATTCGTCCCATGTTTCCATCTAGTCCTAGAGGCTTCGAGCCGCCGTATACATGATTTATACCAACGTACGAGACTCCCCGGTCATTCCCAACGAGGCGGCATTCGATGGATCTTCTGGTACCCATATTGGTCACATCAGTTCATGGCCCACCTTCGGCCAGTCTTCTGAAGTAAAGTTGCGCATTTCAATAGTCACTACCTCGGGGGATAAGTGAGTCGGCCAAGGTTGATCATGAGCAAAACAACGTGTATGACCTGCGTAGGGAGAACCTAAAAGGCAAATGAAAGTTCAGGGCATCTTGGTCTGTTTTGACATTCACTGAATATTGTTGATCGTAATCTTCTTGGTTCGAGAGAGTCATATCTGGGACTGATGGCAGTGTTCTAGGCAAAAGGAAAGTTGTCTTTATATACCGACGCTAGCATTTGAACTAATTACAACACTTCCCCTACCCTGGCTAACATACCTAGGTATACTTCAACAACCTACCTACCGTAAGACGTGATGTGATACGCGCTACGGGCGCAATTGATTGACGGTGTATGAATGTGATGATCACAATATATTCAGTATCTTCGTTATTCTCAGCCTGCGTCACTTCGCTCATGTGCGGTTTCATCTTGTGTAAGGGAGATTCAAGCAACGCGGTTTTCTTATCTGATCTACAGCAAGAAAATACAGTATTGGTGAATTTGTAACTAAAGTACCTAGCCATGCAATGAAATGATTTTAGTTATATGGTCTAAATAGAACGGATGCGTCACAGGTCTCAAAGTGACAGAGACCTATGGATTTACAGTAGCAGTCAGACTACCGGTAGGTACCTGTATATCGTCATAGCATACCACAGCTATCATGATATCAAGAGGAAATTTTCTTATCAGATATATTTCATCAATGTCTAACTCTCAAGCCTTAATAATATGCAACCTAAGGGAAGACCGCCAAACCCCAGGTGATTATATGCCCAGGTGGATATGACTACGGCCTCTAATTCATACGGTTGGTACAGACGCATACATGACCTGGGCGAACACGATAGCAGGTTATAAATTCTTCTATTAGCCCGCTAGTTTCGATTTTCTTTTTCTTTGGTTCCTAAACACTCTCTAAGCGAACAACATCACATCACGCTAATACAACCGTACCGACTATTTTATTCTCATATCTCTCAAAGAACCGTCTACTTCAATAAATCTTGTATCACTATATTCCCATTGACCGGACAACTTCGGCAGGCAGAAAAATGTCCACTCCAACAGAACGTTGGCACGCTATCGAGAATCTGCGAGATTTGGTTCAGAACGCTAAAGACTTGCTCCTGCTACACTTAGAACGTAGTGATGTCGAGCAAGATGTTAAGGCGACCATCTCGCAGACACTATCCGATAACTCAATCAGCTTCAGTCTTTGCAACAGTCTTATCAAAGCAATTGTGAGTGAGGCATTCGGGGCAGAGGTAGAGACTGGGGAAGTGTCTTCGGAAGCCTGGGACGAGGTGAAAGCTGATATTGAGCTGCTGGAGACCGATCTCGCAAATATCAACGACGAAATGGAGGAATGCTTGAAAACCCTGCGTTAGATCGGCAGGTCAAGGATCATGTAATCATGTACTTACTAGACTAGAAGTCCATTATAACAGAACATGTGATGTTGTCATAGGAGGGATCCTATGATTTGATATTCTCGAGAGGCTGCGGGTGGATTCCTGGACAACGCTATTGAGATCAGCGCTTATGAGCCACTCTATCTACCTCGCATTAAATAATCATATAGAGGGAGTAACAAAGCTATTATATCGTGTCTAATTTTCATTGCTATTTACAACGGCGTAGGACCGAATCCTTTCTTATTGCTGTGTTACACCTATCTAGTAGTAACCCTACGCTTGCTACTAATAATAGCGGTCCTAAGATGTTATAGGTATTCAACCATAGTTCCAAGTTTAATAGTTTTGCAAGATATATGCCACTGTAAAGGTACACTTAAGTATGCGCCTACACCTTTACGATGACATTCCATTGTGTCAAAAGCCCAGAAAGTCTAGGGTCCGATCGTGTACTAGAAGTAAGGGGAAGCGTCTAGGTCTAAAAGCCAGGACAAATAGAGAGAAAGGAACATTCAGAAGGAACTAGTTATTACAACGCTCAACAAGATATAATTTATCAGTAGCTCCTAGGTCTCTCTCGTACTTGGGTTTATAGTTGGCACAAGTGTGTTGTATCAGCCCCCTTTTCTAACAATATCTGGACCACGGCTTCATGCCCCCAAAATCTTGCCATTTCTAGCGGTGTAGAGGTATCCGAACCCTCCCAATCCTTAGCCTCGATATTAGCACCTTTCTCTAACAATAGCTGAACTGTGGCTTCGCGACCCTGGCAGGCTGCTAATATTAACGGTGTCCAACCACTATCCCTACCCCTGACTTCAATGTCGGCGCCCTTCTCCAATAATAAGCGTACAATATTCTCATGTCCGTAGAACGATGCCACTAATAACGGTACCCAGCCATCGTCTTTGGTCACAATTTCCATACTGGCACCGTTGTCCAATAAAAGCAGGACTACGGCCTCGCGCCCCATATATGCCGCCTCATACAGCGGTGTGCAGCCAACTATGTCCTTGGCTTCAATGTTTGCGCCTTTCTCTAGTAGTCTCCGGGCTACAGCAACATGTCCATGTTCTGCCGCCCAAGTCAACGGCGTTTGGCCCACGCCATCCCTGACCTCTAGTTCGAATTCGCTCAGAATGTAGTCAACATATTCTTCAAGGTCAAAATAGGCTACGAGATGTAGCCCGCTTACCTTCTCCGGGAACCTTTGGGAATAGTTCAAATGTTCCTCGTATTCCTTAGCAGTCAGTAGTGCCTAGCATGATGCCTAAACCTAAGCACTCTTTTTGAGAAAGGATCGAACATCCTGGCATACCGGGGCAACACGGGCATGATGACCCCAGTTATGAGCGGCATAGTCATAAAAAGGGTGTAACCGGAGTCGTTGTTCAAATTTCTCGTCCGTTTCCGATTGTCCACTCGCGAAATACTGAAGAGAAAGGTAGGTAGAGCAAGTTCTCGTCATAGCAAGCTGTGCTTCTGAGAACCATTGGCTCTGCGTCTTGTCGAAGTATTCCTGCGCTGTGTAATGGACTAAGCGGACAATGCCGCTCTCTTCGTCGATCGTAACCAATCCGGCACATACAGAGACCATCAAGTCGATATCTGGAATGTTGTCTTCATCAAGCTCTTCTTCGCCGATTTCGACCGCAAGAGCATGCTGGAGTTCCAAGGTAGACAAGGTCCTCCGAGCGCAGGTGATCCATGACAGAACCTGGATTCCCAGGTCTTTGAGACCTTGTTTCTGTCCGTTGACTCTTTCCATGGCTTTCTCGTACGCATCGGTGAGGATTTGAATTTTATCTCCGCTAGACTGTCCACTATGCTTCTGAAAATCTCTCAGCGCTGCTTTGATTGCTCTAATTGTAGGCTTGTCATCGAGAGAACCAAAATACAGTAGCGCCAACAGGAACCTGTAGGTGTCAATTAGTATCTTGTTTCTTTTCATGTGCCCTTAGCAAATCACTTACATCCCGTCAGCCGCTTCTGAAATGATATTTATTATATCCTCTATAACCTTCGAATTTCGAAGAACGAATGGCGGCAATTGCTCCATGTGACCCTTCAGGTATCTCCTCACATCCTCCTTCGTTGCGCGGATTTCCAATGACGTGCTGGTGGTGAACTCGCTTAAAATCTCGGGGATAAACCTCGAAGTCGCCAAGATGTTCGTTCCATCTTGTTTCTGAAGGTCGAAGACTTCTAAAAGCAGCTTTGTCCGGCAGCCGCCAGATGTTTGACACTCGTCAAGCGCATCAACGACAATAAATACTCTCGAGTACAGAGATGCGACTAACTTCAAGGCGCTCGATATCTCGTTAGCTGACGGCCGCGTTTCCATTCGTCGATGTTGATTGTGTAGGTCTTTTACAGCATCTGGAAGGGACTGTCGACTTTGAGCAAGTTGCTTGAGTAAGCTCATAGAAAGGTCTTCAGTTGTCTGTTCGGCTTGTCGTCGAAAGTTGCAGTATATGTATGCAATTCCAACACTCGAATCATCCTCAAATCGGGCAGAAAGGCTATCAATAACGATAGAAGCAATGATTGTCTTTCCAGCCCCGGGGATCCCAGGGCAAAACAGAGTCTGCTTCTTAGTTTCTACCCAAGTCTGATACTCTGGCGAACCGAGGAGCCATTGCCCAGTATCTGGTTGTCGCCGGCTGATTAAGTCAGCTTGCTGAGGAGCATAGTCATAGGGGGTAAGCCAGTCAAGGATTGCTCGACGCTCGTGGTCGTCCTGATTCCGTACCAGCTTCACGATATGCCTGCTAGAGCATTGCTGGCTGAATGAGCTCAGCAACACAGTATTCGAGGTGATTCGGTGCCGGAGGTCACGAATGTCATTAGGCTCCCACGTCAGTCGCTTCCACGCTCTTCTTGCAGCTTTGTCGATACCCTTTTGCCTCGATTCCAATTCTCTGTATTTGTCTAGCGCCACCTCGAGGTCATCCAGAACGCTTCGGCAACTATTCGTAATATTCTGGAGATTGCTTTTCTGCTTCTCGTCGAGCTCATGTTCGGACACGTCTATTTCGACATCTTGAAGCACGATAGACAAGCCTCTAACCCTATCAAGTGATTTAGTGCCTCTCTGTCACAGTGCGAGCTGATTAACTCACTCATCCGAGACCTCTCTAAATTGGCTTGGAGCGCCTGCAAATTCCTTTCGGACCTTATTAACAAGCTTGATCACTGTGATGAAGTCACCAACGCCGAACCCAAAGCTTATTTTGACCTTCACTTAGTAGCATTCTCAGATAATTTAGGAGGGGAAAAAAGAAATGCCTGCCTAATTGGCGTATGCATCCTACTTCATAATAAATGCCACACTTGGTCCTGATTGGCCTCCTTTAACGTCTGACGTGCATAGAAAGTAACACTGAGAGGCGGTAAGCATCCAACCAATCAAGATCCCCCTATCCTTCTCGATATCTATCTGAGAGAAACTCTTCTGATCACTTCAAAGATCTTGTTCGAATATTGATTGAAAAAGCTGTGTGTACAAACGGCTATAGTCCCTAATGTACCTAGGTAACTTTTGTCTTGTAAGAGATCACGTGATATCTAGCAAATTATGTAATTCGCAAACCGTTGCCATCTGCAGTCACCTGGATAATCTAACTGACATAGGTACCTACCTAGGTATGATATCCAGGGGTAGCTGTTGGCTTTTAGATGTGGCTGGCATCACGTACCTAGCGTTACTCTTAGGTAATTTGGATCTTGAATGTTAACTTTAGACCTACATGTAGTCTATGTGCTGTTTCTCCGTAACCTTCCCACGTATGTATATATGTACCTGGTAGCTTCCAGATGCTGGAAGTGGAGATAAATAGAGGTTTAGGTTCGACTCCTATTAGGCCTGTCGGTGCCCTCTATCTTATCTCCTTTTCCTCTTCCTACATCTTACCACCTAATAAGCTACTCACATACTAACCAGTACCCATACCAAACACGGTCGATATCCACGTCACGATGTCCCAGTCCCGTATTGATGCGCGAAAGGAGGATCTACTTAAAAAGTGCGAGGAATTCCTCGATAGCCCTTCGACATGTCAGGAGGGCATTAGCGCGCTCAAGGCGTCTTTAGAGGCTCCTACGACATACCTCGATAATATACCGCAAAGGATCGAGTTGCCAACCGACTCAGGAAGATCCTCAAAGAGAGGGCAGAACAGGTGGAAACAACTTGCTTCTGGAGTCTGATGATGGTTGCTGAGATAAAACATATACGTGATTTTCTTCAAGAGTTACGCCTGATTCAACCAGCACAATCATATATCATGATTCAATCACTCTCAGGCAGACTTCCATTACTATTCAAGATATTTCTTACCAAAACTCCCTCTAAGAAAGACAAGTATCATTATAATGAGCCGGATTTCGGAATTAGAGAAGGGAAGGCAGAGAAGGTACAACGCTCTGGCTCCGAGATTACAAAATGTCTCCGCCGGGATGGTCAGGCCTGCATATTCACAGGCGTATCTAATCCCCAAGTATGCCATATTTTCCCGTTCGCCAGCTTGGAATCCGGATATACGGAGAGCGCTTTGGAAAGCCTTGGAGTCATTTATCGGCAAAAAATTGTCGACCGCTATCAGGAGATCACCACATCAAGTAGAAACATCGTTGATACTGCGAAGAATATGATCTCCATGAATGGGATTCTGCATAGCTGGTGGGCGAAGGGGAAATTCGCTCTGAAGCCTGTCACCGAACTCGAAAATGGAGTGCGAGTCGAGTTCCACTGGCTGCAGACCGCTGGAAAAAGAGTACGCGATCACGTATATCTTGACACAGACCCGAGGAACGTGTTAAAAGACTACAGCGATATTCCGGGGCTTGGCACCATGATTAACTTCAAGACACATAGGCCTATCCTTAGCGGTGAGATGTTTGAAATCATCTCCAACGACGAGTCAGCAATCCCGAGCTTCGACATGCTTAAGCTTCAGTGGGACCTCCTTCGAATGGTGTCACTAAATGGAGCGATCGATGAACCAGATGAGCCAGACGAGGAGAGTGATAGTGAGGAAGAGGACGATGAAAGTGATGGTGACGAGGACAGGGACTAGGAGGAAGGGGAGCCGTCTGAGATTGTGGGTGAATAGAAAGATCTCGCATTGTCTATTAAACTCGCAACTCTTGCAGCCCCCTAACCATCCACTACTTCAACCTCGATATCCAATTCTAGCACAGATGCTAAGGATGACAGCTAAAAGGTACTTACCTAGGTACCTAGGTAGTTTAGAGTGAATTAGAAAGAGATTCACTTTGGCTCAGTGATTGATATATTAAAATAATCACAGATATTACTAGCCATAACTCGGTCACCGCGTCACGAATATTGAAAATGATACCTAGGCCGTAGATACAAGAATTATCATATATAGCTAGAACGAGCGTCGTCCTCTATAATTCCCTCCTTCGATTTCACTATACACCACATCTAACAAGACAAGACCATCCCTCAAGAACACCCCTCTATCAACTGCCAACCGAAAGACCAAGGTCTCGCATCCCAAATCACTCAACACCCTCCTCAAATCGCCAGGATCTCAAGCACCCACGCCAGTGATTACAAGTGCTTCGCCTTGGTACCTTCAACGACTGCAGTATAGGCCCACAGATCATCAAGATGCCTAGCATAAAGACCCTCCGCAACGCGATCATAGAATTAAAAAACGATGCTAGGCAGGCGAAGAATGACGAGAGGGAGGCGATGCGCGCCCTCGCCCAGGCCGTATCGGACGACGATAAGAAGTACTACGAGCGCGATATTGTCGAGGCCATGTACTACTGGGAGAAAGTAATGGAGCGTATCGACGGTTTAGAGAGGGACTTGTTGAAAGAGTACAGACGCCAGGGCACAAGAGTTACCGATGGAGGTAGTTGGTAACCAAAGAAAGCATTCGGATGTGGTGATCACCTGGCAAGGAGACGGATAACCAACTGTGTCATGAAACGGCCTTGACGGAACCACTTGCTGTCGCAGGTGTATCAGGCTCTTGGTACCCTTGGGATTAATCGGTTGATCGTGTTTATATCTCAACACTCCCCAATAGATTAGATCAGCCCTCTTAGGTCTAAATAATAATGTCTACTACCCCTAATATTTCGCTTTGGGTGACCACACTGGGCCAGGCCGAATTTAAGAAAATCAGGTACTTATGCTAGTGAAGTGAAGAGACAATCTTAGTCTAGAAAAAATTCGACTCTAAAAGAAGCATGTGTGATTATAGACAAGATGATAGCATAGATACCAGTGCAGATATCACTATCCATCTAATGGTCCATTCTCAGTCATTACTGACATGAACAAGGACTAAGTAGTTATAATTTATAATTGGTAAGAGAATGAGGTATAGACTAGCTCTAGGCTGGCTAAGGAGGCATGCTTCACGTGCAAAGGAAGTGTAGGCTCTAGGGTGTCAGGCGGTAATACTCATCGATCTATTGCTCGCCTATACTGCTCGCTTTTATTTTGGGGGGAAGCCTCTGTATCCTGCTTCTCACTCTATACAACAACCAGACTTTAAGGGTTACCCCTTTTGCTCTCCAGGATCGCCATTATACCCGGAGCGTTAATTACATTGCAGAATCATGCCTCGAACTATTGTTTCTATTGATGAATTGGCAGTACCACACACGTCATAAAGACACCGGCAGACGGCAAAGCTAGATGTTTGGTCATGTAGAAACCCGTGATGATGCAAACTTCCGCTTAAGAGGTATGTAGCCGATCCGTGACAGTGTCCGAAAGATAGATAACTATTAGTCAAATGTTAGGCATGTTATATTGACAGACGACGCAGGCAACAGCCTTCTCTCTTCGGTTTTTACTGTCAAGGATAGTCACACAGGGCCGTTTAACTTGCATAGGATGGGACGAATCAGGCAAGACGAATTTCAAACCGTTGAGTCTCGGCTTTCTCGTCTTGTCTTAAGAGGTTACCATGTAGGAAGGTTGAAGGGTTATCCCCAGCCTCCGTGGATAACGATTGACTATAGGACCAATCATAAGCGTCGTGAGCATCCTAGTCTCATGCATGCAGGTTCGGAACTCGTCTCTTCACCCCGCATGTACTTATGTATGAATGTATGTATGTACCTACACATACTATAATAGGTACGATGGTACATATATGTAGGACGTAGCGGACCGGAACTGGTGAATTGACTCACCTCTCATCTGCGGGTCTACAAATTCGCCTAGGAACTCGGACGGGTAGGTATCTGTATCTTTAATCTCTTATCCCGGCTTGACATATGCAGACCGATAATGAGATAATCCAGGCAGAAGCCGCCCTCGCAGCCTCGATAGCCCGTCCCAACTAAACTTCACGAAGCTGTATTTAGCAGGTCGATGGAATAAAAGACCCGTTCTCCTACATTAATCTAGGCACACAGTATACTCGGGTTTGTTTGATTTAAGGAAGCAAATATTGTCTAGAACAACTATAGAAAACATACCTAGGCAACGATACAAACAACGTAGATAGACCATAGATCATCTGGCTCCCCGCATCATAATTATATCCTCGCTGTTACACGTATAGATGCCAATTGACCATTCATTACTCAACTCAGCACACCCATTCACCAGCCAGCAAATAGGCAGGGAAGCATTCGAGATCATGTGGTACGTGCAAAGATGAGCGATGCGCCCCAAACACCTGCAGATATTTTACTGAGGTCTTACATGTCGCGCTACGGAGTTATTCGCAGTGTTTGTTACCCATTACAAGAACTTAACAAACAGCAACGATTAGCTCTCTATCCTCTAAGGAGCGAAGTGCCTCTCGGCTCTGCTCTACATTGAGAAGAATTGACGTGTATAAGAGGAACCACGAGTTACCACAAGTACTACAAACATAAAGAGTTGTGAACATGAAATGATTGCGCCTGACGTATGCGGTACAAATCGTGTAACGAGGAATACGATAAAGATTATCTAATCTGGAACTTCCATGGATATTTAAGATGGCATAGTGGACCTCTCTCGCGTGCTAGTCGAGCTAAAGAAACTTAAGACTGGTTAGCTGGGTCCGCTATCAGGAACCATCCAGTCCGAGTTGCCGGTTCTTTACATGCGATACCGTTGCGATAGGAGCGGTCAGATCTCGTACAGGATCTACCTAGTCAGTAGCAGTGTTTACTATACATTTTATGTGTGAGGGTCGACCGTATAATTGTAAGATTTCCTGGCGTCGGACTGCATTGCGCCGGTGAAGAGTCACCTGCAAGACCCCACATGCGGCACATTATTACTTACGAAGTACGCTAATCACCCATAATATACTCTAAGAAGTCTTAGGTAGCATCTAGGTATTACACCGTCGAGTCTACAAGGTTCCACTGTGGGGAAAAGTTTATGTATCATGGATCCTTCCATCAGTCAATCACAGCATCGCAGCAGCATTTAATGCTATCTCTTGCTCCACTCCCCAAAGATTCCCGAATCGCAAGCGGCCGACTTTTCTACCTCTTCCCTCCTCGTCCCTCTTCTCACCACTGACCGTCCTCCCCAGAGCTACACTCCAGAGCTACATATCGCTGCGAGTAGCTGTACCGAGCATCTTTTTCTGCTAAACGACAATCGACCGCAGGCACTTAAATCATATCTCATCAGTCTGGTGATATCATCATTGTGATCTGCCACTTTGGCGAGTGGGGCGTGGGAGACAAAGCAGACGAAACATGAGCTTTGCCTCGTGTTCATGGCCGATATGGCGGACTGATGACTTTACCACATGTTTCCAGTCTGAGTTAGTATCTTCTTGTTCTTGTCCTGCAGCTCAGCGCTTGTCTCGCTCGCTAACCACTTGTCTCGTGCCGTAATATAGCTTTCTGCAGATCCTCTTCCCACTCATTCTAATATCTCTATCCCTCCTTCACCTCCTAGTACAGACTATCTACCGACATGTCAGGTTAAAACGCGCTCGCGGTTACGATCAAATACCCAATCATCGAGATCCGACTCAAGTCCCGCCAGAAGAGGAGGATTGTCCGAGCACAGATGACGACGAAGGGTTATCTATCCATGCGAACGGCGGTGGCCGCCTCGCACTGGTCAAGACCACTTCCAAAGGTTCTATCGTCCAAGCCGACACCCCACCCGCTCGGGACCTGCTAGTTGTCGTTGAAGAAGTTGCAATTTGTGGGTTGGTAGCTGTCAACATCGTTGCTCTCCTTGCCGACAGTTACGATGGTCGCGGACAACTAGCGGCTGTCGTGGGCTTGCTCACCTGGATCTACGTTCTCGTCCTCGCAACGCTTCGGCTGTTTCTAGGAAATTCCAGATGGCGGGTTCCGCGCCTGTGGAATCATACTGCCTCTATATACGGCTTCCAATGGCTCTTCACTCTCGTCCTATTCCGCTCCGTCCTCGTCCATGCTAGCTCCAGACTTGCGCAAATCCTTATCATTTTCCAATTTTGTCTAACGACGCTGCTGTTTGGGTTAGCTTTGAACACTAGGAAGGGCAACAAGACGGTGGTTTTGGAATGGGAAGGCGGAATTGAGCCATCGCGCGAACCTCTGGCTTCTCTCCTCTCCTTACTAACCTTTGCGTGGATCGACCCAATGCTTTGGCAAGGCTACAAGGAACCTCTAGAGATCAAGCATGTGTGGAATCTCTTACCGCGCGACAAAGCCGCCATAATTCTTGCCAACTACCGCCAAGTCAAGAAGACGACGTCTCTTGCCCTTCATCTAACTAAGTACTTCAAGGGCATGCTTGTCATGCAATGCGTCTGGGCTACCATAGGTGGTCTCCTCACTGTTGCCCCGACTCTCCTCCTCAAAGCCATCCTCGAGTATGTTGAGATGCCCACTATCGCTCCAAGAAATGTTCTATGGCTCTATGTCATCCTACTTCCCCTTTCTGATCTCATCCGATCTATCGCCGACGGTCAAGCCTTGTGGATTGGCCGAAGAATTTGCATTCGAATCCGTGCTATCATTATCGGAGAGATATATGCCAAAGCCCTCCGGCGCAAGGCGGCAAGTGGGCAAGATGCCGTCCTCGGAAACACAGACGCAAACGGAAAGGAAACCAAGCTAGAGCGATTGAAGAGGTTTCTGAGGCTCAGCAAGAAAGCCGACAAGAAGCCTGGTGCTCAGAATGATGATGTTGCTAAGAAGGACGGATCCAAAGGCACGGACGAACAAGCAAATCTAGGGACCATCATCAACCTCATGTCGGTCGACAGTTTCAAGATTTCCGAATGCACCTCCTACTTGCACTTCTTGCTGGCATCAGCTCCTTCTCAGCTCCTCGTGTCCATCGCTTTGCTCTACCGTGTCATGGGTCTCAGCGCCGTCCCGGGTCTCGTTGTCATGGTTTTTCTCTTACCAGTCAATATCCTTTTAGCTAAAGGTTTCAACTACACCCAGCGCAAGATCATGGCTGCGACGGACAAGCGGATACACACTACCAACGAAATCCTCCAGAATATCCGCATCATCAAATACTTCGCCTGGGAGAAACGCTTCAGTAACATTGTCGATGAGAAACGAAGGGCCGAGTTGAAAGCCTTGAGGAACCGATACATGATCTGGGCACTCGCTGTTGCTATTTGGAACACGGTGCCAGTTCTGATCACGTTTTTCTCCTTCCTGGTCTACACCAAGGTCGAACATAAGCCGTTGTATCCCTCTGTTGCCTTTACCGCCATCTCTCTCTTCATGCTCCTGAGAGTTCCTCTGGACCAACTCGGAGACATGATTGCCCATATACAAGAGGCCAAGGTTTCGGTTGATCGAGTTGAAGAATTCCTGAATGAGGATGAGACTGAGAAGTACGAACAGCTAGGACCAGACAATGTTGATGAGGACGGCAATAGAGTGGTTGGCTTCAGAAATGCAACATTCATCTGGGGTGGCAAAGACACGGTTGCAGCAGACGGTTCGATGGCGTTCCGTCTCATAGATATTGACGTCGAGTTCAAAATCGGCAAGCTTAACATCATCGCTGGCCCTACAGGTTCCGGGAAGACCTCGATGCTCATGGCTTTGCTCGGTGAGATGACCATGACCGCAGGTAAAGTCTTCCTACCTGGCGGCCGTAGCCGCGAAGATGTCCGACCGGATCCCGCCACAGGCCTGACCGAAACGTGCGCCTACGTTGCCCAGACTGCCTGGTTGGTAAACGCAAATATCAAGGACAACATTCTGTTTTCTGCACAATATGACGAGAAGAGGTATAAGGATGTCCTGGTAGCTTGCGCCTTGGAACGAGATCTTGAAATACTGGACAATGGTGACGAGACTTTGGTTGGCGAAAATGGAATCACCCTCTCCGGTGGTCAGAAGCAGCGCATTTCTCTCGCCCGCGCCGTGTATTCGAACTCTCGACATGTCCTGCTCGATGACTGCCTGAGCGCTGTCGACTCGCATACGGCCAAGTGGATTTTCACGAAGTGTATCAAAGGCGAACTAATGAAAGGTCGAACATGTATTCTCGTCACACACAACACAACCCTATGTGTGCCTGCATCCGAGTATGTGGTCCTCCTCGACAATGGCAAAGTAGATACACAAGGATTGGCAGAAGAAGTAATCGCTTCTGGTAAGCTTGGCGAAGAGATCCGCACAAAATCCCGGCCCGGCTCTTCCGATGTTTCGCGAGTTCCGTCAAGAGTACCATCGAGTGTCGGCGACGAAAGCGATCAGACACTCATAGACCATAACGGAAACGGATCGGCTACCGCGAAACCTGGTAAGCAGCAAGAGAAGCAGCCGCGGAATGCCTTGCAAGAAACCAAAGCCACAGGTGCTGTGAAGTGGCCAGTCATCGGACTCTATCTCCGAGCCATGGGTACTTGGTGGTTCTGGGCTGTTGCTTTTGTAGTATTCACTGGCCAACAACTCAGCAGTGTCGCATCAAACCTATGGATCAAGGAATGGGCCAACCAGTATACTTCAGGTCTCGAAAGCATATCTATTTCCAGCTTACCATCACAACTCTCGATCGGATCTTGGTTCTCTCCAGCCTCCTTTGGATCAGCCACCAACTACATCACAAGTGCCTCATTTGTTACGCCCGCAGACTATGCCACCGCAGATGTCCCGGAGGTCAATGTGAACTATTACCTCGCTGTTCTCGCATCGATCGGTCTTGCTGGCGCTGCATTGGCTTTGACCCGGGATCTCTGGCTGTTTTTCGGGTCTCTCACTGCATCTTGGAAACTCCATAGCAGGCTCATGTCTGCTGTGTCTAGGGCGAAGTTCAAGTTCTTCGATATAACCCCGCTTGGACAGCTAATGAACCGGTTTAGCAAAGATCTCGAAGCCATCGACCAAGAGGTTGCGCCTGTTGCCATCGGTGTGATGAGCTGTGCTATGGGCATCGTCATCACCGTCGTACTAATAGCCGCTATAACACCGGGCTTCCTCTTGGCTGGTGTCTTCATAACCGGCCTATATGTCTTGGTTGGCATGTTCTATCTCCGAGCATCTAGAGACCTCAAGCGACTCGAGTCAGTAAACAGGAGCCCGCTCTTCCAGCAGTTTGGCGAGACCCTTTCGGGCGTCACTACCATTCGCGCCTACGGTGATGAGCGGCGATTTATTCGGGAGAACCTTACGAAGATAAACACGCAGTCTCGTCCCTTCATTTTCCTCTGGGCCGCTAACAGATGGCTCGCGTTCCGAACGGACCTCTTAGGTGACTTCGTGGCGTTCTTCGCAGGTGTTTTTGTTATCCTTAGTTTGGGGAAGATAGACGCCGGTTCCGCGGGTGTATCTCTGAGCTATGCGATTGGTTTCTCTGAGAACATCCTATGGCTTGTGCGACTGTATGCTATGAACGAGCAGAACATGAACTCTGTGGAACGTGTCAAAGAGTACCTTGACGTTGAACAGGAGGCTCCGTCAATTAACGAGAAAAACCGCCCTGCTCAGAACTGGCCCGCTCATGGCGCGGTTGAATTCATCGGATATTCTACGAGATATCGCAAGGAACTCGACCCTGTCCTGAAAAACGTTACTTTCAAGATTGAACCCCGCGAGAAGGTTGGCATCGTTGGGCGAACTGGTGCCGGAAAAAGTTCTCTAACGCTAGCCATTTTCCGCGCTCTCGAAGCAGAGAGCGGTAAAATCCTGATCGACGACGTCGACATCGGTATGATTGGTCTACAGGACCTCCGGGAAGCCATTACCATCGTGCCTCAGGACCCAACCCTTTTCAGCGGCACCATCCGGACAAACCTCGATCCTTTTGATATTTACACCGACGAGGAGGTATTTGCTGCTCTCAGGAAGGTTCGACTTATCGGCCCGAATGAAAGGATTCCGTCAACTACTCGATCTCTCCTATCCTCGGAACAGAACAGTGCGCTCGTAGACGACCAAGCAGTAACTACCCCCACAACACCAACTACATCGAACAAGAATATATTCCTCGACCTATCTTCATCGGTTGCGGAGTCTGGTTCGAACCTCTCTCAAGGCCAGAGACAACTTCTATGCCTTGCCCGCGCCATGCTCAAGGACCCCAAGGTGCTTGTGATGGACGAAGCGACGGCATCAATCGACTACGCGACCGACGCGAAGATCCAAGAAACCATTAGAGACTTGAAGAGCACCATCATCACGATTGCGCACAGGCTCGCCACTATTGTCGATTACGACAAAGTCTTGGTTCTAGACCATGGTGCAGTTGTGGAATATGGTCACCCGCACGAGCTTATACAGAAGGAGGACGGAAGCTTCAGGAGCATGTGCGAGATGAGCGGAGACATGGACGTGCTCACAAAGGCAGCTAAAAAGGCGTGGGACGACAAGAAGCTCGTGGATGACGAGTAGGGAAGAATCTGCAGGTCTATCGGCCCCAGTTTGGTTAGCCGCGATAGACGGTATACAAAATAATTGGGGTCTTCACTATTATCAGGACACACCATCAATGGTGTGATATAATGCGTACTTCCTAAGACACTTTTAGTGTTTTGAACGTTGACGGGGAGCAGAACCGTACGGCCCTGCTCTCCGACTTTGCTCTCCCACGTTACTCTCCGACGTGATGCGTCTCTGTTGTATAGGTAGATAGAGTAGAGAGCATCATGCCACCTTGTTTTTGCAATGAAGCTCCTTTTTGAATATTACGATGGTTGGTGATGTGCATGTATCTTGCTTGGGGTGATGCAGAAAAGTAGCTGTTTTAGCAATGCCACGAGCGTTACGATGTTAAATAGCTCAAGTTTCTTGGCCCCATTGCTAGGTAATCAACGTTGTGATATCATCTAGAAACTTTATGACCGACCTTCCTGCAGGTAGATACAGAGGGGGTGACTCTAGAAGGCCACGCCTGGTGTATTTTACAGAGCTCTCTAGAATAAGGGGGCCTAGGTTGATATATTTAGGTACATAGCAACACTAACCGACCCAAGCAGTTTAATCCTGCTACCGAGTGTACGTGCATCTTCTCAAGCTACACATTGAGATATAGTGTAACAGTCCAGAGGACTAATCGTTTCCAAGGTAGAAATAAAGGGGCACAGCTCTACAGTACGGTTTCGTATTAGTACGATGGGTTGTTGTCAAGCCACACTAGACGTTACAAAGACCGTCAGACATAACAGGGAGTTGCCCGGCTAGAAAGGGGTCAAGATCTACTTAATGTACGATATCTGAGAAGTTATTTCAGAAGAGCGAGGCCTTAGCAGACCAAACAAGACCCGTTACCAAAGGATAGCACCAAAGAGAGCACTGATTCTCATGTACATAGGGTGGTGTCTTATTTAGGGAGAGGGTAGATTCATGACTCAGAGTACGATATGCAGTCACAGCTCGGCAGCCCTCACAAGCGTCTAATCTTCACATCATCCACCCGTCACATTCCATTCTAGAGCATGTTAATCACAGCAAATGTTTAAAGCATACAATAAAGTTCCATTATCAGCCAAAGCCTCGGTGCGAAGTATGCTAGCCCTAATCCCATATTCCACTTCCCGATTCCCCTACGCCGACCTGGGTTATTTCCTTTCCTTTCCTTTCCTTTTTTGTTACTCACTCCACGGCGTCCTAAATCTAGCTCGATGCATGAAATAAAGCTACACAAAGACGAATAGTTGAATAAAAGCCTCTAGCAAAAAAAATGCTGCTGAAAGATAGGGTCCCCCTTGGGGTCCTGAAGCAATTCCATCCCATATCCCTTACTTTGCTTTGCCTGCGTCGATGATCTTCTTGTTAGCCCTCTCGAGCTTCTCCCTCGACTTTTCGTCAAGCAGGTTGAACCAAGTGCGCATATACGCCACGTAGGTTTCCTCCTTGTCGCCGTACTCAACCGGCGGACCCTTGATCTGAGCCGGCTGGCCCTCGTGGTCGAAGATAGCCCAGCTCGACTCGTCGTTCGTGCGCAGGCCGAACCCCTTGTTCTTGAGCGAGACGACCGTGAAGTTGCGGAGGAGCACGATATCGCCGGCCTTGACGATTGGTAACGTCTCCTTGTGCGGTCGGTAGATCTGCACCTCGACAACTCCGTTGGGACCGACCGCCTGGTCGGTGATAGTAAACGACATCATGTACTCTCGTGGACCGCCCTTAGCCCGGCGAGGCTCCGGTGGTTGCATCATAGCGACAGCAATGACATCCAGCTTCTTCTGTAGATATTGTCGCAGGAACTTTAGAGACGTGCAGTCTGGTAGTTCTCGAAGATGACGGACTAGCCCTAGCTTCGCTGCTGTCATCGAACTGTTATCTTCTTCTACCTGAGGAAGCTTAGTGCGCGATGCTCTAGCTAACTGCACGCTCGAATCGTCGACCTCAGGCGCGGAACTTTCATGGGAAGCCAGGCGTTTTCTCTGTGCATCAACATTCTTAGGCGTCGTATCGCGCTGCCCCGTGTTTCGCCTAGAAGCATTTGCAGCTCGCGCAAGCTGCACACTCGGATCTTCCTCATACTCATCTTCCAAGGTACTAACTTCCGCGACTGTCGAGATATCTTGTTGGATGTTCTTCTGTTGTTGTATTGGAGTTCCGAGATCCGGAGACGGAGGTCTCGAAACCAATTCTTGAGTTTCGGGCTCATCATTAGTTATATCCTCGTCTTGAGCGATGCTAGTCTCATCTTCATGGTCTTCAAATTGTTCATCAGCCTCATGCTCCTTTTCCATATCTGGATTTGGTTCTCCATTAAAGTACTGGGAGCCCTCCATGATGCTAGCTTGCAATTCGTCGTCAAGTTCCATCTGCGACCTAAAAGATCCGCCAGCACCAGGAGCCTCGACTTCAACATCGGAGTGGGTTTCGACCTCAGTCTCAACTTCGATGTCAACTTTAGGTGATGCTTGGACGGAACTCGTTTGTATCATGTCGTCAGCATCAACTTGTGTCTGGAAGCTCAAACTCGGCGAGACGAGCAAGTCGTTGGGCTGTGTGATCTCTCGAATATCTTCGGAAGGTGTCCACTGTCGTTGGATTACCGCGGGTTCTACAGGGGGTTCCTCGACAGGCGCGGCGGCGTCTTCAACTACCATAAGCTGTTTTGTGTCAACTGGGTGCTCGGGAATGGACGAAACTTCATGGACAGTTTCAGTAGGCTTTGTTGTATCATTGACCTCTTCAGGCTCGTCCACGTCCATTGAAATAGCGAGAGGAGGGTTTACGACCGTGGTGTCCCCTGTGAGTTGCGTATCTCGTGGTGTTAGAAGTTGGTCAATTGGCACTTGAGATTCGACAATAGTAATAGTCTCTTCCATTATGATCTCCATCTTATCCTCATCAGCGGGTTGAGATTTGAACGATTGGGTCAACGGAGGGGACGATGGCGCGACGACTTCAACTCGTTTTTCGTCATCAACCACCATTTGTTGCAGATGTGAAGGGGCGTTCGGTGTAGTAGAGACTAAGTCAACCGGCTCGTCATCCTCTTGAGCATCTTGGGACTCGTATTCCACTTGATTTTGTGACTCTTGCGCATGATCTGCTGGAGGCTCACTAGCTTTAGGCGAAATCATGTCAGCAACGATATCCTCTTGCATCTTATCAGGCGTTGTGGCTTGATTGTTGGCGTTTGATTCGCTTTCAACCGCTCGACTTAGGATCTCAAGTCCCTCAGCTGCAGAATGCGGGGCATTATCATCCCCCTCTTCCTCTCCAACTCCAGTGTCTTCCATTATCTCGTCATCTTTGCTTTGAATAAGGACGAGCTGTGTTGCACTAGGCTGAGATGATTCCTTGTCAATGGGAGCTTCGTCAGCATGCGAGCTTTCAGGTCCAGTCGGTTCATGTCGCACACCAGGAGACTCGACGTTTTCATCCTCGGGAATACCTTCAGTTTCCCTGTGCTTCTGAAGAGGTTGGTGGATACCTTCATCCTCGCCAGCAGAGGACTCAGTTTCCGACCTATCAGACGAGTGAATTGATCCGGCGTCACTTTGCCTCTTAATCTCCCCTGCATCCTCATCCTCATCCTCGTCCTCGCCATATTCATTGCTTTCTTCATCGTCATCGTCTCCTTCAATCTCTTCTTCCTCGCTCTCACTTTCATCACCTTGTGTAAGTAGTTGAGTCGGCATGCTTCTAGATGAAGCTTGCGGTTGACCTTGCGATGAGCTATCAGGGGCTTTCCGAGCTGGTGGTTGCTGAGGAGCTTCGTTGTCTTCCTCTTCATCATCCGATGATGAGATAAGGTCAATTACCTGAGGAGTAGATTGTGGTGCGGGCCGAAGTTGCTGCTGCTGCGGTTTCTCCTGCTCGTCATCCATTTCATAGTCGCTTTCATACTCGGCACTCTCCCCATCTTCGTCTTCTTCATCCCAACTTTCGCCGTCGTTGAACTCAGGTTCGAGGTTATGTGGTCGTAGGTCATCATCGTGACTATCGTCCTCATCGTCATCTGGCCCCTCGTAAATCCTTGTGTCGTAATCACCACCAATCTCGTCCGCGTCGTACTCAGGTTCGTCATCATCTGAATACGCGGCATCGACTTCATCTTCAACTTCTGCCTCATCATACATTTCGAGGGCGTCGGCACCACCCTGCTCGACTGTCTCCTCTGCTGCGGTCGGTGGTGGCGCGTCACCATCTGAATCACTCTCGCCTATGACAAGCGCAGTGTTAGGAGATTCACCATCAGCACTACCTAATGGATTGATACGTGGTGCCGAGGTCGCTTGAGTGGGATGGTTGATCGTAGCCCATGACGACCCTGCATCTGCCTCGGCGGAGACTCTTGGCACGAATGTGCCTTGTTCAATATCCACAGGCGCATGAGGGAAGGACTGATCGTCATCCAGATAGGACTCAGGGTAGTCAAGATGTGCATCTTGTAGGTTTGGATTGGTTTGTTCTTCGTTGTCAAGATCTAAAGGTGGATAAATCGTGGCTTGCGGGACGCCTGGAAGGGGATAACTATCATCAGTCGGCAAGTCATTGCTGGGGTTGTGCTCGACATGCTCAATTGCAAGATTGCTCAGTTCGCTTGGCGAGCGTGTGCGGTTTCCGGATCCCGTAACCTCGAGAGCTATCGGTCTTTCAGCTACATACGCATTTACCAAATCACTAGTCGGCGATTCGGCGCCATGGGGGTAGCTCTGAGGCGGGAGATTCACATGTCCATGATCCCATCCATGTTGGAAGTCATCACTGGCAGCGCCAAACTCGAGGTTGGCTTGGAATAGAGGTAATTCCGAACGGCCACTGGGAAGCTCAACACTAGGGGCAAACGGCGGGAGTGATGTGGGCATCACGGCGGACCATCCATCATGGAAATCATCTTGAACACCATGATCTACCATGCCCTGTCGAGGCGGTTCTTCGCTTGATGTCGGCTTCGGGCTCTTTCGCACCTCTTCCGTATGCATGACGGATTGCGTAGTTAAAGGCATGGGGAAGTCGATATCCATAGTTTGACATCCTTCGTCATTCATCTCGGCTTTCATCTCGGCTTTCGGCGGCGAGCTAACATTATTCTGAGGCGACGCGGGTTCAGGGCTAGAAAGCTGGCTGCTATACCTCCATGCACCGCTCTCGCGCCCAAATTTCATCCTCTTCCGACCTCTCCCCTTAGCTCCACCATCGTCCTCAAATATATCATAACCGTCTTCGAACAGAGAGCCGTAAGATATGCGTGCTCTCTTGACAAAGGCCGGAGACTCGTATTCGCCATCTTTCAGTCTCGCAACGTGAGTCTTGCTAGGTGGCGTGAGTGATTCTAGTCCTTGAAATGGGAAAATATCTATGAGGTCTATCTCAGTCGGTGGTACTTGGACGGGAAGTTGGGGTTCTGTGGGCGGCTCTGCAGGGGGAGGATGGTCGACAGCGATGAATCGAGTGTCCCCGGTCTCGACTGAAGCAACCTAGAATAAATAAATAACCGTATCATAAAGCGTGTCTGAAAGCCTCATTACCTGAAGAAGTAGCTTTTCGGAGAATTTCAACTGCCAACTGATGCCAGCGCCGGACAGGCTCAAGCGCTTCTTGGCCTCTTCGGGTTCCCACTCAGCACCGTCTAAGCCCACGAGAACCTCATCGCCACTACTCAATCCACTTTCCCCAGCAGCCTTAGCAGATGGCCCACTCAAGTTGACGCGCACCTGCCCCTTGCTTCGGCGAAGACGATAATCCGGCTCTGCGAGTATGAAGGCAAAGGTGCCCTTTACAGAGTTATAAGGCCAAGTGATGGTGACAACGCCGCGGACAGCACGAGACGCCGGTTCTTTTAAATCGGGGTTTAAGTCTGCAATGGCAGTCTTCGTCGCCTCCTTCAGTCTCTGAAGCGGATCGGACGTGTTCGTAGTCTCCATACTATCGGCATAGTTCTGTAAGAGCGCGATCGCGTTAATGCCGTTTGATCACGTAGAAGGAGGAAGTCGAGGACGGCGCATTTGTAGGATAATCACTTGTGAGGTGACGAGTGGAAATTGGGATAATAGCTGGTTTATTCTCCTGAAGCCACAGTATCGAAGGAGGTATGTCAGTTCTGGATTGGCGTGTGAATTGTTGAAGTTGGATCAAGACAGAGCTTAAACAGCTGGAGCTGAAAACGTCAAGTCCAGGTAGGTACACGGGTAGCTCTGAACCTTGAAAGTTCACCTGCAGCTGCCCCATGAGGTCCCATGCATTCCTTGCGCCTCATTCCCTCACTCCCCAGCCACATACGTAGCATACCGGTAACAGGAAAGTCTTGGCATAAAGTACCTCAATAGCGAGGCTATTCAATTATCGCTGTACTTTATGACAACACTGACACCATTCCACGATACCATTTCTACATACCTCACTTCACTCAAAATGAAATCGTGAACAATTTACCAACATTATAAGTTTAGCTATTTATAACAGCCTTCCCATTTCTCGTTCCTACTAGACCTCGCTTAGATCCAACTCCTAATAAGAACATGTTGTAAGACCTCTCTTGAGGCAAGGGGTGTCCCGACGAACCTCCACCCAATTCACATTATCTCAACATTACTTATCAGCGTAAGTAATAGTCCAGTTACCAGGGAGTTGTGCCAGCCCTAAGCAACAACGCGTCAGTGGGGTCGTTCTAAGCCAAAGCTCCTAGGGAGTAGGTAGGTAAGTCAGGTCACTTACATCCGTCGTACTTCTCTGGCACGGTTTGGTTGAGCGTACACTTCATCGCCTCGTCCGAGGTCTGTGACTTGAGCTCGGCGCAGCGGTCGTTGCTACACCGGGCGTCCAAAGCCCGCTGCAGCGCATCGTCCTTCCAGCCGAACAGGTAGTCGCCGTGTTGGCCGTACCCAGAGCTAGATATTACCACAGAGTTAGTCCATGGTCCCCCTTTTCCACACACCATGCCCGGTCCAAGGAAATGGAAACTCACCCATCGCCCATGCTATACACAAACGGCTGGGACCCATCCTCGGGCCACAACTCCGGGTCATTAAACATACGCGTATCCCAAATAACCTCATACATAAGCTGAGGCAGCTTAACGGGATGACTAGCCGGACAAGGACCACCTGACTCGAAACTGCCGCTTTCCGGATACGCGACGTGGCTCTTGTGGTCCGGCGAGTCGACGTTGGCACCGTCCCAGCACGTGGGAAACGTAATCGTGGTTCGGATTCCGCCGTTGCACATCGTCGGCGGCAGCGTCGCCGTGTCGTCTCCCGTGCACGGCGCGCCTCCGAACGGCACCTGGTTGATCGTGCTGAAGCACCGGTGGCATAGCTGCCGCTGTTGTGTTTCGCCAGATCGGAGGATCGGGTCCCCGACAAGCATGCGAAAGCCCTATATGAACGAGGGATGTTAGCCAGTCAGTTGACAACTTAACCCCCTCTTCTTCCAAGCAATCCCAAAAGTCCATCCAGTCAGTCAGCCAATAAGTCCGCAAAACTCACCGGCTTAAAAGCAGTAACATTGCTCTTGCCGTCGTACGGCGGGATATAATACACAGTCAGCCCGCCATCCGCCTGGAGCCCCATATTCACGAGCTGCGGCACCCTCTTCAGCGTCCCATTCCTCGCCTTGAAGAACAGATTCGCGGTCCAGTAGTTCGAGAAGTCCTCGGCGAAAGTACACGATGTACACGTGGACTCCGCGACGGGGTCGAAGTCGCCCGGCGCCATCGTTGCCCGGAACGAGTTGCCGCCGCCCACCTGGTGCATGTGCGGCGACTGCTGCATCCCCGGCGAGACCAGCGGGTCCAGGCGCTCGATCGTCAGCCGCGAGCACGAGAACCGGAGCATCTGCTGTGCGAATACGGCGTCGTGGGCGAGGAGCGCCGCGACGGCGGCGAGGGTTCGCCACTGCATCTTCTTCCTTTTTCCTTTTTCCTGTTCCCTTTTCCCTTTCTTTTTTTCCTTCTTAAATCTAGTGCCCGATCAAAGGCAGTGTACCCTATTAGCTCAGCTGGGAGAAACCTAGGTAGGTGAGGAAATTGTCGAGGAAAATCTAGAGGCCTAGTAGAACAAGGGTCTAAGACCAGTCTGCCGATCGACCGCGACGTCCTTATATTGTATAGGTTCTCCACAGCGAGACGAAGCAGGCGGCTCGCCCATCTCAAGGAACCAAATTCCCCAAGACATGCATGCAAAGGCGGTCCATGAGAGGAACTGCCGCAGATTAAGGAATAACCGGGTAATATGGCCAGTGGCCTAAGGGGACGGATAATATTCCCAAAGCAATCGTTCGCCTCGCTCTAATTGGATCTTTAAGGGCAAGAATCGACAAAAACCATATTCTCCGCAGAGATATAGCTATCTATGCATGAGGTATGTAATAAGGAATCTGCCGTGTTACTTATGACTTAGTCGTGAGTAAGCTGCTGCTATACAGCCCCGAAGACGAAGCCAGCATCATCACGTATGAGATCAACTGTGGCCTCTATGCAAGGCTGGTAGGCTACCCTATAAATCATGTAGATATTTGTAATTCGGAGTCTATTTTTGAAGCAATTACATCTAATCTAGAGGACATTAGCAAGGTTGTTTATGATATCGAGCTCTGTTAAGGGGTCGGGATACGTACGAATACCTAGTCATCAAAACTTTGTCACGTCTTAATCAGTGACAGCATTTCAGCTGGATAAGAATTCAAACCATCAATTTATACCCTCTTATGTTTTATTTCTACCATCGACCACGAGTACCAACATACCCATCCGCCAAAGCCCCCCAGTCCACCACTCCAGGCTTCCTCTCCTCCATGACAGGCTCCCGAAACGACTCATCGTACACCAGAACATTGTCTACTCCATATGGTATTCTCTGCTTATACCACTTCTCTTCATCTTTCACCTCCCAGATAGCATCCGAGAGCTTGACTTCCTCCGTGGTCACTTCCCCATGTTCCTCATCTTCAAATCTAACCCACGCTCTCGTTTCTCCTCCCACTATCTCAACAACGGAGTTACCGTCGTCGTCATCATCATCTTCATCACCCCAGCCAAACCGGCCCCTCGTCCCCTCTGGCCCTCTGACCATAGCCACAACTCCCTTTCTATCCCCAACCATCCTCTCACCCCCTAGATCCAGCACCACCACCCTCCAAAGCGCGACCTCAAACGTCCCCCTCCCAACCGCAAACCCACCCCTAACCCAGCCCAACCACCTCGTGAGAACCGGCCGTACACTCCACCCCCCACCCCCAGGACCACGCAACCGAATCCCCAACACATCCCCAACCAACATCCCCGTCGGCCCCGCCGCCCATCCATGCGCATGGCTATTCCGGCTCGGCACGCGATAAGCCGGGTAGTGGACAAACCCATCGGTGCGAAAGCCCTCCGCAAGCGTGGAATTCGTGAACCCGGGGCCGTCGAGCAAGTACCCCCACATACGCAACGCCAACTCCACCGCCGCATCGCAGTTCCGCGCAGCGCAGTGCGCCTGCAGTTCGAAGGAGGAGGCGAAGGGCGACATGACGTTGGGGAACTCGGGGGCGGGGGCGCCGAAGGCGGTCCACCTGTTTTGCAAGGCGGTGCTGACGGTGCGCGGGATGCTGGACCCGCGCTCGTGCATGCGCGCGATGAGCGCCCAGCTGTTGCCGTCTTGGGGGTCGATGTGGTTAGGGCCGGAGCAGTGGCGGTCGGAGAGGTTGTCCGAGTACAGGCCGGTGTGGTTGCAGTATAGCTGGGCGATGCCTATCTCGAGGTTTCGACTAACGCGGGACCAATTCTGCTTGTTTTGCGTATTAACGGCAGCATCAGACAGCCACGAGGAGAGCTCGATGGAACGTTTGAGCACCGCGTGCAGTAATGTGCTAGCCTCGATGTTATAGCCTCCCATACCATGGCGATTCCAGTCCAACGGAGAAGACACATGCATCAAGTTGCGGGAATCCACTTTCGCAAGGCTAGCATTGAGAGCCCTCCGATATGCTGCCCAACGCTTGCGTAGCCAAGCGGTGTCTCCCGAGTATAGCACGTAGTCATAGGTGCCTAGGAGTGTATGGAGATGGTATGTATCACTGAACTCCCCATGGTAACCTAACGGCGGACCAGCGTAGGGGATCGAGCCATCCCCGTACTGGTGTTCGTAGATGACGTCGAGCGCATTCCGGACGGCGAGCATGTCATACGAGAACACGGCAATCCCCGGGATGGCGATGTACATATCTCCCGGCCAGACGAGACGATCACGCCTTGCGCCATCGGTCGTCACGGCCGTGCCCTTCGCGACAGTGAAGTTAGAGTACCACGACCCCGGAGGTGACCGGTTGTGGTCTAAGTACCGATTGGCAGGTATTAATGCCGAACCCTCGGACGGGTCAATAGTCGAGAGCTGCAGAGTGTAGGCTCCGGCGTACCATATCCTATTCAACAAATTGCTCGAACTGTAAAAATAACCCGTGTATGCCCTACCATTCTTTTGGGAGGGAAACGAGGTACAGTTGACCCAGATCCGCGTGATGCTAACAGAAGGCTGTGAGTATGGCGTCTTCTCCTTGAAGATATAGGGGTAGAAGCCGCGGAGATTTAACACCTGTTGTGCTGCCGCTTGGACGATATGGAAAATGCGGACCGGATTATATTGGCCATGTGCTTTAGAGACCGGGATAACGTTGAATATAAAGTCAAGTACTTGAACGCGCCTCTATTGAACTCGGAGTCTACACATAACGGGCCTGTCCGATTACCAAGATGAAACGGTAAAGGGAGATCCCATTCTTCCTCGTTTGTAGCATCGGATTGCCTGCCAGCGAAAAAGGGGGACTCGGAATACGCCAGGTTGAGTACTGGCGCGTCAGCCACAGCATTAATATCTAAACAGACGCTGAGCCGAGAATATACATTAGCAGTTGACAATAGCCAGACTTTTGGTATTGTAGCTCAGTAAATGGCCTACCGTCCTGCAATATTCTCTTCGAACTCTAGTGTAAGCAAGCCTCCTTCTCCGATCAGTAAACTGCCGCCATAACTATGTCCGCTAGTAAGCACCTTGTAGTTGGTGTTAGGTGCCGTAACATGCCCTTCGACTTTCCAGAATCGTGCAGGGGTTATGAACGACTTATTAGCTGGGGCTTTGATATATTTGTCCCAGGGACCTGGAGATACGGAATCGGGTGGGAGGCTATGATAGTCGATACCCGATGAGATAACTCTCTGCACGAATATCGGCAGTAATATGTTTGAAAGAACTTTCATCGTGACCATATACCTAATCGTTGGTAGGTACATGTATGTAATCTCGAGAATGAGCCCCGAGTTATAATCGAGGTACATATGGAGCCGTCTGAGATCTTGCAGCTCCCCTTTCTGCATGCATGGTGACTGCTCAGAGCTGCTGCATTACCGAATGCGCAGGAGACACTTCAATCTCTTAAACAAGAAGCTGTTAGACAGTCAATACGCTAAACATGCGGGGAAGCATCTGTTACCCAATCTAGATAGAGACATGTCGACGCCTGACACTTTGCGTGGTAAATTTGCGGTAAGATTACCCATTCACATCTCTTGGATAGATGTTAAGTTACCTAGGTAGGCCAGTCCAAAGTCATGATTTACATCACCGCACACCTTTGATACACATTGAAAATATGTAAATGCTTGTTAAATGGTCAATTTTGGGGGGTAAGCCAGGGCTCAACGCGTTGTGTCGTTCAGCTCAGGCTCAGAGGAACTAAGACTATATCTGCTAGCGAGTTACCACTTGGTAACACCGACGTAGCGAGTCGTTCAGCTGGTGGGTGGATTGGGATTACTGTCCTACCACTTGGGAGTGACAGCATCAAGGGCATTATCCTCTTCTGGTCCGTACCAGACAATTGGTGAGACACCAATTTGGACAGCGCCCTCCGGTGACTTGATAATCAAGACCCTGAATCCTGTGCCCACTTGGAAGGTAGGGGCTTTCAAGCGACCATTAGTGACCCTCGTGCAAAATATAACACTTCATCTCCACTTATTTCTCAGGCTGGAGCTTTGATAGCAACCAAGCGGCCTGTTCATCCTCTGTCGTGTCGTTCACCACGGCTCAATAGACCTCATAACTCGATTAACGCCGTTCTCATTGGGGTTGGGTAAGGGGTTGGGCTACATGCTGTGCAGGGCGGGGGTAGGGGAATGGTGTATGATGTCGGTGCTGTGACTATGTGCTAGGTTGCCCAATGAGAATGAGAGTGTGATATCGGGTTCATGCAAAACGATCTCCTTCGTAAGGCCTGTTACATATCCATCGAGTCGCCACCGTTGGCAAAGTTAAAGCCACCGCCTTGCGCTCCGTTGGTTCCGAAGCCGAATGTGCCATTAGCTTGTGTCTGAGCGGCCATGCCCTCGTCAGCGTTCTCGTCCTCGTCAGAGAAGTACTTCTCGATGATGTTGTAGGACTTCATGTAGATCTCCTCGTTGGCGTTGGTCTGACAGTCGTGAATCTTCTCCATGCCTCCACATTCCTCGATGAACAGCGCATAGCGGTTGATCGACTCAGCGCCCTCGCCAGCTGCCTGCTTGTCGAGGTCGCCCACTTTGAGAATGTTCTCTAGGCCATCTAGAGCGACTTGGATGATCTTATTGTCGGGGCAAGCGAGAAGGTCGCAGAGCGGCTTGATGCAGCCTTGCGCAACTAGGTACCTGATTTGTTCTGGTTTCTGGAGACCGCCGCTCGTAGCGTTGCTGATAGCCCAACAGGCCTCCTTACGAGTCTTCAGGTCGCCATTAGAGAGCAGGTGAATGAGAGGAGGGATGATGTTCGCATCGATAACGGATTGGATCTGTTGCGAGTTGCCAGCGGTGATGTTCGAAATGGTCCAGCAAGCCTCCTTTCGAATGCCGTCTTTGTTAGAGCTCAGCAGGGACAAAAGGCAGGACAAGGCGCCCGCATTGATTATTATCTGTGTTTGGACATCGTCACCAGTGACAATATTACCGACGGATCTTAGCGCAGGCGTCTGGACCGAGGTGGACGCGTGCATGAGTAATTCCACTAGGCGACGGGGAATGCCAGCTTCGATGACGGCCTGGATCTTGTCGTTGGACCCGTCTGATAGGTACGAGATCGCCCAGCACGCGTCAATGAGGACCTCGTCATCAAGAGAATAGACCAACTTGGCAAGAACGGGGAGCGCGGGCGCAATCTAGGGGAGAGGAGTCAGTCTTATAATTATATACGGGAACAGGGCGAAAAGGCGGTAGAACTCACGGTATTCCAGTCAGGTTGAGGAGTCTTGCCTCGGCAGAAGTTGCTCAGGGTCCAAGTAGCATTTCGAAGCATGCTAAGCTTGCGGCTGTCACCGAGAAGGTTAAGAAGCGGCTTGAGAGCACCGCAGCTCAATACGTAGTCTCGGCATGAGGGGCTGTCACCGGCAATGTTACCTAGGGCCCAAACAGCCTGCTCGCGAACATCGGGCTCGGGGCTCGACAACAGCTCCACGAAGATGGGAACCGCACCAGCTTCAATAACGACTTGAGTTTGGGTCGCACTTCCGGATGCAATGTTTGTCAGAGCCCAGGCAGCTTCGAATTGAACAAGGGTATGGGGGGAGCGAAGGAACTCGACAAATCGAGTAACGACACCAGTCTTGATGACCTCCTCGATAGGGGGGTTTCGCTCCTTTGACAAGAGCTTTCTAAACTTGGTAGTGGCTTGGATTTGGAGGTCGATCTGGTCTGAAAAGACGCCTTGGACCATCTGAGGAAGGTCCTCGTTGAGCTATTTTGATTAAGTTGTTAGCACCGAAATACGAAGAATATAGAGTGGACACCATCGTGAATAGTCAAAGAGAAAGACGCCACATAGCCAATAATAGGGGGTGTGGTGGTTACTGTGGAGCTTCATTTGTCGCCGTAGCAAAGTTTTAAGAGAAAAAAACAAACAAATGGGAAAAAGAATCATCAATAAACTTACCTGGCTCTCAGTTGGCACAGTGTCATCATCGCTGTCGGGTGCAGCGCCGAGAGAAGCACCAGGGCGCGAATCGCCAGTGCCAATACCTCGTCGCTT
Organism: Hypoxylon crocopeplum; assembly: GCA_022578875.1. Lineage (NCBI taxonomy): Eukaryota > Fungi > Ascomycota > Sordariomycetes > Xylariales > Hypoxylaceae > Hypoxylon > Hypoxylon crocopeplum. The sequence goes on from MU399565.1 coordinate 79,583, forward strand.
GGCTAGGTTTTCCTCTCTCTTAGCCTTGCGAATCTCGACTGCCTGTTCCTCACGTCGGCGGCGGAGCTCATCAGGCTTGAAAGTTCCTTTCGCCTTGTAGTTAACGCGACGATGCTCAGGGATGAATCTGTCGGCCATGGTTGCTGATGTGTTTTCGCTTCAGGCTTTGAAAGTGGCGGAGATGCGAAGACGAGGCAAGGCGGGGTGAATTGTTTTGATCGCCCAATCCTTCAAGTACCTAATCTGACGAGTAGGAATGGCGATGCGGGCAGGTAATCGGCGTAAAAGACAACCAAATTTGGCTATCTGAGTCTGGCGAGTGGGTGTACCTCTTCGTTGTTGATGCGAAGTTTAGTTTTGGCGAGGAGAGTGCGAAAAAGTTGGAAGAAGAAAAAAACACAAATAGTAGCGGCGTGGTGGGGGGGAAATTATTATGATGCTGGAAACAGTAGAAGAATTTAGATTGGGATGGATTTGGTCGTTCTTTCAACTTAGCGGGATCCCTTAGAGCTAACAATCCCTCCCTAACCAATCAATGCCTTACACAGAAACTCCACTTTGAAACACGGACCACCTACAGTTAGTACATCAAAGCCACCTGATTATCATGTGACACCGCACCTGAATCAGGCAGTCAAGGAGGGAGCCGTTCTTTCTTTTTTTTCACTTAGCGCATTAACCAATGCAAGAAGTGGATGGCACTGTCCACTTTAGGTACCAGTTCCCGCGACGCGCCTAGACGCGCCTTACTATGAACCTTGAATGCTGCACTAAACTTCTATTTTCTGTTCTTCTATTTTCTACCTCGTAGATAGATGAATTAATTCTGTAATCCCAATGCCAGGGCTTCTTGTCGCCACTCTTCATCCAATGTAGAACACCGTATTATGATCAATCTCTTTCAGTATGTCTCGATGGCAGCCCTCGAGCTCCGCGGCACGTTCTCGAAATGCAAATCGCCAAAGACCTCTGCCTTCGGGATACGTGAGCATTCGCGATATTCTTGAAGGATCTATCGCGGTTAATAGGGTTGTCAACGTCATTGGCTTAGTCAAAGACCGTAGGGCTCCAATGCAGACAAGCAAAAGCGGTAAGTCTCAATGAACTTGTCTCGTACCTGTTCTAGTTAATAATAGTCTTGCAAGATTGGAAATCCGATCTTACCATCTATGACAAGTCCGTCGAGCAAGACGATGACTCCCTTAAGGTCAGCATATTCCGTCCAGAGTCTGAGATGCCTCAGCCGGATGTTGGTGATGTTATTGTGGTGATTTCCGCCAAGCTCCAGACATATCGTGGTGAACTGTCGCTACTATCCCACTGGTCGACTGTATTTCATGTATATTCGGCAAGCAAAATTCCCAGGCCGCCGAAGTCTGCGAAAGAGGCGTTAGAGGCTCCTTCACGGCCAAAAGACCGACCCCCCGAGGACAAGGAACACGAGTATGTCGCCTGGCTGTACCACTCTGTTGACAAGTACGCTCTACCCGACACCGATACGTTCAATATCAGAGTCGAGCAATCTCGAAATGTCAAGGAAAAGTTTCACACTTTAAATGATGTCCAGGACAGCCAATTCTGCGATATTATTGTCAATGTTGTCAAGGATCCTTTTGGCCTGATGGACAAAGCGACATTGTGGGTCACGGATTACACCGAGAATGAAGCCTTCTTCAAATTCTCCTGGGACACTACAGAGGTCTCTGAAGGTCGGGATGGAGACCCCTACGGATATACTGTGGCGATGAATGCAGACTCCAACAATTGGCCTGGCCCCTATGGGAGACGCTCAATGCAGGTGACCTGCTTCGGATTACACGGGGAGTTCATTATGAAGGAAGTGAAAGCTGGGCAGTGGGTGCGATTGCGGAATCTTCAAATCAAATATGGACGCAATGGCAACAACCTCGAGGGATTCCTTCGAGAAGACCGCAATAATGCATACGGCTCGGGAGTTCCGGTCGATATCCTCGCGACGGACGACCCCGAGAATGTTGACCCGCGGCTCAAAGAAGCTATTAGGCGAAAGCGAGACTATGAGAAAGTCAAGAAAAAGCAACGGATGACCTTTGCTGCAAATGAGGGTGCTAAAGGAAACGGCGGCAAGCGAAAAGCTGAAGATCAAGGGGAGCTCAAGCTTAATAGGAAGACACGGCGTGCTGAGAAAAGAGCTATGGCGCTGAAGAGGGTCGAGGAGCAAGAACGAGAAAGTGAAGCCAAACTCGGCCTTAACGAGCTAGGTATGATGATAGCGCGTATTCTTGGTTATATCTGCTTACGAGAAACTCAGTTAAATGCGAAAGCGATGACCAGCCCATCTTCGCCGTCTCCTTCATAGTGAAGCCAATACCTTGGACGACAACGGTAGAGGGCCAGGAAGTAACGCTAACCCTTCCATTCACTTGTGCCAAGTATCGAGCTCACGTTCGAGTCGTGGACTTCCGGCCTTCCAAGTTGGTGGATTTTGCTACTTGGCGTAAGAGTGCCGAGTATGACTTGTTATCAGACTGTAGTGGTGCTTCTGACTCGGAATTAAACGAAGAACAAGGCACTCTAGATAAATACACCGGAGAGAAGATCTGGGAGTGGCAATTCGCTTTGCTGCTAGAAGAGGCTAATCCGAAGCACAAGGGTGAGGACGATAGGTTCTGGGCTGTAGTTGACAACAATGAAGCGCAGCAGTTGTTGAACGTTGATGCATTAGAGTAAGTCATTCCCCTCTCTCCACCTTTCCCCTCGGTATAATGTGTCAATTCAGTCTCATCTTCATCAGCCGCAATTAAGCTAACCGTCAATTAGTCTTCGAGCAAATCCCGACGACCTGGATAAGCTGCGGGAGCAGTTATTCAAGCTCTGGGGCAACCTAGAAGAGTGCAAGCAGCAGGAGGCGCAGCGACAGACCATGAACCAAAAGCGAATTACCGCCAACGAACCACCCCCGACCTCGCCCATCGGACCACCTAATACTAATCAGGCGCCTGCAGGAAAAGACGAGCAGGAGTCCGCAGTGTCAAACAAACCATTCGCGTGCTGCATCCGCCAGTACGGCGTCCAGGTTCCGGAGAAAGATGCCAAAAAGGCGAACGCGGGCGAGGGGAAGCGTTGGGAGAGAGCCTTTGGCTTGTTTGGGACGAAAATTTGCAATTGATACCCTTGCTTGATTCCACCTACACATGAAATAAACTAGGCTCTTCACATATTTAGAAGAGCCGTCTTCATCTCGTCTTGCTTATAGGGACAATTTCTACGTGTTGACACCATGGCGTGCTTGCGTACGTCCTATATTAGGTACATGTACCTAGTTGCTTCCTGTATGAGATTCATATCTCTTCTTGCTTATCTCTTATTATGGACCAAATACACGCGTCCGAGTAAATGATTGTGCGTCACCTAAGACAAGGAGCTGCGAGCTTGCTATTTTCCCCGTGGCGTAGACCTAGCATACAGTATCAGCTAGGACTAATATCACCAAGATTGAAATGACAGCTTTCCTACATGTGTGTCCAAGTCACATTTACATCGAGCGGACCCCAAGTCACTCAGCTCACCAACAAGCACGAGTTAATTCTTAATTTTACAATAACACACACATATGTACTATTGAGCATAGCAAATCACCCATCAACCGTCCACTAAAACACAAACAAATCGCCTACTCTTTGTACGCCATATAATTAACCTCGTCTCGCCTCATAACAGGCCGTCTCCCTTAAAGTCTTAAAAAGGCGATGCTGACCAGAAAAGAAAAAGCTCGAGGTACGTAAGGCAAGGTAAGGGGTACATAGGTAGGTATCGCAGGACTCCCGCTCCCCCAGCTTCAACAGCAGGTACCCCAACTCTCTCTGCACCGAAAGCAAGTTAAGTTAAGCATCCATCATTCATTCGCATTTGCCACCAGCAGGTCCTTTCCGCCCAAGCCATAGAAAGAGGAAAAAAGGAAGAAGCAAAGTAGATACACGAATAAGTTAGGTTAGGTTAGGTAGGCACAGTTCATCGTCATTACTCCTTTTAGTTCATTCATTAATCTCCAATCACCTCGTCATCCTCCATGGGCTCGCCAGTCGCCGTTGCTGCGGCTCCCTCCGGCTCATCGTCGTCGTCATCTTCGATCGGATCGTCAAGCAGCTCCCGTTGTCTCAAGTCCTCGACAGTACCTTCTTCGTGCTCGACTTCCTCGAAAGGATCATCTACTCGCGGATTCTCGTCATCGTCGTCCTCAATCACTAGTTCCGCACTAAGCGCTGGCTTCTTCGCGGCTTCTTTGCCTTTGGCTTTAGCGGCTGGCTTCTTCTTTCCGCCTCTTAGCTCGCGGAGGTGGTCTTCGTCCAGATACGCCACGACATCTCTGTAGTTGTTTCCGAGCCTCGTCTTGTTGCGGTTGAGCCGCTTGCGGAGCTTGCCCGCATCCGGCCCACTGTGGTCGATAGTCTTAGCTAAGATGGCAAGAACGAGCTTGCCGGTGAGCTCGCAGAGGATCTTCTCGGCTTTGAGCTCGGCGCCGAAGCGCTCCTGCTCCGTGAGCTCTTCATCTTCGTCGTCTTCGGGTGGTAGTTCGTCGTCCAAGGGATCATCGTCATCCACGGGGTCGTTAAGTTGCTTCTTCGCCCGCTTCGCATATGCACGCTCTGCCGCATCGAATATGGGGATGATCTCTTGGGTGATCAGGGCCTGAGGCATTTCGTCGAGGAGAGGACGCAGCTTCCTATATTTAGACGCTTGCGGATCTTGGACTGTTGGTCTTAGGAAGACGAACAGCCCGCAGATGTCGCAAGCTGCGCCGAGGGCGAAGAGACGAAGGTCGTCATTGAAGCCTCGCGAAGAGAAGGTTTGTATGAGGTTTGTAACGAAGTCTTTGCGCAAGATGACTAATTGATCCACCTCGAAATCAGGTATATCTGCATTGCTTTCAACAATACTCCGTAACCTTCTGACTTTCCACATGAAATAGAACTGGCAAGCCTTGATAGCGAAAGCAACTATTTCGTCTTCCGGGTCGTCTAGGTCGTCGTTTGACTCTGTGAGGAAGCCGCGATGCACGATTCCAGTAAGAATCTTGATCGCAGGTTGGTCAGAGTCGGTCGATGTGCCTGGAACTTCGAGGACGTCGACACAATCCGAAATGCTGACCAACTTGCTGATCTTCATTAGGGTATGTGACAGCTCGGTGAGCGTCAACCGATCAAGATTGCCTCGAGCTGAAAGTTCACAAATCTTATCTATGCTGCGTAAAGAATTGAGTGAGTTGTCCCAGAGTACTGCGAGTTTGTTATCGGTATGTTCCTCAAGTTCTTCGTATTGTCTAGCATGGATGAATGCTGTGGCTGCCTCGTTGAGTAGTCCCTGGTCAACATGGCGGTTAAACTGCGTGGTGATCTCATCGAGAAGTTTATCATACGTTGCCGAATTTTGACGTAGCTGTTGAAATACTTCCAGGTCGAGGAAATGTTCCAGTCGGAGCACAGTAGCAGCCATTGTAGGGTCTGACCCGAACTTATTCAGAAGACGAGGAATGAGAGAGGCCAGCTTCATACCGGCATCATCCTGCGCATCTAAGTCGAGCCTACCAGGCTTTCTCTTATGCCTGTCATGATCTGCTGATGGTACAAGGCTTTCCTTCACAGCAGCCGCGAGAACGTCAAGCAGGATAGCTTCTTCTCGAGGTTCAGGGGCAACTGCTTTCTTCGTGACCGCTTCGACCGAATTTGTTTTAGATCTTGCCCTAGAATTTGCGCTGGTTGAGTGATCAAACAGTAGATAACCAGCAAGGATTTGCCAGTTGTTAATTTCGGGTATCTTTTCATATAGCACTTGAGTTGCCAGTGCGATCCGCGAGTCCGGCATGTTGGTGTTGACCACATCCGCTGCAACATCCAATCCGTGCCTTATCTCTTCTTGCTCTTCATCTAGCTGAGCATCGTAGACGGCGAGATTCTCCGCGAGGGCTTTAATATTGATCCAGTCTTTTCGTAGCGAATCGTACTCGTCTTCTTCTCCATCGCCGAAGACTTCATCCAGAGCATCGCTGCCCCCGATCTCGTCGACTTTGTTCTCGATAAGCTCTTGAACCAGCGCCGAAAAGAAACCGACGACAGCCTTACGAACTCTGGCCTCGGAGTCGAAAAGCAGTTTGCTGACGGAGTCCACTTCTTCAGGCTCAAGCATACCCGACGCACGGAGAATGTCGACAACACCAACCGCTGCAACGCGTACAGAGACATCGACGTCTTTGGTTGCCATTTCCACAAGACGAGGTCGGAATCTGTCGATGAAATGGGCCAACTTCTCTGCATCTCGTTTCAGAACCCTCGATAGCTGTTTTAGAACCTCGTGTCGGGTAGAGACGGAGATATCTGACAGCAGCCATCCTAGGTATCGCAAGTACTCGGGGGACATGTACACTGTTGGGAGGGTACAAACCCATGTGCCGAGTGCCCCGATACATTCGGCGCGAATCTTTGGGTCAACGTCACGGTACCGGTGAACAAAGACGATGTCGAAGAGGTCCTTGACTTTTTCGTCGATGAACTCACGACTTCGGTTCGCGGTTTCAAGAGCTTGTTTCGTGTTCTCGATAAGGCCCTTATTCTTACCTCGACGGTTTGACTCGGCTTGCAGAGCCTGATTGGACTTCGTAATGCGATCGTCAAGCTGCCTCGTCACATCAATGAGCGAGGTGAGGACTGCTAGACCGACAGTCGTTGCCGTATGTCTAAATGGGCGTAAAGAGGAGGAAGACATTATGCCAACCCATCGTTGGATATTATCCAAAAGATCTTCATCAAGGTACAGAACATCGGTCTGGTGAAGCAGGTTGATTAATGATTCGAAGAACCCAACAAGGAGGTCACGAAAGTTTTTGCTACTCTTTGCCCTCGAGATAAGAGGATAATCAGAGATACTAGTCTGCTCGCGCGTCTGTTAGTGTATGCCCGGCACGAGGATGCGAAGATGCTGTTTGATGGCGCACCTGCTGATAAGCCTCTTCCAGTTCCGACAATTTGTTCGCACAATTATCCGGATCTCGGATATCATCCTCTGTTAGCTGTTGCTCACAACCAGCCGCGAGCAAAACGCAGTTAATAACTTCCGTGAATGCTTTGGTATCATCTTCCTGGTAGCGTTGAAACCATTGCGCGGCAACATCATCAGAAGAATCGCCGGAACCAAACACGTCGACTAGCAGAATGTCAGTACAATACTAAACCAAGACGAGTACCGCCATCGAGCCCAAGTTTTACTCACCATAAAGGCCATCCCCATCTGGATGAGCAATGACAACTCTTGCAGCCTTCTTGGGTCTATTTGGGAGTCTGACTGCGGGCGCATTCGAAGCCGACGCGACATCTGCTGGTGCGCTGCCATTCACCTTTGCGCGCTTCGCCGCCGGCTTCTTTGCTTGGGGTTTCGCCTTTGATTTGGACTTCTTCGATCGAGAGGTCGGTTCTTCTTCGGCATCGTCGTCTTCTTCCTCCGGGTCGCTCAGCTCTTCCTCTTCTTCGCCTTCGGCTTCGGCAGGCGACTCATTCTCTCCATCTTCTTCGTCGCGATCGGGACCTCTTTTGCGCTTGGATGACAACTGATCGTTCTGTGACGGGTGCGGTTCGGGAGAGAACTTCTGAGGGGCTCTCACAACGCGTCCTGATCTTCGTCGCGAGTTGTCGGGGACAGACGCGGGCGAAGACATCGCGTTATTGTCTGCGGTCTCCATTAGGGGCAATCTGAATGGTGACATGTGGGAAATTCAATGCGATGCGACGGTTCGCGCCATGGACAGATGCAGATACGATTACAGGAAATGTTGACTGAAGGAGAAATTGGTTGACAACTCAGGCGCGTCTGGTGGAGGGGACCGTGTTTGGTTCCAAGGATCTGGGGCTGATTTAGTGGGTAGCGCCTCTACTAAGTTCTAACTTCATTATTGAATAACCGAAGTTTTGCCTGATTAAGTCCTTATACTAGTACGTACCTACCTAGAGCTATCCACACTTAATTCTAAGACCATTTCTTCTCTCACACTATACTATGATGGATCAGAACACCAAACATAGGTCCACAGCCTGAATATTATCTTATAAGACTCTTCTCTATTAATTAATTTTACTTTAAGTTATCTGTTAATGGGCTTGTCTTACATTATACAACAAAGCTACGGTATACGTCCGGAGTTTGTCTCTTATACAGTGCCTCACGATAAGCATCAATGACGGGCTGGTGGAGGTCGTGGAACCTGTCTTGCTTGCTTGAGCCACGTGCTCTAACTTACCTTGGGCCCGAATCGTCCACGATATGACTTCACCGTTTCCAAAGTCGTCATCTCTCGCTGGGGAGGGTCGTATAGTTGTCAAGCTCTCGCCTAACGAGGTTTCTACACTGGAGAGTATCACCTACCAGTATCCGCTGAAGCTTATATCTCCCGCGTCTATCGCTGAGAACGGCAGCGTACTAGTCTTCCTTTTATCATATGGCGGAGGCCTTGTCGGCGGCGATCAGATCAATCTATCCATTGACGTACAGCCGGGGGCAAGACTCAGCATCGTCACTCAGGGACACACCAAGGTCTTCCGTTCCGTTGCACCAGACATTGTGACGCGGCAGAATTTAAGAGTCGAAATCAAAGATGGCGGTGCACTTTGTCTCCTACCTGATCCGGTCCAGCCATTCGAGAGCAGTATCTATGAGCAAGTCCAGATATTCAAACTAACCGCCAATGCATCACTATTCCTACTAGACTGGGTTACCCAAGGCCGCACTGCTCTAGGTGAGAACTGGAGCCTTGCTCGATGGGTTGGACGTAATGAAGTCTGGTCTACCTCGGATGCCGCGACCTTTAAAGACCGGCTCCTAGTTCGAGATACTGTCATTCTTGACGGCGCAAGGAGATCTGCTGGATCGCCCTCCCTTCGAGAGTCGATGTATGGGCATGCCATCGTGGGTACTTTAATTCTCCGAGGCCCAAGCACTAAATCTCTCGGTGAATTCTTCCTCGCCGAGTTCGGGGCATTACCACGGCTAGGTGCTCGGGATTTTCGCAGCGCCGAAGCACGTGAAAAGGAAGAAGCGATACCCCAGTCTTCTCTGGAGCGTTGGCGAACTGCAAGGTTGAAGGAAGAGAGGCACAAGCAGGTACTTTGGTCAGCGGCCAACGTGCGTGGCTGTATTGTGGTAAAATTCGGCGCTGCAACTGTTGAAGCCGCTCGACACTGGATAGGATCTATGCTTCTGCAAGAAGGCAGCATTGAGCAACAATTTGGTGAACAAGCGCTGATGTGTGTTCGATGACAGTAGTCTTCGATGATGAAGGGTGGAATTTACCACACCACGGCTTATATGCATACTTACGGATCATCTGTTTGAGAATGAACCTTCATGGCAATCTAGGGTTAATTTTAGAGATATCACAACTATAGGAGGTAGGTATACCGTACATATGCGAACTCCCTGCGGTCTACCCTTTGTAGACATTTTAAATGGGCCTTTATCTATATGAACTCCTCTTCATACTTATTATTGTAAGACTATATTTATAAAGCTCCCTAGAATATATATAAGAAAAAGCAACCAGCCAAGTCGAATAATGCTACTGATTTATTTGTCGCCCCTTTTCACACATCGCAAGTCATAGATGAACCCCATTGTCGGGATGTTACTCGCATTTTAAGCCCTACGAAGTAATAGTCGTGCCCCACCAGAGTCCTTAAGCTTTCCGTATCGTCACGGCAGCACAGCAGGTACCTCAGTGCTACCTACATGAGGTAGGTACATGTAGTCTTGTACCAGGCTGCAGCAGGGTTTAGACTTACAAGATTTGCCCCACCATAAACTTTTCCAGTCGACTTAAGTATCACTCGCTCAATCTCGACGTGATTTATTCATTGCACCTACATCTAAAACATTCGCCGTCAATCTTCCAGAATCAAGTTCGTCACGCCATCATTCATGATATAGTGCGATGCCTCCTCGCGGTTCCCGTGGTGGTAGTGCGAGAGGTGGGAGGGGAAAGGGTGTTAGCAGAGCTGGTCCCTCAGGCGCTGAGCGCAGAACTTCGGTTGACGATGCAGTGACTCAATCAACTGAGACCCCGTCACAAGCACAGAACTCTGCAGATGGAGGCGACTTAGCAATGCAGTATGCGCCCATGCCCTCACAAGCAACTTCAGTTGAGAGCCGCGCACCATCTGTCGCTTCCAGTTCAAGACAATCACAGACTCCTAGTGCTGTATCATCACGTGCCGGTGGTCGATTCAGGCCTAAGAACATCCGTCGAGATGCAGCAGAGCGTGCAAGACTGGAGGAAGAGAGAAACCGCAACCTGGCCCTTAAGATCAAGGAAGAGGAACGAGAGCAGCGAGCCGAAGAACGAAGGGCCAGACGAGGCCGTGGAAGAGGAGATCGATCCCAGCGCGGAGTCATCAGACGAACAGTCACAGCTTCCGGTCCATTCTCTGCAATAGCAAATGGTACAGTACATTAATGATTCGATGTCGCTTACTTGATGGACTGCTAACTCGAAATCAGAGAATGTGCAGGCAAGTGGCAGCAGTTGGCCTTGGGCCCCTTCATCCAACCCAGGTTTCCCCAGGTACCAACCTAGACGTAAGGACGAAGACAGAGTCAACATCGACCTCCTCAACGGGAGTACAGATCACGCTGAGGACGGAATATCTCTTCATCAGCCCTCTCGTTACACTCAAAAGTCGGCCACAGGCCTACCAGTCGGCCTTCTCCGGATGCAACACGAAGACGCTGAACTTAAGGTCAAGACTACGGCAGAACTTGAAGCAGAAGAACGCCAATCATCCGATGACGAAGAACTATTTGTTTCCCAGGCTAAGGAAATGCTCGACGTCGCAATGAATGAAGACAGTGAGGTCTGGCACGCTGCTCCCAAAAGCCAAGTTAAGGTCAAGGCTGAGCCCAGCGCTGATCCGGAATCAATGGATGTCGATATGGCCGACATTCCTGAAGCAGAGGCCAATGAGCCTCAGTCACCACAAGCCAAGAAGAGACCAATCGCTGGCGAGGACGGTGCAGAAGCCGCACAAAGAAAGCGAAAAGAGAAGGCTGCTAAGGATCCCGAAATCATGCAGACCGCGTACGACTTGGAAGCACAACTGCGTGAACTCAGCTTGAAAACCCCCGCAGACGGAGAGGAAGACGATGGCCAAGACAAAGACGATATAATGTATCTCTTCCAACTGCCACCTATCCTCCCACCACTAGTCAAGGTCGCGGATGATATCAATATCGAAGCAGGAGCCGCCAACCTTACATCTCAGGAGAATACTAGCGGAGCTACCACCACCAAGGTGAAGACCGAAGATGGCGCCGACAAAGAGAAAGAGAAGAAGTACAATCCGTTCTCAACTCTTCCGCCCGAAGGTGGTCTCATCGGCAAGCTCAACGTCCGCAAGTCGGGCAAAGTCGAGCTAGACTGGGGCGGCACGATGCTGAGCCTAGGAATGGGGGCGGACACCGAATTCTTGACGTCGGCAATCGTAATCGAGCAGAACGTGAACTTGGAGAATCCAGAAGCCAGCACCGGGACCGCCTACGGCATGGGCGAGGTAACCCGCAAGTTCGTTCTGGTCCCGGTCTGGGATGAGGAGGAGGATTGGGATCCTAGCCTGGATGATATCGACGGCCTTGATCAGGAATGATCGTTGGCGCTATCGCTCTGTAAACTAGCAGACGACGATGGAACCATCGGAGGAGTTATAGGACTTGTTTTGCGAAACATTTGGCGACGGGGCCTAGGCGAAATCGCTACGAAGCATCGCGGCTCGCTTTTTTCTGTTGGGACTAGGCTAGCAGAGAGCCCCCCAGTTGGTATTAGGCAGAGGCAAAATCAGACGTTGGCAATTGATACCCTGGCACTTTTATTTCGCTATTAAGAAAACAAACCCGGCACTTAAGGACTATTATTGACAGTAGACGAAGCGAATGTGACGGTCCCAGAGAACCACATCTGTGCGGTCTCGCGCTTGTGCCGTCACCCATGTCCTTAATAGGAACACGTACAGTGCGCCACTAAGCCTCACCGTTGCAGTTCTGTGGTTTCATCGGGGATCCTTCGGCGATCGTGAGCCGCGCCCGACGTCTACCTAGGTAGCTTCAGAGCTTCGATCACCAGTGAATGGGTTGGTCGGCTTCATAATGTCGATTTAGTTAACGGTAAATAATAGTGATGCACGTTGACTCTCGGAGACGGAACTTGGGGGAGGTCGGTAAGATAAATCCTCAATCAGTACGATAAGCCTGGTGTCAAGAGACGTGTGAAATAATTGAACTCATGTTACCTGATGCGATCCGACTATTGTCTAATGGTAGAAATCCAGTTGGTCAACGGTCACTCCAAAAATATTAAGAACAAGTCTGCATTTACTATATATACATAGCCAATACTTCATTGCGAACCTCTGCAGAAGTCAACTAAGTTTCCTCCGTTGACTTGACTATCTTGCTTCCCCCTAAAAGGGGTGCTGTCCTCTTTCTTTCCAGGCCGAATAAAAATCCCGTCAACGCCCAGTAAAACCTGAAGGCATATAATAACTCTGCCCGTTCTATAATATCCCGACACAATAGTTTTTGAAGATATCCCAAGACATAAAAACCAGCCCTTGAAGCCAGGATCTTGCTCTTCAAATTTGGCAAGGGGAATTTTCTTTCTTTTTTTGGGTTCCCTGTGAAAAGAATAACTCCCCTTGCTAGATCTACACGTAAGTACCTAATTTCCCTGTGGCCCAGCCCACCTGCCCGCCGTAAAAAGCTGATCCTTAAGCCCGTTGGGTATGTCCGGTGGTATAAACCATTTACACATCTAAAATAAAAGGAATCGAAAAGGGAAAATCCGAGGGGCCCCGCGAGCGGCGTTGTATTCTTAACGCGGACGTCTCTGGGAACTGTACATGGTGGTATTTCTTGGTGTGATATTGTTGTGCTACCTTCGGTAAGGTGGTGGTATTAATGGTAATGGTTTAGTCAGCCGTATCGAGTTTCTGGCTTTGTTGTATGAAGATCTTATACGACTGAGTTCGAAGGATCCATCATTCGATGAATCTTGTTCCGCCAGCCATGTTTCATCGCGATGGTGCGCTCCTGGCGGTGGTGAGGGTGTCGTGTTGCCCTCGATGATATACATCTCGCTCTTCACTACTTCTGCCCTTCTAGACCGACCCTCTAGGTATTCTGTCCGACTATCGTCCTCTTCTATGGGTGCCTCGAATACCTTCGACATATGCGATGGCCGGGACCGATTGCTCCTACCACCTAATGTCTCGACTTCTGATATGGATCGGGATCGCTGGGGCTTGCTTCCTAGCATTGGGGCATCAGACGATGACCGATCTCGGTAACTCTTGCTTGTCATGCTCCCAGCATCGGATAATGACAAAGACCTTTGCAGATGAGGCTTGCCGCTAGATGACACAGTAACCGATGAGCGTGAGATGGTTGTTTTTGTTTGGCCGGATTCGATGTCCACGAGAGTAACGTCGGTAGAGCCAAAGCCCGGCATCTTGTTCGATCGATTCGTACGCGACATAGGATGACTATTGAATCGATCTGTTGGTCGACTCTGTCCAGTTGAGCCAAAGCCCTTGACCTTCCAGAGGCGAAGGAGGGGTCGAATGGTGACGAGACTAGATGCGACAATAGCAACTCCTGGTTCAATCAATGTCCATACCATAGCGTCGGTGCCGGCGTCTGTGTAAGGGGTTATTGATTAGCAATGAGCACCACGGAATGTCTATCACGCGAAGGTCGCGTTCTATTAATACAAGCGAAGACTTACGCAAGATATCTGCCAGGTCGGTGAGATCGGCCAAGAATTTGAGTCGGACAAGTGTAGCGATGCTCGCGAAAACACCAAGGCCCAGAACCACGACCACAGTCATTTTAGCTTGGGTCGTCATCTTAACCTTCCATAGCATAGGTATCGGCATCAAGGCGTACAGCCAGTCTGATACGATATTCATCACACTCAGTGCGTAGGCGGCATTAACGATCTCGTCGGCTGAAACGCAATGGGAGTTCTTATCGTTCTCCAGGATCGTGTAATCCCACTGGGCGGCGACTGGGTTGCACTGAAATATATTCCAAAAGAACAAGACTATACTCCATATGCCGACGACGATGATACTAGCGTAGAGCGTATACCTGTATCTGTTCTGCGTAGCGAGGCGGAGCAGGAAGATGCCAATGCTGAGCTTGATCAACCACATGTTAAGAACGTAGGTCGCGGTAGCCAACGCCTGATACATCAAAGCCTGAATCTCGTGGTACTGGTCGAGCGATCTGTTATGTCTGCCAAGGCCCTCCTCAACTCCCATGAGAATTAAAGCACATGAAACTGTGAAGTTTATCTATTCAGAGTGAGCATGAGTATAAGTCTAGTAACCAATTCCATACTGATAACTTACCTGAGCAGCTAACATCAACCAGTCATCCCATTGAAAACCATTGGTCAGCCTAGCACGAACGAAGGACCTGAGAGAAACGGATAGCCATGAGAAGATCAGCATAGTGACGGCGGTAGCCACCAGAGCACCGCCATTGCTGTCTGTCGGCGCGTTTGGATCCTGGGCTGCCATGATAGATAAGCGTCTATCAGGCGCCAAGACAGTAAACGACTCGAGGGAAACGAAGGAAGGGAAAGAAACGAGCAGAAAGAGCCGAGAAATGCAAAGAGACGTTCACAGAGCCGGGACCATATGTATGGTTCTAAAAGAAGGACGAAGAGAGTGAGTGACCAGCACTACGGGTTAGCCTTGTGGGGATGAGAACAATGCGAACCCAGCAGACCATCTTATGGGTCTTATGGGGCATTCGAGGTCGAGATAATGCGTGCATCTCGGGGTAACCCTGCCTCGACCAGAGTCGGGCATGAGAGGTTCCTCAAGCCTTGAAGGGTTATGTAGGAAGCTTACATACATGTAGTACCATCGAGCGATTTGCCCGTTGGGGCAAGGCCAGTCCCCCGTCATGACTCGAGAGCTTCTCCCGGATCGTCAGACGTTCTGTGCTGCTGCCCCGGATGCGAACCGAAGCTAGTGCGACGGTACGAGAACCCGGAGGCTGCAGCTGAGAGACAAACCCTGCGAGCGAGAGCTTCATACCCTTGCCATGCTATGCAGAGCCCTGTAATAATGGGCCCAACAGCAGGGGAAGTTCATATGAGCAGGGTAAAGTGGTCGAACACTGAAGATCCTGGTGCTTTGACATGTTGCCCGCTAAGGTCTTACCCGAACGTTAGTGATATTACAGTACTCTACAGCGTGCAGTCATCAATAGTTCTTGACAGGAGGAAATTGGAATTCATGTTTGATGTGACAAATGTTCAGTGACGACTGTTTGTCTGCGAGTGGTTGATGTCTTCGGAACGGTGTCTGGTTCCCAAGTAAACACCCTCTCGTTTGACACTGTCGTTTGAAAGTCTTAACCCCTTCCCCTCTTGATATTATCTAATTCCTAATTCTTGCATATAGCGGATATGGTATTAAATATTGCAATCTCGCCTACATGTCGTAGGTAATGTAACGTGCATTTGGCTGGAGCCGGTGTGCTTTAGTTAGGGTCGATCTTCTTAGCGACTCTTCACCAATCTCATTACAACATAAATTCTCCGAGCTACGTAAGCGACCACCATTTTCGTGTCATGCAGAGCTCGCCCAGGTTACCTACTTACTGTATTCATAACGTGACTTTTCTCTTCTCCCTTAAAGAAAACCACTGACGGCTTGTACCGTTGAAGAATATCGAACCATCTCGAGCTAGAAAGCCTAGAACCAACGAGTCTTTAAGTGAAACGAGCAGTTCACGACTCGGACGACTCCTACAATAGACGGGGTAATACTCAGATTCTGTTAGCTGGGGCACTTCTGCTAAGCGTGTCCAACCAGCGCAGTACTAGCAAGACCGGGTACCCTTAGTCAGGGGGGCACAGCACCAGCACTGCTATGCTGTGGGTTCTTCAACCCCTGACTTCAATTTTGCACATAGAACGGCACCACCACAGTCCGGGAATAAATGGGGATTCACTTCGGTTAAGCAGATCAGCAGAGGTCTTCACCTACGAAGAATCAGCACTGCTGCTGCAAGATACTCAATTGAGAATTTTCCGTATTTCTATTCGGCAGATCTGAATGATGTGTGATGGGTGATGACCGAGAACAGACGCGATGATTGACCACGGCTACTACCTTACCATCGCCCCTACATTCTCAGAACCATAGCATTACTCTCTATCAATCATCACATACCCCGCATGTTTCATCCTTTCACCGATCACCAAGGGCTTCGCCATTAAAAGAGGCAGCGATGCCTGTCGAGGAACGTCTGGCTGGGTACGACCCCCCAAACGGCATAATACACCAACGTGATGGGAGGGGGGTTTCGCGTCTGAGAAAGGGTTTCCAAGAAGCTTCCATCGCAGTTCCTCGCCCAATCAGGGATCCACAGGATGTCTCACGACTCTCAGCCTCGTTCAAGACATGGTAACCCGGGTCGCGACGGTGCGAATCCTTCGTCCCGTCCGGGATCAGCGTTGATTCGAATTCGGTAAGAGGCTCGTGAGGTACCAGCAGAAGCGAGTTTAGCACGAACAGCCTTGGCGGAGCCAGCCACGGGGAACCGTCGAATCGGGTGACTCGTCACACGGCCGGGTTACAAGAGTCTGGCTCGGGTCCCCGACCGACCTTTGCTGGTAGCAGCTAGCCTGCACCGTAGGCTCGGATTCTATGAACTTCTTTCGAAGCTGTCGCTTGAAGCTTACTCTCGCTTCCGGCCTAGAAGCATTAGGTGCTTGGCTTACAGATATGGCCCTATTCATATATTGCGCCGGCTCGATGGTACGAGCTAACTATTTCTCTTAAGTCGAGTTCCGAGTCATTCTAGTGATCCTACGACTCCAATACCTTCCATACGGGGCCAGTACCCCCGAAGCATCAATCAACCCATATTGAGCAGCATTAGTCCGTCAATGGGAGTAGATAGTGTTTATTTCCCCGTCAAGCTGTCTGCACAACATTCGTCGTCGCAACTTACCGATGACGCGACACGGACGAGTGTCCACGGTGGGAATAGTGGGATCTCGGCTTCATTGTCCGGATCATCATTCAATGTCACCGCATGTAACAAGACAGCTGTGCCTTACAGCATTCGTCACTCTTATATAATTCGCCAGCTAGACGCGTCAGACCTCGAAGGTAAGTAAGCCGGAGTGACGAGTCAGTCTGCATCGGGACTATGCAAATTCATGCATGGCCTTTACCCTCCCATTGGGCCGGCACTAGAAGATGCAGAGCATGCAGATTAATAAAGTCGTGCAAAAGGACAATACTTGCGACGTACCTCCAGACTTTCACTCAAGTTTCATGGTATTTAATGCAAGCAATTGGCAATGATACCGTTTCGAATGGCATCAATATGTCGGCAATTGACCTCTGTCCGAATGAATAAAGCAAGACCTCCTTCCTGTTGGAGCTCCTCGACGAGACCTTTGCAGCCAACAACATTTTGCAACAGCATTGAGCAACGTGCAAGACAGGGAGCTACGTAACCTTTACCCTCAGTCCATGAACGCATAAAGAACTAGAGACTCGTAGGAAGAAGCAGGCTATGTAGTGTTTACAAGCTAACCCGTTATATTCAACAAATTCGAGGAGCCAATTCTGTTATTGCTGGCGTGTAAGGAAAGGGGGCAGCATGTTTCCGATGGCGGTAGTACAGAGCTGCAAGGGATAGACCTATATGCAGTTAAAGTGACAAATCCCTCAAAAGGTATATTAAAACAAAGGAAGTAATTCACGTAGCCAACTACAACCATCTCCTCATTCGCCGTAGCCGGCGATGCCAGTCATTACGTAGCATTAACAAACCAACCTCGTCGGCGAGCTAGCACCTAATTTAGCCATGGTCGACTCGCTCAGATACACCGTCCATCAATACGGGACGCATGAGCTCCAACGGGTAGGGGTGTGGGATCTGGACGTCGAGGACAAGGCCAAGTACTGGATCATGTGAATCTCACTCCCTCCCTCACCCATTCACTCACTTACGTACTCACCTCCACCTCCACCTACCCCTATCCCCATATCCATACCCATACCCACCTCCATTCACACCATAAGCACATATATGCAACAGACCAACCTACTAACACGCAAAAGCTACATCCACGGCGGAGCCTGGCGCGACCCGCGCATAACGCACACAACGCTAGGCCCAACCATCACGCGCCTAGTCTCGCCATCATCGTCCTTCTCGGGCGCCGCCCGGTCGTCCATCGCCGCCTTCGCGTCGATAGACTACCGCCTGAGCCCGCACCCGGACTTCCCGCAGGACCCGGGCTCCACCCCTGCCGACCGCCTCCGCGCCGCGCGCCACCCGGACCACCTGCACGACGTGTGGGCCGCGCTGGCCTGGCTGCAGCTGCGCTACGGCTTCGGCGCCAGGTACATCCTGGCCGGGCACTCGGCGGGCGGGTGTCTAGCGTACCAGGTCCTCGCCAGCGCGCCTGCGCTTCCCAGTCTAAGTACCGATGAGCAGACACAGAGGGGGGAGGAAGATGTGGCGCTCCCCGCCGCCGTGTTCGGCATCGAGGGCATCTACGACATGACTGGCCTCAACACACGCGTCGGCAACGCGTACACGGGATTCCTAAGCGCGGCCTTCGGCGACGACACCGAGGCCTGGGACGAGGCGGCGCCGATGACGTGCGCGGCGCGCTACGGCGCGCGCTTCCGCGGGCTGGCGGTGCTGGGGCACTCGGCCGACGACGAGCTGGTCGATATGCCCGAGGCGGATGGCATGGCGGGGCGTCTGGCGCGGGACGGCGTCGAGTTTCTGCTGCGCAAGGACTTGCGGGGGAAGCACGACGAGGTGTGGAGGAATGGGACGGGCGTCGCGCAGGTGATTTTGAAGATCTTGGAGGTTTTGAAGGCGGGGACGGGGTCGTAGCTGGTGTTGAGTGAAGTAATAGTGAGTAGACGAAGGTAGAGAGGAAGTAGGGAGAATAGGGGTACAGGAGAATAAGTGAATGAGTGAGTTTATCGGAATAGGTATAATATGAACATGGCGCTGGGAATTAAATGTCTATGGCATTATGCAGATGGATGAAGTTTTCAGTGTATTGATACGGATTAGAAGGCCATATATTAGTGAGCGAGATAAATAGCTTTATGATGCGATTATGTTCATGTACCCTATGCTAAACTAGAAACTTCGTTCGTTGGCCTTTTGCCTTCTATTATATACTTCCCTTAATCTCATTGTCACTTACTCATGTGTAAAGTTCCTCGTCTTCCACTTTATAATTTCCTCAGCCGTTACCTCTAATACAAGGAAATGCCTATACACGGTTTTTAAATCTCATGATGACACTTGCACGTACATTGTATAGGAGCCTTGCCTCACTCTCTACCAAGTAATTAGATATTTGCTTGACCCTAGGTTTACGGAATATCAGTCAATCTAGTAAATGATGAATATCATAATTCTCATTTCTACAACACATTTATGTCGTTCAGTTGATACAATAGGGATAGCAAGCTGTCGCGAAAAGTCGGTTCACAAACTTCAAAATCAACTTCCACACCAAGAGCACATCGTACAAGCAACTCATATTCAAACATTTTACCATTTATCACTCTACCTACAGTACATTACAGGAAAGACGTCAGGGAGTGGAGGGGAGATTAAACGAGCCTCGGGGAAGGTGTCAAGTGTACATGAGTTCCGGAGGTATAATACATCATGATCCGAATTCCCCTATGCACAAGGGGAGAAAAACGCCGACCCCTTTCCCCTGTGCCGGCTATGAAAAAAAGCAGAGCCGAAGAGCCCGTTGAATCCCTCTTTGCACGCTTGCACCAGCCCTCAACACTCGGTAGACATATTTATTGTAAAATTCGCGTAATGAGACCGGTCGCGACGGTTCGGCCACCTTCGCGGACGTTGATCTGCTGGCCGGCCTCGACGGCGATGGGGTTGTGGAGAGTGGCAACCATCTCGACGTTGTCACCGGGCATGATGGGCTTGGACTTATCCTCGGCGTCTTCGGGGAAGTGGAGCGCGCAAGACTCGTCGGCGGTTCGCAGGAACATCTGGGGTCGGTAGTTCTCGACGAAGGGGGTGTGTCGGCCGCCCTCCTCCTTGGTCAGGACGTACAGGGAAACCATGAACTTGGTGTGGGCCGTGACGGTGCCGGGCTTGACGATGACCATACCTCGCTTAACGTCCTCTCGTCGGATACCACGCAGAAGTAACCCGGAGTTGTCGCCAGCACGGGATTCCTCGCAGGACTTCTTGAAGGTCTCAATATCAGTGACCTTGGTCTTGATGATTTCGGTTCCCTTGCCGATCAGCTCGACTTCCATATCCCTCTTCAGGGTACCTCGCTCGACACGGCCAGATGCTACAGTTCCACGGCCGGCGATAGAGAAGACATCCTCAACGGACATGAGGAAAGGCTTGTCGAGGTCACGCTGGGGGGTAGGGATCCACTCGTCGACAGCCTTCAGCAGCTCATCGATCTTGCTGTTACCAATATCGTCCCGCTTGCCTTCCAATGCCATCAGGGCAGAACCCATGATGACGGGGGTGTCGTCACCTTCGAAACCATAGTGGCTGAGTAGCTCACGCATCTCCATCTCGACCAATTCCAACATTTCAGGGTCGTCAATGGCGTCGACCTTGTTGACGAAGACAACGATCTTCTGGACACCGACCTGGCGGGCAAGAAGAAGATGTTCTCTCGTCTGCGGCATCTGACCATCGGAAGCAGCAACGACAATGATGGCACCGTCCATGTTGGCAGCTCCAGTAATCATGTTCTTGATGTAATCGGCGTGACCGGGGCAGTCGACATGGGAGTAGTGTCGTGCGTCTGTAGAGTATTCGATATGTGCGGTAGAGATGGTAATACCACGCTTCCTCTCTTCAGGTGCCTTGTCGATGGAACCATAGTCGAGGAAGTTTGCCAGCCCCTTCTCGGCCTGTCTCTTTGTGATGGCAGCGGACAGGGTAGTCTAATTGGATGCAATTGATTAGATTCGAGGGGATTTACAGACCTCGCATTGTGTATGCTAGCAACATACCTTTCCATGGTCGACGTGTCCGATGGTACCGATGTTTACGTGAGGCTTTGTCCTCTCAAAGACGGCGGCGTATGAGCGGGTGATGTTGAGGGCGGCGACGACATTTTGCTGTCGCACACCGAATTGTAACGGGTTGGCGGCGCTGCCAGTTCTGAGGGAGTGGCGGGAAGCGCGTAAGAAGGGCGCGAGTGTTCGCGAAAACGCCGACATCCTGATTACGACTGCCCTAAACCTGAAAAGAAGAACCGACCGACACAGAAGGAGGGATTGTTGATGTGCTGTGAGAGTAATCGGAGGTATCGAGATGGAAAAGCTCCTGACGACCAGGAAAATTTCACTACGAGTTCCGCATCGCGTTCATTGGCTGCCCAGACCCGCACTTGCTTATCGGACAATCGATAGCAAGTATCTATACTTAGTGAGTTCACTTCGTACGGCGAGGATACAGGTACTCAATACTCTGGATTCTTAGACTGGCGGAATTTAGTTGCAGCGGTATTGAGCTTGAAAAGATTCGAATATGATTGGCCAATTGTCATTCGGTACTTAAAGTCTTATATACCTAACATTGAATGCAATCTAGAAAAGACATTCATAAAAAGACTGGTAGACAAGTCCAAAGAGACTTGTAGGATAAAAGACTTACGAGAAGGGTAGGCTTGAAAAGGAAATATATTCGGAAACCCAGACAGTAATTGATACCTCTACAAGGGTTATTTATCTGCTGAGACACCAAAAACCTGTCCATTCTCAAAGAGAATAGGAGAGGTTCGTTCTTCTTTAAGTAGACACCTACTTTACCATATCCGCACACGTATCTTAGATGCCAATATTTTCACGTCTCCTATTATCACAGAGTGGATATGGAACCCATATTCACCCTTTTCTTTCTCAGAATAACCTTTAGGCGGGATTCCCGGATCCATCCTCACTCGGAATGGTAGGTATTTGTTTTGTAGAAGCAATTGGTCAGGCTTCGGTTTCGGCGTTACCATGTCGCTCCAAGCCGTCACCAGGCCAGCCAATGTCCATTGTTTCGTCGCATATGTCCAAAGGCTGTGCAGAATACCGTGAATCCCCTGCACGGCTAGACTGTTCCATGTCCGTCGTAATTTCCTGAATGCGTTCCCTGTCGAGCGGCTGAATAATCTGTCCCATAACTCGATATCGTCCGGCTCTATCTGTTTGGTCATATCTTCTAAGGATATAATATGAGTACCACCGTCATCGGCAAGATCCTCGTATTCGCCTCTTAGACCAAGAACAAAGAAAACATTAGGGTCGACTTCTCCCGTGTTGAGAAAGTCTACAAGCCTATCACGGTATATCGTACGTAGATCCAGCAACCACCTAAATTCAATCTCAAAAAACGCAAAGAAGGCACAGAATATCATCCAAATCGAAGCATAGTCTTCGGAACCGTCGTCCGAATCGTCTTCCCAACGGTAGAGTTTGACCAGGTCGTTTGGCGAAGCTCCGATTTCAAAGAAATGGCTTAAATTCGGGCTTCTATTATGAGAGACGGCCGCCGAGAGGAGAAGAGATAATTGCCCGTTGGCACGGACCACATCTGGCCTGTCCCGTATTTTGCGCCATATGTACTTCCAGTCGTTGACATGGCCTGCAAGCCAATGTAAATGAGAATGGCGCTCTCCACTATACCTAAAGTCCGTGCCGCCTGGATTATTCGTAACCGCCCGCCCATAGTTGGCGCCGTTTCCATCGTGGAACTGAACTACCATCTCGACGGCGTCCAGCCAGGCGTGTCTTTCCTCGTCGTTCTTTTCCCACCCTTCTCCGCTGTTTGGTCTGTCCATTAGCTCGTCATGTAAGTCAAATATATAGTTGCTGGTTTTCGTAGGTTCTAAGAACCACATTTCTGCCAGATTCATCTTAATCTTGAGCTTTTTCCTACTCAATTCTGGATATCTAGCGGAAAAGATTCGTATGTGTTCGCTTTGATTGACAAAGTCGGCGACAGTCCGGTGGAAAAAATGGATATATTCACCGGGTGCTTCTAACGAGTTTTCCGTAGTGATTTCCAAAAGTCCCTTGGTCTGGAGGACTAAAAGCTCTGCCTCCTGGATACGCCTTTCCATTTCGGTGTCGGAGTAGGTTCCAATTTGATGCTTGATTGGAAAATCGGAATCGGGTGTCAACAGCTCGTCGACCCATGTGAATGACACGACTTTACATCTGCCAGTCTTCCCGACGAGCCAGAGCATCTTAAACACCCTCTCCTGGTAAGCCGAGTCAATGGACTGCAACAAGCTCTCGTACAGGGCATTAATATCTTGTGGAGTGGCATCTAATAGCTTTTTCAACTTTTTGGCATCTTGGATAGCTGGAATCGCGCGTAGAAGTTTGCGGATAGCTAAGCGAGCCCACAGGAAGACACCCGCCGAGTTCATAGCGACTGTCTCTGTTAAGACAACGTAACAGTCCTTCACGCAGTGGAATGATTTGTGTTTCTCGAACATTTCCCGCCCAAAGCGCATGATGTCAAGCATGGTAAGCTCGTGGAGCTTGATGCGAAGCTCGTCTGAAAATGCCGACATGAATTCGCCGTATGGACGAGAGCTCACCAGAAGTTTGACGTCATCATTCTCTGCCCAGGAGGTGAGGATACCGGCAAGATCCTCGTGGCTGAGATCATGGGCGATATCATCCTTGAACTCAGCCAAGCCGTCGATAATGAAGCAGAAGCGGTATCCGCGATTTGTTAAACTTTTGACGAGCTTCCGAAGCGCCACAATAAGAAAGGGAAACCGAAAGAAGGGCTCGTCTATGTGTGGTTCATACTGAGTGGTTGAGAAGGTGTGGTATGCGTCAGGAAAGACCTGAGGAATCAGATCCGTGCACTGCTTTAAAACCGCGAAGAGTATTGATCGGAGAAGGCCATGCAGAGACTTCTGCATATCATCACCTGAACTCCAGGCAAAGAATTGAGCGAAGACGAGCCGCTTGTCGCCAGACCATATTTTCAGTTCCTCTTGGGTCCGACGATGATTGGCGAGCAACTTCATCAGCGTCGACTTTCCAGAACCAGGTTTTCCTGACATATGAAAAATCTGATTTCCAGCAGAAAGCCATTCTATGAAAGTCGTCCTTGTCTGCAATCGGAGCGATCGCATATTATCGATCTTCTCTTTCCACCAGGTACCCCATTGATTGTCCTCGTCGACTCTATACCAATCATCATCGTCTAGGATCCATTTGAATGTGTCAGACTCGGCGTCTCTCACAGAATCCTCGCGGCTATACATTGACTGGAAGTAGAGTTGCCGCAATACCCTCATTTCTGGCGAAGATTTTTGCGAGGGCTTAAGCAATGTATTTAGAACCTCTTGTATTTTTTGCAGCGGTGATCTCTCCTCTTCTGTTAAGTCCGAAGTATTCTGTGCCTGCGCTTGGCTATCGATAACCCCCCGAACTTCGTTCTGGAGGGTTGTCAGCAAGCCGAATATGTTAGAATGATTCTCCTCTATTCTACCCCCAAGGCTGTTGACCTCAACAAGGATAGTCGTCTGTCGCTCGCTAAGTGATGTTGTTAATGAAACAGGCGAGCAATATAGATAGTGGGTAATGATTACATACTTCAGCAACGAGAGCAATCGAACCGAAATCTCGGATCGATATTCAGCAAGCACCGATAACTTCTCAGTAATCTCTCCCTTCTTGTGCATCGAGCGCAGTGCGGCCGCAATATTCTCCCATTTAGAGTCTTTCTGGGGTCTCAGCCCCTTGAGAAGGCTCTGCAACTCCCCCGACAACGTCTTACACTTTGATGCCAACTCCCTAAGTGCAATTTCGTGCGCGGAAGTCCCTATGAGTTCTTGATCGAGCCCGTTCGTGACCTTGACTAGGTCGTCGACCACTACCTCCACGTTGCCGTTTTGCGTCGTGCTGCCATCATTGGCAATCTGGTTGATGCTGACAACGAGCTTGTAGGAGAATTCGACGAAGGCTATGATGCTCGAGGCGAGTCCGATAGCGGTGGCCGGATCCATCGACGAGGAACGGTCTTCGCAACGCAAGTTAGAGTGACATTTTGAGGAAAATAGAGCTAGATGTGGTCTAGAAGCTAGGCTTTCATATTTTTATTAGTAGATACGCTATGCGAACCAACCTCGTTATATTCCTCAGATATCATTGCGCCGTCACCTTGGAGGCCTTCATAGGTATGTGAGGGGTTGGTAGCATTGTGGCTTGCAGAGAAGCGCCTTATTTGTCAAAACAGGTACATATAATCTTACATAAATCAGCTTGAAGCCATGGCATTTTACCTGCTCAAGCACCGGTACATATGGTTCCGTCAGCACCAAATATCATACGTGGAGTTTAGAGATGTTAAATACCGGTACCGTACCGGGACTTAGTAGTGAGGGAGAATAATTCTTTACCTTAGGTACCAGGTAAAAAACGCAAAACGTACCTGATATTAGGTGGGCATCGCTTTTTTCGTAAGCAACGCTTTTAATGGTTCTTATACAATCTTTTTCTTATATAACAGAATGGTTTTAACCCCGTAGCATTTCCCGCTACGGTAAGTACCTAGTAAGCGGCAACGCCGTCCTATATAACATCAAAGTCCGGCGCATCCCCATACTTCTCTAGCGACCACTCCCTATGGCCCTGCACAATGGCATCCACAAACTCAGGGTCATACTCCCTAGCATCATCAGCCCACGCAGGCTTCCCCGCCCTCCAAGTGACCCAATCCTCAGCCTTAGCGCCCTCCGGGGCTCTTAGGATGCCCATCGCGACATTCAGCACCTCGCTGCGCTCCGAGGGGCTCCGTAGCGTCGTCTTCAGGAAAACCGTCGCTCCGCACCGCCCGCAGAACCCCCTCGTCACTTTTTCCGACGACGCGTACGTCTTGACGGTCCCGAGGCGCAGGTCCGGCGGTACTTCCGGCTCGAGGACCGCGCGCGGGACCAGCACCCACGGCACCACCGGCGCGCTCGACACCCGCCCGCAGTCGCGGCAGAAGTCCAGGAACGCCTTCCACTTGCGCGGGTCGCGCGGCGATATGTACTGCCGCATGTAAGCGTCGGCCGCCACCGCCGCCGAGGGCCGCGGGATCGCGAACGAGACCCCGCCGCAACAGCACTCGGCGCGAAGCATCTCCCCGCCGTCCGCGCCGACCCGGTTCTCGTAGCGGGGCGGGACGTCGTGGCCCGGACTAACCTGCACCAGCTCCTTGCCCGATGAGGGAGTACGCCAGAAGGACAGCAGGCCGCCGTCGCCCGGGCTCTTGGGGAAGGCGGCGCGCGTGAAGGTCCAGAAGATGGGCGCGTCGAACAGCGCGACGTCGACGACCCACTGCGCGACCCACGGCTCGAAGTGGCCGCTGTGGGAGCCGCATGTGGGGCAGAACAGGCGCTGGCCGTGCCCGCCGGGCCCGCTGCCGGGGGTTTTGAATACGGACAGGTTGACGGAGAGGTTGGTGTATTCGGGCGCGATGCCCTGCGGCAGCGAGACGTGGAAGCTGCCGAAGGTGCCGTGCGTGTACCGGCACGTGGTGCAGTTGCAGATGTACGCGTTTAGCGGTAGGATCGAGGTCGGCAAGGTTATGGTGAATTGGATGTTCCGGCAGTGGCAGCGCGCGGCGAATGTTTGCGTTTCTTGTGGGTCGGGCCCGATGGCTTTGTCCCGGTTGTAGAAGGGGACTAGGATGTCGGGCATCCCCTTGTCGGTGTTTTCCCGGCTTTGTATGGCCATGGTCGAAAGAGCCTTGGCTTATAACTTTTAGTGATTTGGGCAAGATATTTCTTGAAGTAGAGCGACTGGGCAGGTAGTGAGGGTAATAATATCCTGCTTAGAAATTCTAGATCCCGTTTGTATCCCCTCAATAGAGTCCACCTAGGACGCAAGGGAGAAAGTGATTCGGAGCACAAGGGAGTGTAAAACATCAAGGACGAGAGTACGGATTCTTATCAGCGGCTAGATAGTATGTAATGGAGGTGGGCACCCGTAAGACTTGTATGTCATTCAAATAGTCGCTGTAAGGGCGTACATCTCTGTTGTCGTTGACCCTAGTCTCGTTCCCGTCTGTAGCC
Organism: Hypoxylon crocopeplum; assembly: GCA_022578875.1. Lineage (NCBI taxonomy): Eukaryota > Fungi > Ascomycota > Sordariomycetes > Xylariales > Hypoxylaceae > Hypoxylon > Hypoxylon crocopeplum. The sequence goes on from MU399565.1 coordinate 106,737, forward strand.
CCCTATCCGCCCAATCAGCACAGACCCAAACTACGAAAAGGGTAAGAAGTAGTGCGTAGCGGGAACTAAGCTCTCAGGGATGTTCATGATATGGGCGGAATTGAATCCGCAACATTTCACCTAAACTGGATAATAACCAATGGAGGACTGTAAACCTTCTATGAAGGAAATACATAATATATAGATAGGAGATGACATAGAATAATGATGTACGGGCCTTTCGACTCTACGTCGAAGGTAGCGAAAGCCAAAAAGCATCTCGTGTTATTGACGCCGAACCAAAGTAAGATGATCTAAGGAACGATCATAAGTCCCGATTCATTCAACAAGGATGTCATCACCCATTCGAAGGGACAATGGTAAGCATAGCCCTTTGCACCAGAACTGAATTAATCCTATCGATGTGATCCTCGGCCGATTTTGAGCGAAAAACCGCGTAGGAGTCTTATCAGATGTAATTGATGTTGGTCGTACAACGACGTTAAAGCTGACCACGTTTATGCAGGTCATACAATCTTTCTCTGCTTCGTCCAACAACAGTCGACGGCATATTCTTAAGATGGGTCATGAGACATCTTAGACTTCCTATCTCATGTGCGGCAGCGGCGTAAGAGTCCATGATGGTGTGTGCGGTTGAGCTCCGTGCCGTTCCCGCGCATAGTGATGGAGTTTAACTCATTGCCGTAGGCATGGTCACAATCAGATAGTTACCTGGTAAGAAATTGGTTAGGTTTCTAACAGGACTACACTCGGATGGTGGTGAGGTGGTCGCGACGTCATTGGGTTGTATCAGGAAGCGAACGGCGTGCGACATGCTTACCACTAGGGCCCGACAGGCTGGAACATCTTCTACTAGTAACGACATTGATAGGCTGGGACGCACGATCACCCGAGATGCGGCATGGTCGGCCGAGGGAGCAACGTAAAGTTGTCTCACGAGAGCGGCTGGGGATAATTTCTTTTTTTGAAGGAGTGGTCTCTAATGAGATAGTGTGCAGCATAGCGACATGATATCGGCTGCTTGCAACCCTGACTATACTAATAAGAGCAATGTCCCGAGATGATCGATGGATCCAGTATAATGGGGTGTAGACAAGGTAGTCTGCTAGCTCCCGCCTCCCGCTGTCGCTGTAGTGTGATGATATACGAAGTACTAGACAATCAACCGCAAGTTGAAGCCCCATAATGACCGGGAGATCTGTCCTATTGTATACAAATAGATCTGGTAGACGGCTTATCGCGTTCATTGAAAAAAACCCGAAGATCCTAGCTTAGTAGTCCTCGTTGCTTCTACAAGTCGCTTGCTTCTTGTTCATAAACGCCGCATTACTCAGGAACGGTGCCGGAAGCGGGTTGCTGTATTCGAACTGTTGTTGATGCGCCAAGAACTTGGTGAAGTAGTATCGAAGATCACTATAACCCATCATGATGTTCGCCTCCTCAGCTGTTTTGCCATACAAGAGATCCTCGTCTGCCTTCGGCGCCATATCATGGAGCGATTTCCAGGGTTTTTCGTCGCACGTGCAAGTCGTCCACTCGCCCTCGTCGTCCGAGTCGAATTTAGGCACAGGGGGTAAGATCCCCTTATTGAGGTATGCTGTGACATGATTTATCGTGCAGAGCGAGATGCAAGACACCGTGCAGTGGCCCTCCGCCTTCTGCTCTACGATACCCGATTCCGAGAACTTTCGCGTCATTTTCAGGGCGGCGTGTAGTGGCGTGACAGGGTCGAGATGGTTGGAAAGAAATAAAATAGGAAAACTGGTTTCGATGGGCACCGTTTTGTTGATTAGGTGGTCGTCCCAGCGCATCGGGGGGTCTTTCGCTTCAATATCCCACCCGTTGCAGGCTAAATTGATGCCAATGCCCATCCACTGATACGGTCAGAGAGCTTCCCCGGCGCTTAGACGAAATATGACTTACAATATCAGCAAAGGAAGAATACGAAGCCATATCTTCGTAGCGTTTCTGGAGAGTTGGGAGATCATCATTGAGCTGCTTAGCATTAGTGCTGCTCCCTCAGGAAACTGTGACAGGGCTTAGGGATCTCCTACCTTATACCGTTTGTCGCTACATCCGATTACCGGTTGGGCGTCGTCTGGCCATAGTGCTAGAGTCATGTTGTGGCAAAGCAGTGTTGGTGCCGGGCTAGCTATGAGAGAGTCCAGCTTGTCATCGACGATGGCTTTGAGAAGTATAGCAATACCAGGGAAGATGGGGATCGGCGAATAAAGCGAGACGAACATATTCATCCTGACGTCGCTAGCTGTCACCACGATAGGGATGTTTGTATGTCGGGGTAGAACAATTGCAGGCTCTTTCTCCAGCGAATTCATGACATCGTTGAAGCGATTCTTAACATCCTCAGGTTCATCCCCAGGCTGGGAAAACTGGCATTGTGGCCCTGCTTCAGCACAATAAGCGAAGAACGTCTCCCATATTGCGTCCGCGTCTAGAATCGCGTCTTTCGATACCCGGTCGACATAGTGGTCGGCGTCGACAACACCGTCTAGGATGACTCGACCAACTTTGTCTGGGAACATCGAGGCAAACGTCGCCCCGAGGAGTGTCCCATAGGAAAACCCCCAGTAAACAAGCTTTCCTCGGGTGCTGTCCTTGGGATCTATTTTGGTATCTGTATCTACGGTCTCCGGTTTCTGCATGGACTTGGCAGGGTTGGCATCGGGATCTGATCTCCACTCATCCCAGGCTTGGACAATCGAAAGCATGTCTCGTGCGACGTTCGGAGTGTTGGAATACCGAAAGATGCTATTGTCGCCTCCAGCTTCGTCTACCCGCTTACAGAGCTTGCCGAGAGCTTTTGCCCTGGTGTTGAGCTTGCTGAGCGCGACGTTGCTGGAGTTAATAAGGCCCACGTCGTGACCTGACACAAGCCAACTCAGTCTGTTCATATAAGCAACATTACGCCCATCGAGCCCGAAAGGGTCATCGGGGGCTACGAAACAATCGGCTTTAGGTGTGGTAGCCCCAATCCCACGTGGATCGAATCCGATGATGTCGCGGTCCCCGCCGAGTATCATTTGAATATTTTGGCCAGTTCCTAGGGCGAAATTCGCTCCGCTGCCTCCAGGACCGCCGGGATTGAGTAGCAAGGGTGACTCTGAATAGGACAATGGGTCCTCAGTACGATTAAGCCCAGGCTTCATGACCAAGGCTACATGCACCTTTGGGTTGTCTGCCGACTCGTTCAAAGGCCGGTGATAATCCATGGGCACCGTTAAACGAGCACACCGAAAGTCGGCGTCATAGACCTTGAAGCATGGCTGCCATACGAGTTTTTCACTTGGTTCAATCTAATCATGGCGAGACAATCGTGTCAACGTTACTCCCGTTTTGGTAGACTCACCGCATTTTCGGGAGAGCTTACAGTAGACCACTCAGTCAAACCAACAGAATCCTCTTGCGGCACTTGATAACCGGAGTCGTGGTGAAGGATGTTTGCTGCGGTAACGGTAATAATTGACGATTCCGAAGCCAGATACAATGGCTAGAAATATTACACCTAGACGAGCCCAGCCTAAGCTTGGTTCTCTTGACAATGGCCGAACACTTGGACGAGGGATATCATCTTGCTTCTCCCTGGGGAGAGGTGACATTGATGCTTTCAAGGACATCGTGTCTTGACATTGACGCATTTACCACTTGTGAGAAAGGGGTGAATGTTGAAGTCTATCGAGTGTGGTCGCCCTATGATGAACAGGCAGCCACTGAGAGGGGATTACGCGCAGGAAGCTGTGCAATTTCATTTATCCTAGGCAGATAAGCAAGACATTGATCCAATCACCGTCCCTCTCTCCAACCCGATCGCGTCATCCAGGCTGTTAGGTGTCTTAGTCTTTTAATTCAACTAGAAAGTTGTTGAACATGATAGCAAGAATAATTTTCGTCTTACCAATAAGTCGGCATATCTCGAGATCTGTGATGACTTGGTTAAACTGACACAGTGTTTGGTAAGTTGCAAACACCAACGAGGTAGGTATGGTGATACAGTAGCCGTACTGTCTAATATACCGTGTATCGCGCCGCGTGAAGGCTGGAGATGGAGATGATCGAGTCCCAATTTTACCCCAATTCCCCGCACAAGAGTCTTCTCTATGAGCAACATAACGTGGAGATGCTGCATCCTTTCTTTTCACTCTTCTCGCTTCTCTAGACTCTAGATCGAAGTACAAGCCCATGAGCACGTGTGCTCAAGAGCCTCAGAGCCTCAGGTCAAAAGGGGAGACACACGTGCTGCGTGCTGAAGTAGCCAAGATAATAACCGTTTCCGTTCCTCGGTTGGTTGTGCACCATCTCTTGGCCGTGCTTCATCATCGGCTCCGACACGGCAGTGGGTAGTGTGCTGGACGATCCGGTCTTGACTCACTTGGCGGCAATCCTAGGTATGAATCAAGCTCCAGATTACCAGAGATCTCCTCGTCGAACTTTCATCCAAACTTGGGTTACTATGAATAGCAACCCAGGAAGTTGTCAATCTTATGTGTCCGAGCATGAGACAATACAACGATTTCAGTGGATGCTTCTCAGTGCTAGTAAGTGTTGAAGAGAAATGGATATGTTTTGTATGATCTACAGCTTACTGTCATACATGAACAATGCGATTCTATGTATAGTTCTCTCTCTTCGTTCTCTCGGGGCTAACGAATTAGCTTCACTATAGTATTGAGTCGTATCGTTAAGAGGATCGACCTGTGGAAAGAAGCATCTCGGCTCAAAGTAGTTTATCAGCCTCATGACTATCAAGTTTTACCGTTCAAGTCGTAGTTCGATATAATCTGCGACCTTACCTTATGTAATTCTGTGCTCTTACTGGTGGCAATCAAGAGCCTTGGGGGTTCTTCACGGCTACTACGTTCGTCTAGCAATTAAACAGGACGCCTTTTCTGCAGCCTTGGCTGTGCTAGCCTCCTTCAATACTAACACAAAGCGTCTTAAGAACTATCTCGATCGTCGGTAATTTCTTCGGGGCCGGCGAATTACAGAACTCCTTGGCGGTGAGCTTGTACGTTCTGGGCGTGGGGAGAAGGGGACCCCTGGTAGTCCTGGTCGCTTGGCAGGTCTCAAGACTGACTGATCCGCCCTAGATTGATACTCGTCTCACACATTCTACCTTTGCCTCTTCAGCCATGCAGTATCTCCGAGCTTGTCGCATTGACAGACCTACGGCACTTGGCGGGTTCAGCCAAGAGCCTCATTGTTACGTACTTCCAACGGTCATAGCATCTTCCGTGATTTTGTTTCCCGCCACCCCAGTCGTCCAGCTGCGTTTCAAGCGCTGATAACGTTGTTTGGATCCGCTTCCGATGGCGAACAACCGGAATCGACCAGCGAGTGATCTCTTCTCTCCGCTGATGTGACACATCAAACACCTTGCCTGGGATATTTTTAACATATAAGTTGATGAAGAAGAAACACCTTGGCATCGAAGGGAAATGGGTCTCCCATGCCCTTTACTTGCCTTGGCTACTTGGCTTTCGAGGTCCCGACTCGATAGCTAGGAGTTCCCGAGGATCTAGGATGCTGGACTCTCGACGTATATGAAGGCCGTCGTTGGCCCCGAGATGGAAGTTTTAGGCTCACTCAGCTGTGCTCAAGTCGTCGTCTTAACTTTTTCGTTTCCCGGTCTCTTCCCTAATTCTTTCCTTGAAACAGATTCATTCTGTCTTTACTTCTTTCCGCTGGTCGCCGCTGGTCGCTTTATACTACTGTATTAGCTATTTCCACTCTTTATATACCAAGCACAACAAGCCAAGACAGCCCACGAGCTTCTCCTAAGACACACAGCCGCCAAGATGGTCAGTTATCGAATGATTGCCGTTGCCGGCTTCCTTGCCAGCGTCAACGCCCTTCCTTTGAACATTAACCTTGGCGCATATTCCCCCGCATTGTACGTTCTGTCCTGCAGAGACACGGCTTTGGAAATCATCTAATAAATCTACAGGGTGGTCGGTGATGGTGAAATTTCATTCGGAGGAGGTCAAGATGTGACGAATTTGATGAACGCTTTGGAGGGTGCCGCCGTCAATGCTGCTACGGGAACGGCAACTAACAACGCTGCTGCTGTTCCCGCTGCTGACACAACGGCCGATAACACCGTGGTCGGCGAAAGTGGTGTCGTGGCTACTAATAACGCCGCCGAGACAACCGAGGCTGCTGAGGTTGAGACCACCGGTACTGCCGTAGACCCCAACTTGGAGGAGCAGGGTGAGTTATTATCTGTCCATAATTCAAGAGGAAGAAATGCTAACAAGCCTTAAGCTACTCAAATATCCGGTCTGCAAGGCATGGGCAAGGAGATCGCTCCCCGTGACTCCGAGTCGCCCAAGGCCAAGCGTGACCTGGCCGGCTTCGACCGTGCCCTCACCTTCGCCGAGGCCGCCTTGACCAAGGGTCCCTTGATCCAACTTGGCACTGGCGAGGGTGGTGCTGGCGTTGGTATCATCGTGGACAACAACGGTGGCACCGTCGGCGAGGCCGAGGCTGCCGCCGTTGCTAAGCGCGACGAGTCCTCCTCGCAGCCGCGTCGCCGCACTAAGGTCACTCGCATGTATGTCAAGCGTGGTGTCCCAGCCGGTGAGTTGAACCCCCCTACCTTGACTACGACCTCAATACTACATAGCATGCTAACTAGTGCCCTTCTGAAAGCTATCCAGACATCTAGTGAATTCGAAACTCGCTCCGTCGAGTCCCTCCCCGTCGCTAAACTCCCAGCCGTGGCCAAGCGACAGAGTTCCTCTTCCGATGTCATCGACTCCATCAACCTGAACGTCAACGACGACCAAGGGTTCACAATGACATTCGTCGAGACGACAGACGACGATGCTGAGATAGATGAGCTAGACGAGTAAGAATTAGGTCGAAAAATTTCCCGATAATATCTTCATTACCTACCACTCACCTTACTTGCTTTCTGCCTCATTGTACACAATGGCATTTTCACCCATCTGTTTTTTGATACCATATCTGGGAGTCTACGGGGGCAGGGGACTGACGGGTTGGGACGATTCATCATACATAACGCGCGGCACATTTTTTCATTTTCGTCTTGGTTACGGTTAATCTCTCCTGGAGCCCCATAGCGTCTCGTCTACCGGTGTTCTTCGGTCCCCCAAAAGAAGACGATCTCCTTGGTGTGGTGCGCGGGCGATTGCTTGGCTTATAAAAATATATGCTAGTCAGTAGTATAAACAATTTAACACGACCGGCCTTATTGCTCATGGGTCGAGACTGGACGAAAATATTTGTCTCGTGCCTCTCTTGACTTCGCCGTGACTAGAATACTCAAGCTGAAATTAATGAGATGCTTTCTGAGTACCGCCCTACCGACGCTCAACGCAAATATGAAAATCGTCGAATGACATTCAATAACACATACCAGTTGCCTACCATAATGAGAGCCTACACATATCTTCTCTCGCGAGCAACGCGCGCATGAGATACCCATCTCAACCAACTAACTAGGTAACCAACTCCACCCGTTCTCCACGAACTACAAGCAAACTACGATGCGCTGCGCGAATTCCCGTATCCGGAAGAGCGCACACGCAGCCCCATGGAAAAGGCCGGGTGTTTCAACAGGCGGCGCGCTGCGACAAGGCCAAGAGGCAGGCCTCGATCGCCAAGAGCCTCATTCAATCCTTCTTAGGCGCAACTGCCGGGCCCCACGCCGAAATAATGCGTCTTAGGTGCGCTTGGCTTCTTGGCCTCTTGGGCTTTTCCCATCTTTTAGGATTCTGGGATTCTGGGGTAGGTAAAGGATAGTAGATGGTTAAGGGGGAACGATCCAAGACGATTCCTACCGTGTTGGAGGACAATAGGTCTTCACATATTTGTATATGATCTGATAAAGGTTCATAGACGAGAAAAATTCATGATTTCGTAGATTATCGTGAAGCTTACCGCGGGAGGCAAAAAGCGAGACCCACCGCACGGACTCGTTATGAAGCAGCCTCATATTGTTTCAGGAGTGGACCGGTCTAGAGGTGTAGATTCTAGACACAGTATGGCAGAAATCTCAGCATTCGTATTAAATACTGCTAGCTTTTGAGTTGACCGTTAGTCGGTCATCTATTCATCCCCAGTCAATACACCGACGCCACGGTTGACTTGATACCCGATACCCTCAGACAATTGGATCCCTCCAAACTTCTCAAGCTTAGTGGTCTACTTAGTAGGTAGTCTGTCTAGAGTTCCCTCGAAAAGATCTCTAGATCCGTCCATTTTATCCACTCTGTGAACTCCATGCTAAATTCTAGCCTTTTCATCTAGGACCTACCTACTTGTCCCATTGCCTGTATCCGTCGTTCTTCTGCTTTTGCCTCGTGTTCCAACCGAGCTTCCCACTAATACTATTAACCCAGTCCTCGCTGCGCCTTCCTTGCGGCTGAACACTGGCGAACGGGAAGCGGCTGGCGCTAATGGTTACATAGTCGCCGGGGAACAGCTCGATCCGCTCGCGGCCGTCGAAGCTCGCCCAGCTGTTGGTTCGTGCGTCGTATGGCACCCCGACGCGCAAGACGATCGTATCGGGTAGGATGATGGGGCGGAACGATAGTGTATGCGCACATATCGATGTAACGAGCATCACCGGGTTCTCAGGATGACATAGCGAACCGCCCGCTGCGAGATTGTAGGCCGTAGAGCCTGTGGGTGTGGATACGCATATGCCATCTGCGAGTACGGATGTAAAGTGTTCGTCATCCCCGAATATTTCCGTGTAGGACATGGCTACCGATACTCAGTCCAGGTTGGTTAGTGATATGAGGGATGCTGGGTGGGACTTACTTGGATTCGGGCCCCTATCTACGACAATCTCGTTGAGAATCTCGTAGGTACCATCTGGTCTGTGGGTGTGTTCGTTGTCTCGCTCCTCACCAATGAGTTCCTCTACCAGATCTCGCTTGCGACGAATCCCTTGCTCATCTGTCAACTCATTCTGTGTCGACTGGTTCGCCTTCTTCTGGCTTCTCATGACCGTTCCTTCGAACCTCAGGCGCAGGCTAACCGTCACGCCGTCTCTAAAAGCCGAGGCGAGAATATCTTGGTAATCGTTGAAGTCGAACTTGGTGAGAAACCCGAGACTGCCTAGCGAAAAACTGAGCACGGGCGGTACTATCCGCTGAAATAGCCAGCTAGCATAGAGGACCGTTCCATCGCCTCCAAGCGTAATGACGAAGTCGAAAGTGTGCGGTCGCCTACGGCACATTTTCTCGTTCCAGAAGCGCAATCGGTTATGCAATGTACTATTCGGAGTACTACCATCTGTCTGGCCAGCCTCGACATACTCTCGGTGGAGGTCCTGCAACAATCCAGGCGCGTCGAATTCTTTATTGCTTCCTAGGCTCTCTTCCACATAGACGGTATACCGAACATCCCTGTCTTTGCTGAGCAGCCACTTCGCTACGTCTCTCGTCTTCGGTATCAGTTCACGGTCGTAAGCCTTTGTCAAGAGGAAGATACTCCTAGCTTTGAACTTGAGCCGTATGTTTCCTAGCCTTCTACTAAGCTCCCGGACTCCCCAGGCCATGTCAGTTAGCTGTCTCTTTGTAAGTAGCCGACTGTTGAGGCCTTCATGATGATCAAAGCCGTCCTTAACGGCCTTTTTCCACGACTTCTCGTCAACCTGGCCCGCCTCGACGCTGGCATCGCTCTCTGCATCGGTAGCCGGCAGATTTTCGTTTAGACTAGCAGCCTTTCCTTTGGGTTCGACGTATTCATGTAAGCCAACCTCATGGGAGACGTCCTCTTGTTTATGGTCCATGTTGTCCCTATGAGCGCTTTTAGGCTTGTCATACCTATGGCCTTCAAGGAATTGATGAACCAGACATTGGGTCGCTGATGGCTTCGACTTGGACGTTGGAAATCTCGGGGTGGCGGCTTCGCTATATATGAGAGAGCTCTTCCGCCTGTATGGGTTCCCTGGATCAAAGGTGACCTGCCACGTAGTGTATTAGGATTTTGTTCCAGCCAATAAGCTTAGGTGGGCGGTGCAACGTACCTCAACCGCATTGCTGTCGTCGTCACTGGCGCTTGAATGACGGTCATCGTATTGACTCTGGTTGTCATTCGCACATTGCGACTGGCTGGCGTTGGCGTTGGCGCTGGCGTCCTCCGTCATTGCTAGCAACCAATTAGGGAAAGGGGAGAATACTATACTTGGATCTTGTGTCTATAAAAACGCCATCCAGTTCAGGACCATCGAGAATATATATAGTTTTAGGGAGAGGTGTTGGAGAAACCTTTATCACTCAGAAATGGTGCTACAAAAAGTTATGATAAAGAAGTCATTGCGTCAGCGCAGACCAAAAGTTCCACTTATGAAGCTTATCAGCGTAGTATGGACCTTACTCATGCCCCGCAGTTGTCTTATCGATCGGCCTACAGCTATTTATCGATTAGATTGACCTTTCTTTCAGGTTGAGTCTACTTAACTCCGGAGCGTGCCGGAGTTAAGCATATCTTCCCCTTTTCAAGTACCCCTGAATTGAAGGTACATATACGTACACGTATCTAGGTAATGTTCCCAAAGTAAAGTGACAATTGCAAGACGAAAGGACTTCTACTGATACGGTTCTAACTCCAATATAGCTCTATACCCAAATAAAACGCTCTGCTCGAGGTTATGCTACTGCTACGCTCTGTTATGAAATGTAACATCGGCTGAAATCCCAGCAGTAAATCACTGATTCCATAAGTCTTTATAAGGATCCTCTCTTATTGGTGGTTGGCGAAGATATTCTTGGAAGAACCTCCTTAATAAGTCATCATCCTCGACAGCCGGCGGGGCTTTTACGTCCACGGGAGGCTTCTGTTTAGCAGGATCATTGCGCTTTTCCTCTTCCCACTTCCTACTCGCTTCTGCTGCCGCCGCGTCGACATTCGCGATATTCTGCTGGACAATGTATAGAAGCTCGTCCAAGTACGGTCGATCACGACGGTCATCGGCCATGCAGCGGGCTATCAAATTGCGTAGCTCAGCGTTATACATCCTGAACTCCGGGTGTAGCATATTTCCGACTAAGAACGGCGCCCATGTTCTGAGATCTCTGTTAGTGCCATTTGGCATCATTACAGAGCATACCCTCGGTTGCCATTCGTCGTCATCGGTAAAGTAGCAGGTTAGAGCATTGAACATGAGCTATTTCGAGTCAGTCATAGATTCGTAAAGACACGCTAAAGCTCGAAAGACATACATATCCTATACCCCATATATTAGTGTGCGGTCCCAATGCGCCATGCTCGAGAGGTCTCTGTCGGTTGCGTTGTTCCTGTTAAATCTTAGCATCTATGAAAGGTCAATTTATTTTGTTTCAAGAATCTTTCATACCGGCGCCTGATACCCAGGCTTCCCAACATCAACTACGGCAAACTTCCTAGAATACCGAGTTAAACACAGTCCAAAATGCCGATGAATAGGTAATTTACTCTTCGGCTAACCACTAATTCATAATAAGTTCGCAATATTCCTCAGAGATTAGTAAGGCGGTCGACAGTTCACATGTCATATGACCGCAAGAGTATAGGGGTCGCATAGGTCTTAACTTACCCCATCATCCCACTCCGTCATCAACCCAAAATCACCCAACTGAATAGAATGTCAGCAAACACTAGACGACTTATTGGGTCTTAATCAAAATTGTCCACCTTAAACCGTGGGCAAACCCCATGTTCTACCGTGTCGTTTGTCGTGTTATACGGGTCATCCATGAATACTGAAAGCAGTCAGCATCAAGAATTTGAGATTGATATCCGAGATAATACTATTGAGAGGATGTAGGTCGAAATGAATGATCGGCCGGGGTTCCTCCTCTTGCCTAGTCACTTCGCGGTAAACCGCCGGCCTGTCGTATCCATATGGCGGCGGATAAGCCATTCCTATACACATTCTAACGACTAATACGGCAGATGGAACCGTATCAGCAAAACATTCCAATGGTTACTATCTTGGGTCTTTCGACGTACGGCAAAGAAACAATCTCCATAAAATCCGAACAGGTATATATTCTAGTCTCTTCTGATTATCCGGAAGTCTAGGATTGTTGGTAACTGACTCGTTCAGGCGGACTATGAGGTCGTGTAACTCGCATCTATCGAAGTATTCCATTATCATCAGAGCCGGAGACCCGTTATCGGCGTCAGGGTCGTTATATAGCACAGGGTCCATAATATGGTTAGGGAGATCGATGGGTTGGACAAAATGTTCCGCGGTTCTAAAGGTGTCCTAGAACCTTTCTCAATTACTCCCATCCAGCGGGCGAACTACCCAGCAACACTGACCGACATCCAACTTATTTCCATGCGGAAATAGGGGTCATCTTCATCCATTGGCACCTTGACTGCAAAATCCCGTAAGGGGTTCCCCTGTCTGTCTACTTCGGACCATAGTGTCGCGATTCCCGAGCCCCCGAACCCCAAAACTTTCCGGAATTTTACATACCTCACCTCTTGATTGAATAGGCTTATTGCGCGGCGGTATGTTTGCCTGGCGGCGTAGAATATCTCGTTTATCTCTGCGAGTCTACCATATACGATAGATCGAACTAAAGATATGAAGATTGTTACTGCCCGGTTTTTATTGAAGAAAGGGAATTAACTACATACGCTCAGGTTGTGTGGACATACTATTTCCGAGATACCAAGACCTCCTTGCGATATGCTACCAACACAAGACAGCGCCTGGAAATTAATGTATCAGAACTACCGAAACACGGCATGATCACAGAACGGCGAGCAAGAGTTAGCTAGGCACCGTCAGTCAACACAAGCTTCCTTGTCTGCAAGTCATTATTTAGCTCGTTTAACTAGTCCAAGGGGTCACTGCTTCCGGCTTAAACAAAGATATCACTGTACACAGCTGGCATAGTGTAAGGACTAATGACTAAGTACACAGATAAAGCGATCTGGGTTCTGGACAAGGTAACTGTGAGTTAATGAGTCGTGAATGGTTTATACCAGCAGTTATCAAGCTAGCTGTCTCCGATTGTCGAGATCGAAATTTCAAGTCCACGTGGTGCTTGATTTCAGTGCCATCTATGTCGAGAACTTGAGAGGATATGCTGGGGCCATTATAGTGGTGAGGTCCAACGATGTATAACCTTAGAACAACCGACTCATCTACAGTAGCTACTTCTATAATGGTAGTCGTAGCAATAATTGGTGTACAATACATCTTCGCACGGGTTGGCAATGTCATAAAATTACCGCTGCAACCAATGCTTAAGTGATTATATTTTCAAGAACTGTGATGATGCATTTATGTCAGTAAGCCCTTTGCGTTGATGAGTCGGGAATAAGAGGGTTTGGAGTGAACTGTATTAGTAAGGAATTTGTTCCCGAAAAGTGGTCGATCTCATGGCTTGCAACATACATGCTGGAGGTTTGCATTTCCTCGGACTTAGTTACGTCCAAACGGATATGCTCTGGCTCCGTCTGACGCAGTGATGTTCTCGACGGTGTTTGAACTATAATCGTGAACTCGGAGTCGGTGAATTTATTATGAGCGGGATCTTGTCTTTCGGGCGACGCCGAGATCCCGGCTTTTCTCCGTGCCGAGCTGCTGGGAGGCAAGGACGGAGTCTAGTGCTAGAGCTTGCGCGGGGTCGTTACTAAGTGTGTAATTCATTACGTACCGGCCTCACCTTGCACAACTCCTCATTTGCTCATAAATAATCGAATTCCCTTAGGATTTTACTGCTGTTGAAGAACGCTGTATCATTATCTTATCAGAAAAGGAGTATCAGACACCGTGAAGATGACTGACCACACAAATATCGCTACCCTCGATGTTAGTAATCATCGCCCCTAACCCTTCAGCTGTACTAACTGGTACTTAAGTCGACTCTTGTCGATAGACTACCGGCTTACTCGAAGACACTCTTCGAAGCCAAGGCTACTAAGAAGCTCACCTTCGAGGCAATTGCAAAGGAATTGGGCCGTGGCGAGGTCGCCGTCGCTGCTCTATTTTACGGTCAAGCTCAGGCATCTGCCGAAGATGTCGAGAAGCTGTCGACACTTCTCAAAGTCTCTAAGGAGAGCCTAGAGGCTTCGATGATGGGCTTCCCTGACCGAGGACGCTCGGGTCCCATGCCGCCCGTAGAACCGCTCATTTACCGATTGTACGAGATCGTGCAGAACTACGGATATTCCTTCAAGGCAATCATGAACGAGAAATTCGGCGACGGTATCATGAGTGCCATTGCGTTCTCTTCCAACATTGAGAAGGAGGTTGACAAGGATGGTGTTGCGTGAGTAATCTCCTATAGCGCTGAAGATTGTACCTAGGTACCTGGAACTGACATAAAAGTAGTTGGGTCAACATCACACTACGAGGCAAATGGTAAGTTGACCTCGATTTCGTCCTATTACCTTCTCCGTGAACACACGACTTACACATAATAGGCTACCATACACTCGATTCTAAGCAGATGGTCTTTAGGACTCCTATCCTAAGCTATGCTGACGCCGAGATCTGTCGTCGCATACAAGTTGTCGGTGTTGAATATATAAAAAGGAATGAACCTTTTATACCTACCTCCTAGGTAGACGGAATCAAAATCTTGTTTGAAAAATATCGCGAGCGCATCATTGTACCCAATACATTACTTGGTGGGCTGCTTCGGTATGAGAGTCTTGCACGAGACAATAAATCAGTCGCTTTCAATATCTGTTTATGAAACAGTTGTATATAATCCTAAGTGAAATCGAAAGATGGGTAGCATTTGAGAATCCATGCTACTATTCTAAGATTGGTACTGCTGAGCCCAATATCGAGTATCAACGGTCAACTTTGGTGCAATAACAATGGATGGTCACTATCTTATGAGGCATTTGTGAGAGGAAGTGGTTGTTGCATTCTTAGAGAGGTATCTTGTCTCGTATTCCTATAGCCATCTCTCCTCCGGTCGAGTTTCCTTTCTAACACCTGTGAGCCACTTTTAGGTAAAATCATCGCGAAATCTCATAATGCATTCGCCCGAGATCCCTCTGCAGGGTCCGTCAAAGTGCAATCTATTTTACGTTACAAGTCCTTTGTGTCCCGTAGCCAGAAATCTACAGCTATATCCTTAGTATTGCAACTACTGAATGTGCCTTTCTCCTCGACGTCGCTGTGGTCGGCACTGCTGTCGCTGTAGACGCTATCTATGAGGTCGGCTACATCCTTGTTTCCAATCGAGGTACTATATTCGTTCTTGGAGAGCAGGACGCAGTTGCCGGACTGGTGGAGGATAGACCAATCGGCGGCGTTTTCGGACTTGGTCGTGCGTGCCACTACGTTGTTTGGAGTTAGCAATCATATGTCGCCCCGATACCTTAGCCTTTCCACGTGGGTTTCTTTAAGGATGAGATTGGGATGGTATGTATGAAGATGTAGGTGTCTGACGTAGTGACCGGCGAGATACTATGAGGATCGGAGAGCAGACGGTCTTTTCTTAGGAATGTTACTTACAGATCCACGAGCCCTTGTTGTTGCGGGCAAAGTCTCGAATAACAAGACAGTCGCTCCACGGGGCGAGGTTCTTACTATCTGAGGAACCGTAGGTAGGCTCGCTGCAGAGATCGAATGCACCCTGTTCTTTGGATGCGGGTGCCCAGGTCGCGGCTTCAGCACGCTTGGCGGCCGTATTGACAGCGAGATTATGGGAAAGGGGTGTAGCGAACGCGCACAGAGGAACGAGGAAAAGGGCGAATGATATCATGTTGATACTGAGAGGCGTTGACTTGTCGTTTTAGTTGGAGGATCGATCGAGTTGGTTTAATCAGACACTTTATGGATGATAGAAAAGTGCTGCAGTGAGCGGATAGTCCTGCTTGTGTTTATATCGACAATGTGAAATTGCTCTGTCCCTTCTGCGCATAGTGGGTGTCATAAGCTACCAGCTGTGTGACTCAATACAGGCATTAGTCCTGGATGACGATGGGTGAATGTTCTCTTAATTAGGGGTATTCATTAGAAATTGCTCAACACCATGTGCTGTAAATCTGGCTCATGAAATCACCGCATGAGCTTGACTACCAGTATTATTTGAGGGTATTTGCGTCCAATGTACTGGGAAGCAAGGGGTCCCATACCTACGGCAATATGTGATATGGTTTCTCGATCCTTGAAACTCCCTTAGTAATCTTACAGCTGAGCGTTGCTGATAATTCTACAAGCCCGACCATCATGAGTCGTTGATTCATAGGTCCTAACATGATCTACCTTGATGATGTTGACGAATGATGACTGAGACTAACATGAAAGGGTGAATTATCTATGTAACCGATACTCGCACAGGGGGAGTCAACACGCTCGCTTATGAACAAACACACATCCTTAATTCGGGGTATGGGGTATAGCATCTTGTACCTAACTAAACATCAGACGCTTCGATCCTTCGAAGTTGTTACACTACCCTTCGCGGATGAAGGCTCCGCGTCTCCCCCATGTCCTTTTCTCCAAAAGGGCTCTACGCCCATTTCCCGGAACCTCCCCTTCTCGTAACTCTTGGTGATGATCCAGTTGCTGATGAACATGGCTAGAACTACTATGACGATGCCCATGCCCGCCACTAGCGGAGCGATGATCGAAAAGACAGTGAATCCATAACTTGCGTTCTGAAACGCTTCGTCTTCCTGGAGTCTTTCTACCCCAAGGCCGACTTGCATCGCCGTCAGTACTATGACGACGTAACCGAGAATCGTCGCTAGGGCGGCGAAGTTGTCGCGTATTAGATCGACGTAGACGGTATGGGCTGCGACCTTTGAGTAGCCGCGCAGGATGAACCCCTTCCGCAGCCGATATATCTTGTTCAGCCGGCTAAGGCGAAGCTCCCCGTACCAATATCTCGGGTTGATGGACGCATAGCAATGGTTCTGCAATATCTCCTTCGCGAGGTTCTTCCACGCCCCCCAGGTGATGTTTGACGGCAGTAATCCTTTCTCTTTCGCCATGCGGAAGTCACTCTCGTACGCAATGAGCGCGGTGTATGAGTAGAGGAAACCCCGTGCGCAGTCGGCTAGCTTGCGGTCATTGATAATCTGGGCGGACCAGAAGTCCGGTTCGAGGAGATACAGAGGAATTGGTTTTAGGAAGATGCGATTCTTCGACCATACAAGGTGGAGTTCTGGGTTCTCGGTGATCGTGATCTCTCTTGCAATGAGAGCTTGGTGGTCTACTACATGTTAGTCTTCCTTATGATATATGGGTCTTTCCTGTCTTTCTGTTGTCTATTTCTGGGATGCTCCTACACTGAGCACCTCTATAATGGAGAGGCTGCACTGTGTAGGAACACGAAATAAAAAGCGTTAACACTCACTGCACTTTAGTTAGTATGTCACCCGAATGAAGAAATTACAGGGGAATCTCGATGGGAGTTATCCGGGACACATACCGTAGCGGTCGAGGCGGCATTGGGCGGCCACAAATCCAAAGCCAATCCTGAATACCATTCAACCTCTCAACAAGAAGTTCACGCGCGAGGAAGTCTGATTGAAGTTGAGGAACGATTATATGGTCGTTCTTCGTCCGATGTGATGCTGGAAGCAGAGCAGAGAAATCTGGTGTCTGGTCTACCGCGCGACGTTCGAGAACTCGAGCCGTGAATGGGAGCGACGATATATCCATTGCTAATCAACTAGAAGCTTGTGTTTTGTGATGGTAGGATTCGTTTCGACACTCCTCAAGGTGCCAGCGTACTTTCGACCTCAAATATGAAGCGGAGAGAGATTAGTTCATTCATTTCGTGCTACGGGTCGACGTTATTCTAGTACTGTTATGAGTGCAAGGTACTTTTTAAGGCTGAAAATGGGACCAGTTGCCCACATGCTCACGTTCAAGTGCCATGCTATACATGGCCAGCTTGGCAGCTAGTCTAATAAAGCTAGCAGGGGCCATTGATTATTCAGATTATCGTGGCCTGCATGGCTGGCATGGGTCATGGGCTATTAATAATATTTAATGCAACTCCAGCCCCGGTGTCTGGGTCTTAGGGTCGGGGATCTACACCAAATTTGACCCTGAAGCGACCTGCTTCCCCTTCCTATCTTATGCGGGTGCTCCGAGCTTCGTCTGTCTTCTCTGTTGGTCACGAGCGGATAAGTCGTTGACTACCTGTAATGTGATATGTGATCTTCAAATAGAATCTTTATAACGAATAGGTATCTTGCACAAGAGAAATCTTGGCAGCTGTGTCTTCATAATCATCTAATGATTAATCAGCTGTGTAGTATTAGGTCGCTAAGGTAGGCATGCAGTAATTACGCTACTGGTTAAAGGAGAAACGGCAGACAGGCCTGACATAGCTCTAGTGCTGACGGCTTGGCTATGCGACGCGATTTGCAGCGAACAATCAGCCGCACACGGAATGGAACCATGCTCGCGCCATCTCATTCGTGGTACCCATGGTCTTTCTCAGTCTACCCTAGTTCCCGAGAGAACCTAGCATAGTTGGGGTTGGGGGCCGTTCCGTTCAGTCTTGTTTTATTAGACGTTGGGGGCCGTCGTTAGTACAATAACATATAACTGGCCATGCTCCATCGCGGAGTAGTCTCGGTTTGAACACTGTTGAAGAGTCTTTGGTTCTGGAGTCGTGCCGCTATGTCGTCGTCACTGCAGCGCTCCGCGACGCGTAAGGCCGCCTCGGGGCCTGCGAAAAAGAAGAAGGACTATGATATTGTACAACAGGGAATCAAAGAGCTTTACCCGCTCGACAAACCCAATGTCGATCCGGAAATCGAGTAAGTTGGAGCGTGAAGGAGTTGGACGAAACTCATAGGTTCTAACTGTCCCTAGTATTGTCTTCGTGCCTGGCCTAGGCGCTCACCCGGAGGACAGTTGGAAGTCCGAGAGCACCAGCTTCAACTGGACCACGGATGGGTTGGTCAGAGATTTCCCACGGGCGCGAATCTTGCTGTATATGTACGAATCGGCATGGACTGGCCCTCTCAAGGTAAAGCAATTCATGGGCAACGTTGCGATGACCTTGCTTAATGGGCTAAGGAGTAAGAGAGAGGTGAGTAAATCTTGAGTTTGGCGATGCCTTCAATTGCTGACATGAGAAACTAGGGCCGCATACAACGGCGCCCAATCGTTTTCATCGGCCATAGTATGGGCGGCCTAGTAATTGCGAAAGCAATAACTATCGCAGACTCTCGGCGAGATAAATTCCCCATCATGTTTGAAGCTATCGCCGCGGCCATCTTTTTCGGCACCCCTTTCAATGGAGCACCTGTTGCATCCGCAGCTGCGATGTACGCGTACTTCGCTGAGAAGATTGGCGCAGCTACCTCCTCCAAACTACTGGATTTGATGAAGCCTGGAGACGAAGGACTTCGAGAGCTGAAGCATGAATTCATGCGTCTTGCAGGGAAGCTGAACCCCAAGATTGACATGATGTGCTTCTATGAAGAACAGCCGACCGATTTCTCTAAGATGGCTGGTCTGCCTAGTTTCTTCGGCCTGAGCAAGATGGCGATACCAAAATCATACGCCGATTTTGTCACTCGTGACTCCGCGACGCTCCCAGGTGTTGATGATCAAGGTCTAGCGTCCAACCATCGCGATCTTGTTAAATTCGACGGACCAAAGGACGAGCGATGGAATCAATTTGTTAAGGACCCTTTAAAGAGAATTATCCATGGCGCTCAATTAGCGGTCAAAAATCGTCTGAACTCGGTTCGTGACATCGATCGGACCATGATCAACAGCATCATGGAATCCTTGGATGGCGCACAGGTTCAAAAGAAGCGCAAGGCACTGGCACAAACGTTTGCACTATCTTCTTGGGTCACTAAAGAGGCCGAGTATACGCAGTGGCTAGCCGAACCCGCGACGGATGACGAAACTCCTGTGGCTCGCACCGCGGATTGTTTATGGGTTCGGGGCCCAGAGGGTAGAGGCAAAACCAGCGCGTCCTTGGCGGCTGTCGACGAGATCGAGAAGATTAAGGACAAAGACACAGGCCAAGGGCCAACCCTACTCGCGTACTTCTTCTGCGATTCGACAGCGGATTATTCTACGGCAGAGGATCTCCTCAAGAGTCTTGTCATGCAGCTAATCAACCAACAAGAGACTCTTGCTTCTTACGCGAAAATATTCGCTAAGAAGAAGGGCGATGGGAACAAATCTCAAGCCCAGGTAACCGTAGAAAACCTGTGGCAGACTCTTCAGGACATGCTTACAGACGAGTTTATTGGTAATAAGGTGGTCTTTATTCTGAATAATCTGCATTCGCTTCCCGAAGATTCAGATTCTACAATCAAACTGATGAGGTACCTGAATGGCGAGCTCCAGAGCATCAACAGCGCAGACTCGAAGCGGGTCCCTACGAGATGGATGATCACGAGTAGGGAAGCTCACAACATCGAAGAAGCACTTAAAATTGACGGTGTCCGCCTTATTGACCTTGAGGATGAGAAGTATGGAGACCAGGTGCAGATGGCTCTACGAAAACGTGCCAAAGAGAGGGTCACCACGCTCGAGAAGGAGAAGAGTTACAATAAGGCACTGTCATACTTCGCAAGCAGTCTCATCGGAAAGCGTGCTCAAAACACGCAATGGATCGACATCACATGTGTTCAGCTTCAAGAGCTCCCGCAAGCTGAGAGCGATCTCGAAGTGCGCCGAGTGCTTGAAAGAATGCCCCAAGACCTGACAACACTTCTCAACAATGCGTGGCTTCAGATTTTTAAGTCTAACGAAACAGACGTTGAGAAGATCAAGGAGATGTTGCGTACACTTGTCCTCACTTACGAAGATCCTACAGAGTCGGAGTTGGGCGTGCTAGCTGGGCTCTGCTCGAACGACGAAGAGAAGGCTGACCTCCGGAGATTCGTCGAAAAGTGCAAGCCACTTTTGACTATTAAGCGAGCCAGCAATACAATCAGCTTCATGAACGTCGTGGTCAAGACGCATCTCCTCGATAATGCTAAGCAGCTTCTGGGCATGTCACGGGAGGAAAAGAAATGGCAGCACGGTGTTCTCGCACTCCGGTCATTTTCTCACGTGAACGAAACCTTTGATTTCGCCGAGGAAGAGAAACCAGAAGGCGAAGAGGCTTTTCCTGAGCACGAAGCGGAAGAGGAGGATGAGGACGAAGGCCAAGACGATGGAGAACCAGTCGAGGAAGATTCCGATGATGAAGAAGACGACGACGAAGAAGATGACGAAGACGAAAGTGAAAGCGACTGGGATAGTGACGATGGAGATCCCGAAGCTGATATCCTCCGCGATCGAGCTAGTAAGTTGAATGCTAAAACTCGACATCCCTTGCAATGGAAACCCACTCTCCTTTTCCTCAAAAACTGACAGTAATATTTCGGCTCGAGGCTATATATCATTAAGTAACTGCTGACTCCAAGTTTGACAGTGCCGTATACAGTCAAGTACTGGCTTCGCCATGCCAGTAAGGCTACGCGTGAGATCGCTGAGGACTTGAGTTTGGAACACGAATTCTGGAAGCCCGACTCACGTATTCGACGTCGCTGGCTTGTTGAATACTGCCGCATGACTAGCACTTTCGACAGCTTTGACTACAAGACGTTAACTGGTTTGCGTATGTATTTCAGAATTTCACCAGCACCTTATTACAGGTCCAACCTGCTCAGTGGTCTTGGGCTCAAGGGGCGGGCGACACAACTCACATGTACCCCTTACATTTTCATGTGGCTGTCGCTGACCGCATTGTAGATATTGCCTCTTCCGTCGGGTTCAGAGAACTTGTTGCGGCACTCATTCGAAATGGCTATGATGACCAGATCAAGATGCGTGATTCATTAATAAACTCACCATTGCATTTCGCCGCGTATTTTGGTCGTCCCAAGATAGTCGAGGAGCTCCTTAATAAGGGGGCTATAATTGATGATGGAGATGAAATAAATCAACAGACGCCTCTGCATATGGCTGCTTTCGGTGGCCACGTCGAAGTTATGAAGAAGCTGCTTCTGAGAGGAGCGAATGCCAACGCAACCTCCAACGATATCGGCCCAGTGGTGAACGCGGCAATCTCCTCAGGGAACCGAGCATGTGTTGAACTACTGGTCGAACGTGGTGTCTCCTTGACGCTAGACCGAGATGATCTTCAAGCACCGCTTGCGCTCGCTGCATTGCTGTCCGACATTTCTATGTTTGAGTATCTAATTGAGCAATATGCCGATAAGTTACCTGCTGAAGAGTATAGTAAAGCCTTCGTTAAGGCAGCGGAGGCAGGCCGAATTGAAGTGTTCAACAAGTTGCTCGAGTTCGAGCACAGCCAAGACTATTTTCAGGCCGCTCTCGATGCAGCTGGCGGAGAATGGAACTGGGATATCGTCACAATTCTCCTAGAGAAGCGCCCGGGGCTGAACTGCGACGGTGTCTTCTACGAAGTAGCCACCGGCACCGAACCTCAAGATAAACTTCTCCAAGTCCTCTGGGAATATACCGACAAATCAATTAGTCGGGAAACGCTCAACAATTCTCTCTACGACGCGACTGATAGAGAAAAGGGATCTACAGTCGAACTGCTCCTAGAAAAATACGGAGCTGACCCTAATGCTACTGGCGACGAGTAAGTCAATTATTGAAAGGCACCAAAGAAAGAAATGCTGACAGACTTGAAGATATGGCAACGCTCTCACTGCTGCTGCGTATGATGGCACGATGAATATTATTCAGATGCTCCTTAAAGCTGGCGCCGACGTGAACGCTCCTGAGGGGTGGGCAATTCAGACAGCCGCAGCTGAAGGTCATTACGACGTCGTTGTGGAACTGCTAAAACGTGGTGCCGACGTGAATGCGTTTACGAAGAACGAGAATTTTGACGCGGGAACGGCGCTTCAGGGCGCATGTGAAGCAGGTAAAGCTGAAATTGTCTCGCTACTCCTCGATCACAACGCGGATCCCAACCTCGGGGGAGGTACCGACGCGCCACCAATTCTTGCCGCCGCAATGCGCGGCGAAGAAGACATTCTTGAGCATCTAGTGAACGCGAAGGCACACTTGGACGTTCTCGGTGGCTCAGAGAGTCCATCCACGCCACTTATCAATGCAGCCGCTTACATGCCTCAGTCGTCGCTAAAACTTTTACTCGAGGCAGGTGCCGACATCAATCTCCCGGATAATGATGGAGATACCGCTCTCATTGTAGCTGCATATAGGGGTGATGAGGAGGCCGTTTCATTCTTACTGGATAGTGGCGCCGACATCATGCATTCGAACAAGGATGGCTTGAATGCTCTACAAATAGCGCTCGTGAACGAGAATGAAGAGTGTCTGAAAGTCCTCATCGATCGCGTTTCGCTGTTATTGGGAGCTCTCAAAACTTCCATGGATTCGGGCAATACTGTGGTCACCAGCATCGTTCGGAGTACATTCAGCAAGCCGCAAGGGCTTAGCTATGACGATGAGCCTCAACCGACTCCAAAGCGTGAAGATCCCGGAGAGCCTCAAGAGCCCGAAGAGAGAGCTGAGACACCATCTAATGATATGGCAGATGAAGCCGGGAGCGACTACGCCGAAGACACGCCTGCTTCCCCTAATCAAGATGACGCCTCAAACTCCATCCATGACAATGGTGAAGTGCCACAACCTGGCCCTCAAGCAACAGAATATAATATTCGGGAATCCGGCACTTTTGATGAGCACTCCGCCTTCGATGAAATGTCCGAACAATTGAAATCAGCTTTGGCAAACCAGGCAGAGCTATGGAACGATTTCACGAACAAGCCCTTCTTGGCAGACTCTGGTGAACCTGAACCGTTAGCTTACCGACCGAATGGGCAACAAGAGATAACTCCAGAACCCAGTGTGCCAGTTTCACTGCCAGCCGAACTACCTTCTCAAGGATACATCAAGAGGAAGCCCGCACCAATGGCATCCTATGACGGCCAATCCCAATACAGCCAAACCCCTTCCCCAAAGCCGTCAAATTCATCTCAAGGACGCTTTCAGGCGCCGCAAGCAATTATAAGTGCATATAGGCCAGAGCAAGAGGCCACCCCTCCCCAATCTCAAGGACCATCATACCAGAATTCGCAATATCAGACTCCGCAGAATCAATCTATATCCTCTCAATCCTCTGTAGCTTACCAGAATTCTCATTCGTACCAACAAAGCCAGTCGTCTCAATCAACGGCGCAGTATCAAAACTCATCCCAATTCCAAAGTAATGCTTCGCTGTACGATGGCTCCAACTATGGAGGTGTATCTCAACC
Organism: Hypoxylon crocopeplum; assembly: GCA_022578875.1. Taxonomy (NCBI): domain Eukaryota; kingdom Fungi; phylum Ascomycota; class Sordariomycetes; order Xylariales; family Hypoxylaceae; genus Hypoxylon; species Hypoxylon crocopeplum. Next base: position 130,926 of record MU399565.1, read on the forward strand.
CCAACCACCGACAAGCCAGTATCCCACTCAGCAATCCACTTTCGCTGCGTACAACCCGGACTCGTTTAACCAGCCGCAGCAAAGACCGGCACAGCAACAGCCTTACAACCCGAGCGATCCTGCACAAGCTTATCAGGGTCAGGCGTACCAGCCGCAAGACTGGCAGCAGCATCAGGGGTACTATGGAAACGTCCCAGAGCAACAGTACACGGAAAACATGTACGGTGGGGCTGATTGGGACCAACCCCGTCCGCAGCTCAAGCCGAGGTCGTCGTTCTTTGGGGGTGGGGTGAAGAACACTCTTGATAAGGCAAAGATAATGGGCAACGGCATGTTCAGCAGGAAGTAGGTCCCTCGGCGAGCTGAATGACGTTCTGCGGACTGTACGATATGTTGGTATGGAAGGCCCGGAGTTCTTGGACTGAAAATAAGTGTATTATTATCCTTGTACCAATAGTAGAACTCCGCTGTTAAGTCCTCCGAGGCTACCCCTTTCAAAACTTCGATGGATCTAGACAAATAGTAACGACCTTCGGTCATAAATTCACCACTGTTATCACGTCTTCAGTGAAGTCTCTAGTGGGCATTGATTTGATCAAAGAGAACTGCTCATTCGTTCACCTACTAGCTTTCGTATTGATAACATTCTGATCCTACAAGATAGGTTAACTAACAAGGGGCAGTTAACAGAGTGTAGGAGTTCAAAGCAAGTACCAAGGATGCCTTCAACAGCTCAGTGTTATATCATTACGAGATGAATACCCCCTTTCTTCTATTTCAATCTTCGTCCAGACTCCTAGTCAATCTTAGAGGATGGTTTAGACTCCCGTAGCCCTCAACGGCATTACAGTGTGCCCTTCCTAACTAAGAGGATCTAGTCACCTATATTATCAAGCCATATATCGTTCATATGAGTCGTGAAACCTCATGACATCCAGCATATATTCTCTTAGTGAACATGAAAGCTTAGTTCCGGGGAAGACTATCACTTCGTGCCCCCTTCTACGATCACCACTTCCAACCGAACGTTCGCAACACAATCTAGTCGCTGATTCTCATACCTTGCCGATGCCTAGAGAGCGCCCCGGCTCACACCACGCCGCTATACTAGATACTTAAGAAGTACCAGCCTAGTATTCAGGCGGCTTGGTTACGGGTCTGCGTAGATTAGCCCAATGCCTCCCCCCTCCGTAATAATACTTTGTGACTGAGGCGACTGAGCTATCGTTTTCGAGGAGCAAACCTAACCTTAAGCCTCTACCCTTCCTCTTTCTTCACAATCTTCTTCCCACAACTTCTGCAGAACAGCTTCTCCTGGACACCTTCTGGGAAAAGTTTCAGCCAAAGTCCCTTTGCCTTTACAACCAAAGGCAACATCTTCTAGAAGTTCAATCATTACACACTCATTGCTCGCGATCAACCTTACACCCGGATAGCCTCTCCGTCAAGGTACCTAGGTATGTATCCCTTGAATATTTCCCTTTCCACCTTTTCGCCAGTCCCTAACACGCACAACCCTTCCGCGTAGGCTACAAGTTCTGGCGTACCACTAGGTACTCACCAAGATCTGAAGACCTGAACTATCGGGCCTCCCGTCGCGTACCATCCTCTCTCTGAGCTGTCTAGTTTCATCTCTAAGGCAGCAAGAATGTCGTCCGCCCAGCAATTGGGACAGCCTTCGGGCGAGGAACCCGCTATCCAATCGACCGAAGCGGCCCCGTCCACTCCACCTCAGGATCAAGCTCACCATCCCGCCGGTAATGGCCCGATGGATTTGGAACAGGAAGTCCCAGCCACTCCCGGCGCGAACCAGGCCGCCGCGTCAGCTGCCCAGCCAGCGCCTTCTGACTCATCTTGGGATTACACGCCACTTTCCTCTTTACCCTCGCTTCGCACGGAGTCAATCGATGAGGAAGCCGCCCCGGTCCGCCGTGCGCCACCAATCGTTTCGGCCCACAACCCAGGACAGCCGGATGATGGTCACCGTCCGTTCGGACCACAGGAACTCCCCGACCAAGAAGTCTCGAAGCCGATGAGCGTCGCTTCGTGGCTGCGCAACTCTGTCCACACGGATGCTCATGGACATGACATCGATGGCAGCAATGTCTCCTCGGCCCCTTTGACGAGCCCTTTGTCGAGCCCTTTGTCGAACCCTCCCCCAACCAGCCATGATACGGATTCGAATTGGAATTGGCTAGAGCGAGTCGCTGGCGGTGGTGGTGAGTCATCCTATACCATTCCACTCTAGACATTGGTCACAAGCTAAATAGTATTGCAGAGATGTCCGATTCTGATGAACCTCCGTCTCCACCACGTGGATCCCCCACGGCCAGTGACCATGACAGCGGTTATGATGACGGCCACTCAACCGCTCCCGACAACCCAGGTGCACAGCCCATGGGCGGTCATGGTAACGACAATGGCAACAGCTACCTCTCGACTGGTGCCAACAACCCAGATGCCAACAACCCAGATGCCAACCCAGATGCCAACAACCCAGATGCACAACCCATGGGCGGTTACGGTAGCGGTTATGGCAACAGCTACCTCTCAACTGCTCCCGGCAACCCAGGCGTACAGCCCACGGGCGGTGATGGTAACGGTCACGGCGGCGGCTACCTCTCAACCGGTGCCAACGGTCCAGGCGCACAGCCTATCGGCAATTCCGGTAACGCCTTCTCGACCGCTCCGAGTGGTTCAGGCGCACACCCTGCCGGCGGTTACGGTAACGGTCAGGCAGCCAACCAGGAAGAGCGAAAGCTGAAGCGCAAACGCGATGCTGGCGACGAAGGTGGTCACATCTTTCTGAAGCTTCTCCTCTAGTCCTCTGGTGTTGGATACACTGTTCCCAGTGCTCCCCCTAACTTGAATCAGCAAGGTGGCACCGATGAGAACCAGCCTCAGAGCGACGGCGCTTCCTCAGAAGCTCCTCAATCGCCCAATCAAGGAGTTTAATCCTCACTGGATGCGAACATGGCACCGCTCTGTGGACTCGTGCGTGGCTTTCTAGCCTTGTCTCCGGCATGTGGTGTGAGGAACACGGCTAAGCACATTGTCTGCCATCGGAATAGTGACAGAAGGAAGGTCGGAGAAAGAGGCTTGTTGCATGGAAATTGAGGGTTAGGGCTGAGGGAAGGTGTTTGAAGTTCGCAGTTCCTGTACCCCTATTAAGTAAGAAGACATCGAAGTTATGGTCGATCTCGTTGTGGCTCTCTTGAGACCAACGAGGAGAGCATCGACTTCGAAAAGTCTTCTACGATACATTAGGTATTTAGTTAATTCTGATTGCCCCTGCTAAGAGTATATGAAATGAAACCGTGATTAACAAGCTTGACGGGAGTGCCGTTATCAATAATGTAATGACCGAATCCGACTCGAGGCTATATCGATCGCCTCTACACATGATCTGAATAGCTCTTAGCTCAAAGTGATACCAACTAGGTAGCCGTAGAGCTCCGTAGGCATGACAGGTTGTACCGGGGTACCTTCAGGGGCAAGTGATTAGTAATATGGTACCCTACCAGGTAGGTCATACCTACCTAGGTAGATGTAGGTATAAGGTTACAGCCCCTGGCTAAGGTGCACATGTAGGAAAGAACGCTGTATATCAGTAACACCATCCATTCGAGTAAGGTAGGAAACTTAAAGCTTCTACTTCTTTAGAATTACCCTTTTCACTTTGCTCACTTTCTTCCTTATTGTAACCTTTTTATTTGACGTGGTGGCCTACAACTAGCAACATCCCCATCAACGTCTTACAAAGGCTTGCGACTTGAACCATTCCTGGAATGTTGAAGTGATCTTGTTAGAGACTTATGTGGGTATATCGATTGCCTTCTTCTAGGATTCCCCCCGGGATCCTGAATATCTGTTCTAGAACATCGACTCCACTACGCTGCTATCCGAGGCGTAACAATCATAATTGTCTTTGAGCAGGGACTCACCTCGAGGATATCGCTCTGGGGTACCTCAATCACTCATTTCGAATCATCCCGTGCCAATATTAACCGCAAAGATGGCCCTATACAAGAAAATACGACCAGCTCATAAGAAGGTGGCCGAGAAAGCCCGACGATGGCGCCATCGCACTCTTACCCACCTACGCTCCCGCGCTCCAATGATGAAATCTAAGGCTGCTTCTAGACCAAAAGAGCGCACGTCAATTATGGCCAAGGAAGTTATAGGTAGACTGAGACGTCTCATCATGGAGAGTGCCGATGAACATGTTGACGGCAAACGAGTTTCTCTTGGTGGCCAACGGAACAAGGACCGCTCGGACAAGTCACAACTGGTTGATCTACAATCTGACAGCAACTGGAAAGACTACGTATTAGTAGACTTGCTGTCGGAGCTGCCGTGTCCTCAATTCCAACTTTGCGAATGGGACACAAACGGCTCGCCATATTACACATACTACATCTATGAAGGGCTGCTACGCGATGACCTTGGAGGCGTTGGCTACGAATGGAATAGCTACGTCGACGAATGGAGTTTAGGCCTCGAATATTCAGGTTGTGACGTCCGACGGGACGTCAGAAATTGTGCTTGCAGCATTGTCGATTGGGGTTCCGACGATTGGGCCAATTCTGGCGAGAGTAGCCAGAGACGCCCCAACCAGCTACCATCGCCTGAACGCATGTTTGGAATTGAGGGCGAGTAACCCGAAACATTAATGTCCCTCGCAAACTAATAATATCATAGAATCACCTCTGGAACAGCCCCCGCCATATTCCGTACCTAAGCGCAAGCGCTCCGACTATGAGCACGGATCTTCTCGGGAAGATGATGACGATGAGCACCCTGGTGATTCCACCAACGGCTCTACTACCCAGGGATCATGGAGCCCCGTCCATAAAAAGCCCAGACCTAGCTCCGGAACAGCCCTAGGTGGTGTTTGATGAATCGTGACACGTGCGAAACAAGGCCTTCGAGAGGTATAGATACAGTCGTGCCAGCTTCATTATACACATTCCGAGGTGAATAAAGATGGGACAGCATGTATAAGCGGCTTGGAAGTCATCAGCTGAATGCTTTGCTTTTATGGTCGATTGACCAGGGAGTGTCACTAGAACTTCAAAAGAGGCGTAGGCTTCTATGTTTGTCATTTTGGCTGGTTGATGCTATAGAATCCGGGGGGATAGGAGTGAACTTTACGTGATTGCTAGAAATACGAACTAGAGAAAACTGCATTGGGGAAAGGGGGTCTATAGCAAAAGATTAAAGAGGCAAATATCCTGGTAATATATATACCTAGGTAGCTGTAGTCTGCTGGGCTAGTCCATGCTAATCCCCGATCCCCGGGGGAAATAATGACTTGATTATTCGGTCCTTCTAGTGGTCACAATTTGAGGCTCGTGATATTTGCCACCCCTTATCTAAAAGGGGCTTATGTCCATGAAGTTTTGCCTTCCTCGAAGAGGAGGAATAACTTGAGAAGCTATGGTATATGTGCCTATCATTCGCAAATTTCGTGTCTCATGTACTTCTCAAGATCAAACTAGCGTCTGTATGATGTTCTAAACATACCAGGTACCTATGGAGATACTTAGGTAGGTATCGTTGTTCAAGACGGTTTCTCTGATTCAAATCATATAACTAGAGGATTTGTAGTCTGATTTTGTGTATTTCTACGGGGCCCTCGAAGATAGCTGAGGGGCGACTAACGACTTCTTTAGATAGGATTATCTTTCCTTCGGTGTTACTACTGTGACCTTCGTAAAGGGGGACCGTAGCAGGGGACTATAGCAGGGTACCCTGGCTAAAAGGGGCTAAGTTGAGAGGCGAGGCAACGACTCCTCTGATTCTACCTGTGAAATCAGAGTTGCCCGTGTAAATCAGGCCCCACTCCACCCCGGAAAGGGGGGACAAACAATGGACTCCCGAACGACCATCGTAACCATGTCCCATGGCAATAGATCCGGAGCAACCACTGTGACAACGGCTGATTCTGGGTGCATGGGCCCCTTCCTAGAACATATAAATACACAGCTTTCCCCCAGCTCCCAGATTTCTGATTCTTCTCTTCCTTCTTTACAACTCTTCACCTGAACAAACCTCACACTTCAGAAATTCCTTCATCTAAAAACAATCAACCACATCTATCATCAACGATACTACTCATCAACGGAATATCCTACGCTTCTCTTTCCAGACAGCTTCGATTTATCTATCACTATGGATCGATCAACCAACAACTTCTACACCCGCCGTGCCCCAGAGATGGGTGCTCGAGAGAACTTCATCAAGAAGGACGACGACGAACAGCACATCAAGATGGAGGACATCGCCCCTATCTCGGTTGCCGGCCTAGGTAGACACTCTGCTAGGCAGGCTTTCTTGGCGGCACGTGGAATGTCTATCGCAAGTACCAACGTACAGCCATCAGACTCGAAACGTATCAAGAAGGAGGAAGAATCTACCGAGCGTAAGCACACCAATGGCCTGAAGATACGGTTACCTTGCTAACAATAACCCTTCAGGCAAGCCGGTATCCCTCGAGTCTCGTTATCCTGAGTACTCTGACCACAAAGCCTCAATCGCCATCAAGCGCGAGGAAGGCTACGACAACAACACAATCAAGAGGGCAAGACCTATTCGACGGCGCCCGGGCCTGTACCCCGCCACGTCGGATGACGATTCCGACGGACTCAATTCTCAGCGTAACAATCGCCTTGGAGCTAAGGAGGTCGGCAAGCTGCAAGCCTACACCTCGGACGCGTCACGCTATCAGCCAGCCGACAGTGACTCTTGGGACGATGACGAGCCCTCAATGCCAAAAAAGAAAGTCAAGCACTACTAAGCATCGCGACATGGCAGTTTCTGTAGCAGGGTAACTCTCAACAGTATGGCCACAAAAGGTAAGCCCCTATATCCTATTCTCTCTAGAAGGGTTGCTAACTCTTCACAGGCAGCTGTTGATGACGATACTGGGATGCTTCGACAACATATGGTCACATGGGTTTGCGAGGGGAACGGTAGAGAACCTTGTGGATGAGCTAGGCGTTTGATTTCACGATGATTGTATTATGCAGAACAGACCGCAGCAGAAGTACTAGTCTTTTCTTCCACAAGGAAGTAGGCACTACATAGGTACCGCTAATAAATCTGTTCCTAAATTCTCGTCGTAATCACTTCTAGAAAACTGTGACCCTGTGGGTAAATGTACTTGGGTACTTACTGATTTTGCCCCTATCGTAAAATATCTTGTGGTTTCTATGTTTATAAGTATCACGGCGTATGGTCAATGCTACCTCAGCATGCCCACCCAGCAAACAATTATCGGAAGCACTTAGGTACGTAGGTACCTTACTCCGTGATGGCCGGAGGAAGGTACGGGTGTGGAGACCGGTTAACCTCCCAACGCGCCTTCCTACTCTCTCGCTCCTTCCTTCGAACTTCCAACCCATAACATAATCTTCAACATAGGCCACCGCATGGCCAATGCTTCGGTTGTCTTAGTATATAAGTATTTTGCCTCGCCCACTTGGTCCTCAGTAGTTCAAGCTTCCTACATCTTTTTCATATCTTCAGCTAACGGTTCCTGCCACTACGTCTTCTCAAACAGAGAACTCCTTCATCGAGAACCTGTACCTCAACAGCATATTCATCAGCGATTTCATCCCTCCATCCTTCTAGTAAAAAACAACTGCCTATCACAATGGGTAAAGCCATAGATCACTTGTGCGCCCAAGTCATTCCGGCGAAGGGTTCTCGCGAGAGACCTATCATCCTCGAGGATTATGAAGTCGAGAGCGTAACCCCACGAGGGCACTCTAGCAGACCCGTTGGCTCGTACCAAGGCAACGCCGACGTACACAATGTCCAAGACGATGAATGTACGTCCTCCTGATACCCCTTTACACTGTTGGGACAGTTGATTTTCTAACAATACAATGCTTAACAGATGAGTCATCTCCTATCTATGCCCCTACTGCTCGTAGTCTCGCACGACGTCGTGCACTCGCAAAGCGCGCGGAGCATTCAGCTCTTAGCAAAGAGAAGACTCGAGGTAGGAGACCGATAGTATGGTGTGGAACCGGAAATTTTGCTGACAAAAATTGCTACCTAGATAAGCCACCCACCACATCTGCGCCTGGCTTGCCATCCGCCCCTCAAGACGAGGCAGCCATCAAGGCCAAGCTTAGGGCCGACTTGTTGAGATTCTGGCCGAAAGAGGAACGCCGCTATCACGTGGACGGGGATTTCACTGGCCGCGATTCCATCACCGTGAACAACGAGCCGGAGTCCCAGAAGAAGCGGAAGTACACGGAGGATCAACCGAAGTACCGTCCCCGCGCTATGGACCACTTGATGGCCCGACTATCTGACTATGATACCTCGGATCGTGATCGACAACCTTCCGGGTCGGCAGCAGGGAGGAAGACGAAGAAGATCTGAACTTCGTGGGGCCTTCCATAGACACAAGCCGCGAATGGTACAGTCACAGAAGGTACGGAGGTCATTAATCTCCTAGAATCACTGGTGGGAATGTTGACTTTTTACAGACAACTGTTGCGAAGCAGACCCCTTTATACGGGTTAGGTGTGGTGATAGGAATGGCGTTTAGGACTGCAGTCGCCGTTTGTTTCATCAATTGTGGCACACGTCAGTTGGAGCCCCCTACTAGAGAGGTGGTCTACACTTAATGAATTCATTGCCGCTATCCTCTTCTAATTGGCATCGTGACCTTTCTCGTAATTATATTATTATATATCTACTAATCCTACCTTACAGCACCTATTTTGCCTCGCCTACTTGGTAGCTGGCAAACTAAGCTTCCTACACCTTTCCTTTGTGCTTTACGGTTAATTATTTACCCAACACCACATCTTGTCGTTCGGAGAACTTTCCCACTAAGAATCTGCTACCTTAAATCTATCTCATCAGTAATTTTATCTCCCCCTTCCTTTGAAAATACAACAGTTTGCTTTGTAAAATGGGTGAAGCAATAGACCACCTCTACGCCCCAAGTCATCCCAAAAAGGCGCTCCGGCGAGAGGCCTATCATCCTTGACGATGACGAAGTCGAAGTCGAGAACGCGACCACAAGAGGACGCTTCGGCAAATATACTCGAGGGGCATCTATCTTCGCACCTGGATCGTGTGAGGAAAAGGATGACAGTAGGTGTTTTTTGCATTGCCCTAACCCTACCTCCCTGGACAGATTAATCTAACATATAATATTCAAGAGGAAAAGTATCGAATACTGCCATCTGAACAGCTCGTGCGCTTGCACGACAATGTGCTGCTCTTGAACGAAGCTCTGGCCAAGCCAATCAAAGCAAGAAAGCCCAAGGTAGACGACATTGCGAAAACATAGCAGCACGAAATTGCATTAGATGCTGAGAGAATATCTAGACTTTCAACCGGCTCGCAAAGCCATTACATCGCGAAGCCGCAGCTTGTGGCCAGCCTCGAGGAGTCGGGTTCGAAAGACAACCAAAATGGCGGCCCTCGCGACGGCAAGCAGGGGAATGTTCAGAAGCGCAAACATCTAGGAGTTAAGGAGGTCCCAAGGAAGATCATATACACAGAGGACCAGCCCAAGTATCGGCTCCAGGAAATGGACCACTTAATGGATAGACTGTCTGATTACGACGCAGAGGAAACCCGAGCAGCGAAGAAGCTAAAGTGGGCCTGAACTCCGCGGGACGATAACTACATAGGTAGTTGTTGGCCCCCTGGCTAGGCTATCGGTGGTAACGGCACGGTCACTGGATGTCACGACCTGTACATATGTACGTGGCTGGAGACCTGGGGCTGGAGGATACCGTGGAGAACCAGAAAACCTGAAAGGAGTGCAATGCCTCCTGCAACTTCTACAGGAAATTTATGGATTACGGGAGGATAGCCCGACCGCTCACAAACCTGATAAGGGAGAGCCGTTTAACTGGACAAAGGACTGTGAGACGGCCTTCGAGGAGCTTAAGTACAGACTGACTCACGCCCCAATATTGAAGCACTTCATACATACATGGCAGAGATGAGTGTTGATACCGACGCCTGCGTCCAGACTGGGATGACTCTCTACTAATTGCCCTGATGGTGATTGATAAAGGGTCCGAGTCTCTGGTAGATATATTCATTAATTATTTCTACCTGGCCGGCCGTTTGGTGTGGCAGTCCTTACGAGCCCAAAGTCGCTGGCAGGTATGCCGACTGTCTACACACGACTGTAGATACGTACTCTTCCGGCTGAATTGACCATGAAGACCTTTCCTTACACATACCCTCCACAGGAACAGTCACGAAGACATCCTCTGAACTGTCACTACAACTAGACGTAGTGTATTCTCCTTGAATCACGAAGTTAGGTGGCCATGATGAGGACTAAGGCGGGCAGCGGTGATGTTGCAAGGGGTAAACATTGATGGCAGTAGTAACTATTATTTCGAGTCACGCAGCAGCTCGGGGCCTTATTATCACGGAAGTGATCCACGGTCAATAGATATATGACTGTTGTTTTTCTATGACCAGCACGAAAGTTATCGTGACTTCGTTCGTGATTATATATCTGCTAATCCCATTTTGCAGCACCTAGGTAAGTTTTTTTTTGCAGTTCTGAGTAGACAGTTGTCAGTGTCTAGTAGGCGTCACAGCACGCCTACTAATAGTTTCCCGTAAATATCAAGTGATTTCCTGTGGGAAATAAGTGTTAGGTGAAATATGAAGCTACACTATCAAAGCCTTCCCATACTAGGACCTCAGAAAGAGTTGATATAGATCACGTGCAATATATTAGATCTTCCTACATTTTCTGCCTTCCTTCCATAGAACGAAGTACAGTACGGCCACTCTTGAGCAAGTACCGATCGAAACACTCCTACTACTGCGTCGCACCGTTACCTTCGTCAGAAGTACCTCTTTCATACCAGCAATAAATAATCAGCCTAACATCCGAGAAAATCGATAAAAACAGCCTATCGATCTTAGGGAGTGCTACTTGCAAGTCACTAGCTCTACGAGAATACGGACATACTGGAGAGGACAAATACAACTTACGAACTCTGTTCTTACCTGCGACATCACCTCGTTGTCGTATATCTTCGCCGTCCTTCCTCTAGCTTATAAAACCCATATTATCATAACATTTCGATCTCCTCTCTCGCTTCGCGCCTCCATCTACGATTCTAATCGGATGATACATTTCCCACGCGCCTCGATTCTAACGGCCATTTTTCTCATCTTCCTAAGATAAACCAACCGCTCTCACAAAATGGTGAAATCTGTGGATCACCTTTGTGTGCGTGTTGTGCCATCACCCTCGCCGGAAGAGACGCCGCCATATTCCACGCATCCAATGGATAGCACTGAGACAAAGGCCTCCCTGAAAGGTTCTCGCGAGAATCCAATCGAGCTAGAAGATGACGACGACGGCACCGAGACAGGGTCTACTGGCTTTCCTACGGGCTATTCGCCAGGGTTTCGTCTCCCTGATCTAGACTACCCTCTTCCGAGCATAGAGAAAGATGATGAAGGTATGTATTATCGGTATCGAGTCTACATTATATTAGCGCTGGGCCTTCGCTAACAATATACCTACTAGTCGAGGGAGACCGCCTACCTATAAAGGCGAGGATACATAATCCACGATCTGGCCGCACAACTCCTAGTTACCCTAAGCCTTTCTATCTGCAGCGAGTCCAGAGTGGAACAGAGGCCAGAGAACTTGACTATCGTTGCTTCAACGATGTTTTAGCGCGGCGCCCCGACTACAGCACACTTGCCGTTAAAACCGGCGTTGATAGCAAACCACCACTTCGAAAGCGTCAGAGGAATCAGGACGAGACTCCAACGAAGCGCAGACGACTCGCTGAAGACTCTAGCGAGACTCTTGGCCAGGAAGATGAACACGCGACACCGTCTACAAACAACACTTCCAACCACCCCAAAGTTGCCCCGAGCAATTCCAGTCAACGGTGCTCATTGATTTGAACTGCCCTGAATTATTGCTACCTCTTTAGCCTGCGGCATACCTCAGGCCCTTGTTTTCAACTACCTTTAAGATTCTTGGTGCTTTGTTCGCAGCTGTCAGCACTACGGGCCTGTAGGTACAAGAGATGGTCACCACTGCTGCCTAGCAGGCAGGATAAGCAATAGGCAGGCTACATGTAGCAAGGATGTGTGTATAGCTCCATTCAACAGCCTGATTTTAGGTAGATGGCTGCCTAGGTATTTCTCCATCTGAAATAATAGCGTTTCTTCAAAATTATTGCTTGCGGTGACTTATTACTTTATCTAAATGAATGTGACGCGACTGCCGTGTGCGGTCTGGTGAGACTCCTGCAGATGTTGTATGATATTGGAACTAAATAATCAAGTACATGGCCATTCCATCTCACAAAGCAATACCTCTCAAATCAGTAACAACTTACTCTGCAACCCTAATCAACTTCTCCAGGTGGTCTTAGGCGTTTTTTTTTGCAGCAGAGTAATAGACTAGGGTAGCCTCGCTGGTCGTATACTGTATTGTCAGGTGACTAGAGTAACCCATGGCTCAGAATAGGGGGGCGAAACCCCACTTATATTGGCCAGCACTGACCACCTCTACACCCCAGGGGCGACCCTAGCGCTTGGTACTCTTATCCACTAATAGGAGGCGGACAAAGACGTAAAACCAGATCCGCGAACTCTTCATACTAGGACAGTTACATAAAATATATATGAAATGGGAATTAAACTCATGTGATATCCTAGCTCGCAAATTGTGTGAAAAGGAGGCTAAGAGATAATGCCAGGGCCTGTGACAGGCCTATTGCTGGCATGGGACTGCCCCTGGTAGTTACGAGACCTAGCGATGCTTCAGGTAAAGGAATGACGAGTAATTCATAGCATTACACATGAACAACAGCCTAATCACTGAGAAGTGACTTCATAGGGGCCAGCAATGTGGTGAGCAACTATCAAAGTGTTAGCCATGGGATCTATGGGTTTAATTGTATCAGCATGCACTTACCCAGACTTCCAGCTCTTTCTGGTCTTTTTTAGTATGGTATTGCTGGTCAAGGATGTCTGTTTTGCTCAATTGTCAATGTCATCGGATCTATTCGTAGAGCTATGAGTGCGGGGCTACATACCTGGCGTCAAATAGAGGACGTCCTGAATCTCGTCGTCGAACTCCAGGCCAGCCCAGAATTTATCGGCTTCAAGTTTGTCTTCCCAGTCCGTTATGTTTCCGATTCGGCTTATAGAGAATCTGACCACTACGAAATAGTTCAACTCTACTTAGTATTGATCCTTTCCCTGAGTGGATGTAGTTACTGGGAATGTACTTACCCTCCTTCTTGTAACCGTTATCCTCGAGTGCTTTGCCAAGTTTCCGGATCTCCTTGCGGAATCTATCGGGGTCCTGGTTGTAATTTGCATCTTCTGGGCCTGGCGTAGTACCCTCCATTGCTTGTTCCTTCGTCGGAAATCCATCGGTGATACACATGACGAGAAAGGGGCGTTTGATTAGCGTGCCTGCATCTAAGTCCTTGTAGACAAGTTGATCAAGGACGTGCTTTCTTAGCATTGTACCTATCGGCGTGAATTGGTTACTTTTGCCAAAGGTGTCGAAAACATGACCGATGGCATCACTGTCGAGATTGTTGTTGTTTGGGGTGTCCTTGTTGATAAAACGAAGGTGACAACCTCTTTTGTTTGGAACCCCCCGCGTGATGATGTCGCTCATTTTCTTGACGAGGTCTACCTGAGATCGCCATCTATCTCCTTTATTGGTACCGGGACCGTTATCTTGATTCCACATAGACCCGCTGTCGTCTAGTACATTTCGCTTAGCATAGTACGTGTTTCGCCACGAAGACGGGTATTACTTACCACAATACAGCACCGGTTGGTACAAAGCCAATTTGGCGAGCATGTCGATTTGGGCAGGCGAATTTAGGAGATTATCAGGGTCGTTTAGAAGCTCGGCAGCCCTCTTGGCTACATCCTTGACATAAGGGTCACCGGGAGGAAAGAACTTTTCGAGACCGCCTCTGTGATATGCAGTCAGCAGTAATCCTTCGATTGTCTGTCACCTCAAGACCTAAACTACCTCGCGACCATGTTCTCAAGGTTATTCTTGAAATCATCCGCCGATTTGGGCTCGGAAATGTCCTAAGTCGGGTATCAGTAACAATGGCTAATGGTGATACGGAATTATATTAAGAACGGTCTGCTTACCTGTTTAGGTTCCGGCCCAGGAGGAGCAATGCTCAAGAAGGACCGAGATGCAGCATCGAAGATCTCGGCAAGGGGACCCCAGTGTTTGAAGTAGGCAAGGACTGGCAATACCCACCGTAGAATGTAGGTCATAAGGCCACCCATACCTTTACTCGGGGTAGTCTCAAGCGCCTTCTTTACATTGGCGCTCCTAGGCTTAGAATCGTCTACGAGGTCCTTTGCTGTTTTGCCTTCTGCGTTCTTCTTGTCCGTTGAAGCTCCTCTTTCCATTAGCAGCTTGACTGCGGCTGGATCGTCCCTTTTGACGGCCGCCATCAACGGTGTGTTCTTCCGAACAAATTGCGGTCCTTCTTCATCGAATGTGACGGGGTCCTTGTCAAAGAGAAGCTGGATCATCCGCGCCCTCTGCCGTGGAGCATCTGCCGCTAGGAACATTGGAGTTCGTCCATCACCAGTCTTCTTGTCGGCACTCGCGCCATTTTGCAACAGAAGCTTTACTGTCGTCGCGTTGCCTGCAAGCAATGCTTTGGCCAGGGGCGTCAAGCCGGATCCGGGTTGCGGTTCATCGATGATACCTGAATTTTCTTTAAGATAGGCTTCCAATTTAACGGCATCGAGTGCTGGCGGGATAGCCCCGGCATCGTCCCAGATACTCATGATAGATTCTGTTACTGCTGCTGTTTCGAAAGAAAGCTTTAGTAACTGAAAAGTATCTTAATAAGTGGACTGTTTTATGTGAAGTATATGGTCATGTACGTAGGAGTCGGGGGAGAATATAGCCTTTCTATCCTCTTTGGCGATGCTGGAAGTGTCTTGAGCATTGGACTCCCCTTCACATGGCGGCGCCAGGGGTGCCTCTAGGTCTAGGGGAAACACCCCTCACATGTCTTGCATAGGGCGGCTGAAGCAACCTACAGTGACAAAGGAGATATTGACGGATAAGACATGGCGGTCACTGTGGTCATGCACCGGCTATATTGACTACTCTTGTCGAGCTGCAGAGTATTGAACCCACCCGTTCTCAACCTGCACAACATTGACGCCGGGCTTCCGTGTTGATCTGCAGGTTATCCCGTGTGCATGAAGCTGAACTGTTCGGTGAGCGGCTGCACTTCAAAGGTTAGTACGAACCAGATACCTCGTCGGACAACTAACCGGCAGTTGAAGGTATCTTCATCTAGTGAGTGAGTTAGCGCCTCGTAGTTAGCCTCGTTGACACCGAGAAGTATCCGGTGAGGGCGCAGTGAATGTCGGCTGACCGTTAGATACCACTAATCCCCTCACTGGCCGTAACATCCTACAGGAAGATGAAATGGGCAGGGAATGGCAAGCTGAAAAACTGCGAAGCAACACTGCCTTGCATGGACCCGGCATTGCAGAAAGTCACAACCTGACTATTTGGGAAGGGCCTGGAACGTTACGAAGACTCAGAACAAATTACATATCGGTAAGGTGAACAAGATTACGCGGCAGATTGAAAGACAACTCATTGCCGCTTGTACAGGTACGAACTGCCAAATATTGAGGTGAACCGACTCAAGCGACCACATCGCTGTAAGTAGTATCAAACGAATCCAGAATTTACGTATATTGTTAATTTCGACATTTCTGCGTCAACGGTGCTTGCACATTGTGTTCTTGGGGTCATTCACACAGAAAGCTCCCTCCCCATCACAATACAATCTAACTCTCTGGTGACGAAAGATCTTTCTTGGCCGCAACCATGGAGGACAACTTTGCAGCATACCTAGTTCGGTTCAAGCGAAGGCCTCTCGACGTAGACGAAGCCGATTCCAGGTTTCCCGAAGAGAATGAAATCGTCGTCAAGAATGCCGCAGTCTCAGTAAACCCCATTGACATCACTATGCAGGACGAACCCTTTGCCAACTGGACCTATCCATTGATATTGGGCGCAGACGTAGCCGGAGAAGTTGTCGAGGTCGGCTCCGAAGTCAGTCGGTTCAGCGTCGGAGACCGTGTCATGGGCCATGCTCTTCGCCTCGCTACGGACGATGACCGCCACGCTGGCTTCCAGAACTATACTGTCCTGATGCCGAACATGGCGTGTCCTATCCCGCCGAGTCTGTCCTACGAGGACGCGGCTACACTTCCCTTAGGGATCTCAACCGCTGCGGCAGCACTGTTCCAAAAGGACAAGCTCAACCTCGAACCGCCTGTCCTGTACCCTCCGACTCGGGAGGAATGGGTCATTGTCACAGGCGCCACAGGCAATGTCGGCAGCCACGGCGTTAGGCTCGCATCTGCTGCTGGATATAAGGTACTGGCATTGGCATCGTGGGACAAATTCCAGCTCGCCAGGGACTTGG
The DNA here is from genome assembly GCA_022578875.1 of Hypoxylon crocopeplum. Classification (NCBI taxonomy): domain Eukaryota; kingdom Fungi; phylum Ascomycota; class Sordariomycetes; order Xylariales; family Hypoxylaceae; genus Hypoxylon; species Hypoxylon crocopeplum. The sequence continues at coordinate 147,419 of MU399565.1, forward strand.
GTGCAGCGGAAGTATTGAACTCCAGGCCGCAAGCACCCCTGTCACTAGAGAGCACGCTGGTGCAAGCCCTATCCGGCAAGAAAATCGCGGGAGCCTTCGACACGACGGCGGCCAAAAGCGTGATTGCAGCAACGGCCAATGCAGTCGCCAAGTGCGAGGGCAACAGATTTGTCGCTTCGGTCACGGATTGGGTTGACCCGAAATCAGTTCCCCCGCCCGAAGAAGTCCAAGTAGAGACCATAATGGCGATTGCCATTCGTGAAAATGAGGTCAGCAAGATGGTCTACGAGGATTTCCTACCAGTTGCGCTGGCGACTGGCAAGTATGTTATACCGTATCCTAAGGCGCTGGTCTATGGGGACGGACTCGGCGTGATCCAAGGCGCTATGGGCGCGAAGGCGGGAGCCGGGGAGAAGGTGGTGGTCACGCTCAAATGAACACACGGAGATCGCAATGGATATTTTCCTGCCTGGGAGTATTTTAATTTTGGAACTCTGCACACAATTTGATAACGCTGCTGGTGCTTGGTATCATTACATTTTCTAGTAAATCCTTTTTGCATCTTCTGTTCTCACAAATGGGGGCACTGTATCTGTAAAACTACCTACCCACAGCCGCGCTATCTTATGGATACTTAAGGTAATACAGACAGAGGTATAGTACCTGGTACGGTAACTTAACATCTAAGTAAGTCGTCTACAGCTAGTATACCCCCGGTTCTCTAATAGGTAGCACTGCTTTAGATGAGGCACGCTGAACTGGAATTCTCTTGCCCTATCTTATTCACTCAATACGGATCTTACCGATTGGACCTGAAGCTTGCCGTGTTGCTCGATTATCTAGTCCACTGTATGCCTACCTACCAGGGATAGCCCAGCTGGAGAAAAGATCAGGTGAACAGGGGCGTTATGGTGGGCACCAATCATAGCACGTACCAGTATATAACTCTTCCCAATTTGGAAGAGAGAAAGATACGTACCGCTAGAATACGGTACCGCGTACGATTAGGTACAGCGACTGCATCCATCATGTACCAGGACTTAAGAAAGCACATGCGCTGCTATGATTCGATTGTCCGAGAAAGGAAACGGGAAGAGTACAAGCCTCAAGTTCTCTTCAGAGATGTATTAAATATCAGAACTTTTCAGATCGGCTTCGAACATTCTCTATTCGCAGCTTTCCTCCTAATAGGATGGATTCTCAAATAAAACAAAATGCGCCAGCTCGCAACGCACCCCTGGATCATGACTTCCACAGCGCCTGGGGAAGTGTTTATACGAATAATAGTACCGTGGGAGACAAGGAAATACTTCCATTATGGGAACAATATGCAGTCGACAAGGGCGCAGTTGACAGAAAGTATCAATTGCTTCTGAACGAGTACACCGATCTTTTCAGCACAGTCTTTGGCGGCTACTATCCGATTTCCATGCATGCTCATGCCACCGACTCTCTCATGCCAACAACCATCGCGAGCCTCATTCTCAATACCACCGCTACTAGCCCCTTGGTACTAGATTCTCCCACTTTAAGGCCTAAGGCTGACGAGAAACCCGAGGAAACCGGAATGAGAGTCCGTGGTTTTGCTCTTGGTTTTCTAGGTTGGGATGAGACTCATGTCCTCTCACCCACTTTCGTGGTCGCTGATAACATCTACGGTGCTGGGTACGGACCTCTTGTGAGTATACCCCCTTTTGAAAGTGTACGGCCAGGTTGCTAACGAGTGATCGGAACGGAGGCGCACGCATCAAAAGAGTGGGAGATAAGTGCAATAGCCTCCGGCCCAAAGCCAGTGGTGGTCAATATGAGAGAGGCGGACGAGGAGACGTTGAATACGCAATTCGCGGCGGCGAAGGCAAAAGGTTGCATCGCGGTAGTTTTCGATATGGTCAGCACCGAAGACGGACTCGTCCTTGCGCCTGAGAAATTCGGCATAATCAAGACGTGCTGCGCTCAGAACCGTTTGTTGCTCATCGTGGACGAGACGATGACGGCCATGCGGTGCGGCGCTCCCTTCGCATTTCAGAGACCCGAATATGCCCGTGAAGGGGTAGAGTACCAGCCCGACCTTGTCATCTTCGGAAAAGGCATTGGCGTGAGCGGCATCGCGATAGGATTCGGAGGCGTCATGACTCGGGGTCTCACATACACGAAGCCAGAGGACATTCGCCAAACAATCCGTTTTTGGCGTGCCCTCGTAAGCCGGCCAATAAGACTACCCATCCTTCTCGAGGCGCTCAGCATCCTGCGTGCATCGGTGGAGGAAAATTGGCCAGAGCGGAGCGAACAGATCGGAGACGCTGTTCGCGATGTACTACACGAGCTAGATCCCAGTACCAAGGTACCGGGTGCCATTCAAGGCCTAGGAGCGGTTATCACCATCAACAAGGAGGTGGCCTTACAGTTCAGTATCATGTGTGCCATCCGGCGGCGTAGCCCTTGGGCCCGATTGCTTCCTAAGCTCAGCAGCACCTCTGCTGATCGCGAAGTGCTCATAAGACAGGTGTTCGGACAAGAGAGCAAAGAACAGCGGCAAGTTCTGACTCGGGAAGCGGAACAATGCGGCGCGATTCCTCTGTGGTGTTTCATTTGCGGCATAGAAGCGACATCGGAAGACTGGTGTCGAGCTTGTTACCTGTCCTTTTGCAACAACGAGGTATGTGTGCAGGCCTTTCATAGACACGTGTGCATATAGAATAGATACGTGGTACATAGAGTTATAAATTGACGCTATACTTGAAATAATAACATAGACAACTCGAATTCATAGCTCGTACCTCGTCGGCTGACAAGTTAACCAGGAAAAAGACACGTAGAAGTGAAATGAAATATCGTAGAGCTATGGCATGCATTCGTAATGGACCTGGAGCCAACACCCATCCCGTTTCACGCCGGAGAACTCTGGTATATCGTTGCCATGATCTCTCTTGCCATTACCGGCTGCGCGCGCGACGGAGTAGTGTAGTAATGCACATGCGTCACGCGTTGCTTGATCGACCTGTTGTACGACTGAACCCGTCGCCCATCCACAGAAATTACAAACTGATCCTGTTCAATGTCAACTCGAAGCTCAGGGCAATCACCGAACCAGGGGCGTGGCTCAAACTCGACGGTCAGGTCGTAGCCCTGTCTGGCCAGCTTGTGATTACACTGCACCACTCTGCGCTTGTTCTTAATCACCACGGAGAGCAGGATATCGTAGTTCTCCGTGTCGCGCGCGTCGGCCTGGCTGGTCGGATCCCAATAGAGGAGTGCGATGCCCGTCCCCGTTTCACGGGACGGTATGTCCGAGTTCATCGACGGCGATTTGAACACTATGGAGCCGCCCGCCGGTACTGCAGCGTCGAGCTTGCTGATCTGGCCGACGGTGATGTTATTGCCAACCACCCCCCTGCGCGAGACACACTCAGTTAAAATCGGGTCGAAAACAAGGATTGGATACTTACACTGGCGTCTGGGACCCTATTGAGCTTATCCCTAAGGTTGGTATAACCTGAGGGTCTGGATACTTTGGCAGTTGAGTTGGATCTTTGCTATACGACATTTGGGTCTGTGAGACAGCAATGTTGAGATTCATTGTGTCCTTCCATTTTTCCTCTGGGATGGGATTCCCGCCCTGATCATGCACGTTAGCTGGCTCTTTATCTATGACTCCTTTCATCTGCGGGAACTGACAATGTCTACGATTCTCCAATACATCCTAGCCAAGACCTTCTCAACTATGAGGGGTTCGAGGCTGTTTAACTGCTGCTGTTTGAACATCTTGATGAGGTACGACGTGACAGGAATGTAGGCCGTCACCTGTACATTGCTGGCCTGCCCATCCTTGCAGTTACTGCAAACTTCCTGCCCGTTGTTTTCGGGCGCTTGGCTGAAGTTGAATACGTTAGTCACGAAGTCCTCGGTCCGAAAACTATTTTCCGTTTCGTTTTCAGGCCGCAAGAAGACTTCCATGTTGAATGGGCGGCCGCCCAAGGCAAACCTAGGTGATTACGTGTGTAAGTAATACTAGATAACCGAAAGATAAATATAGGGGCATCCTACTTTGAATATTTAATGCTGAGGGCGTAGTCGTACGTCTTCGCCCCATCCCCATCGCTGATTTCCATTCCTTTTGGCAGATTAGTAGCACTTTTGGCCATCTCCAGGACTTCTTTACGGCTGATACCGTAAGTCTCGTTGACCATCTCGAGCAGCTGAGTGGGAGTCTCTTTGCCAGAACGTAGCTCCGGGTACGTATAGCCGAGTTTGAACCAGTCACGAGCATCATCTGGTGTCCACACTGTACCCTTCGTATCCTTGTGGAAAGGACGTAGAGGCGTCTTGTTTGTGATTAGGGTACCGCTGCCGACAATCTTTTGGTCAAAAAACCTCTGGGTATCTGTCTCAAACCACTTGTCTGGATTCAGAGTCTGCCATATGGCGAACAAGCGATCGATGTTGCTGAAATAAAGGAGTTAGAAAATCCATGGTTGATTAATATGACAGGGTCATTCTCACCAGTGGTGTAGCCAGAAGGTCGGGTCGAAAGTGGCAACTGGAATCTGGGACATGTGGCCACCGTTCCCGCCAACCCAATAGTGGATGTTATTGTGTATGAACTCCATATTGATATCATTCGTAACCTTGGACGTGCTAGCCCCTGCGCTTGTTGCGGTTTCATCTCTGGCGAGGGTAGCGAAGTGAGGGTAATCCATCGGGTAGGTCAGGAGTCGGTATATTAGTTCCGCGGCGGACCCGTATGACTCGTCGGTGACTGCGGAGTGTTCGGACATATAATTATCTACCTCGTCATCGTGAACAACCCCATCCACCCATGTCTTGCTACTAGCTTCACGTTCACCCTTAGCAGGACAGCGGCTGGTGGCATAGCATGCTCCATACTAGAAATGCCACAGCATTAGTGGGACAGGCCTTACGGACAGAATACACCAATGACAGTACCTACATCAATAGAAGGGCCACCGTCGAAATCTACGATTTGCCCGACTCCATAGACACCCATTTTCTTATTGTTGGGCATCCGGAACTGATAAAGGGGGTTGTCAATGGTGATATCCGGGTCACTGCCAACTCTGATCGTGATCTGTGGTAAGCGGACGAGACCAGGCACCTTAGGGTTCTTGGCCCAGTCCCAGAATGGAAGACGCCAAGTGCGAGCAGCTTCGAGGAACTCGTCTTTATGAGTCGGATACTTCGGAATGATTTCGTTCACCATGATCTCGTAGAGACGTTGCTAAATTTATCATTATGAGCAAGAGCCAATACAGCTAACATATAGAGAATAAGCAGCAATACGTACCTCGTAGAGAAGCATATAAGGCCTATGCCACGGAGGAAATAAGTTGTTCGCATGAACGCAATATCCTTTCCTGCCAATTTCGCCCTGAGTGGTTGCAGGTTCATCCCATGGAATGTATGGGAAGCCATGGATACCTATGAGATATTAGGCCGAAGTGTATCACTCTTCGAAAACAATTGCGTCCTACCTGCAATTTGGAAGTATGAGTCTCGGTCATCGGGAGAGACGGCCTGGAGCCTCTTGAGAGCCAACAGGTACAGAACGAGCTGGACCCTATCTTTTGGATCCCCGCTGGCTGTCCATTCATTAAAATCTCTCCTTACTGGGACTTGCCCATTGAGGCCCCAGCCGTCCTTAATTCCTGTGATGGGATAATAGCTATAGCCCATCGTGGTCACTGGCTCATGCGTGTCAATGTGTGCGGGTGTGTGAAAGGGTAAAGGGTGAAGGGAATAGGAGAGAGATGAAGTCCAGCTCGAAGGTCAGAAGTGGAACGGAGGGAGCGCATAGTCACAGCGTCATGGGCCGCACAATGGCAACGCGAATACATAAGCTAATAGACGCAACATGTGATTACATAGATGCATTTGCAGTGTGTGAGCCGGGTGCTAAAACAGGTTCGTCAACCGTCAATGGATTCCATTTCAGGTCTATACTCCGCGGCTCCGACTTCAAAGATGCCACCCAGTGACTTCCTGGAAAAGCCGATATTCAGGTGAGTTTAGAACACATTTAGCCGTGCATGCCGTTTCTTACGTGCATGTGGTTCAGCGCAGTATTAGGTGAAGCTATATTGATATTGTATGTGAGCCAACCAAAAGCGCACGACACACCTCAAGAAGAGGAACCGTGACGACGACGACGGAAGGCTTCATCTGCATGCAAAGCTGTGTTGGTCGTCGAGAGGGTTCCATTGAAGCGATTGCATGCACATATTGTAGGACTCACAGGTCAGCATCATGACAAGTAGAAATCCAGAACCCTGCTTGTAGCATTGAGCTCATAACAAGTACAGGTACATAGCTACAAATTGGCCATAGAGAGCAACAAGATAATCAATATAAATGTTCGCGACCATCGTGCTGCCGTTCTGGAGCTGCAGGGCATGAGCTGAATATGCGTGGAAAATCTGTGGCTGGCTGATAGCTATATGCAGTACCTACTCCTAGGCAGGTAGGTGTACAATATACAAGTGGATATACCTCGTATAGTTCACCACAACAACGTCTTGAGCGCCTCTATGTCCTAAGGTGAAATTACAGACTCTCTAGTGCTACCCTGTTGCAATTTCTATTCCGTAGAGGCACGCTCAGTATTATTACTGGCTATATACTTACCTACCTAGGTAGGCTTTACCTTACAAGGAGAGACGGCGAGTCGGATACCCCGTGCATTACCTGAAGCGCCAATGTTTGGAAGGCTGAAAATCAGCAACCTATAATCATGTCCGTGATAGTACCTACCTACCTAGGTATTCACGCAAACCAGGGCATTTCAGCCTGTTTCCCACAGAGTTATGCTGAAACTTAATCAGCTAGGACGCAAGTAAATGAAAAGAATCACAAATTGTCCTTGCTTACCAATTTGGTACCTATTGCTAGGCTGACTCCTAAGCTTTCCAGAGTATTATTTATATAAACGTGTTATATGACTGAGAACATGACATGAGAGGTAGGTATTTTCCAGCGATGAGTGAGGCATCGATTCTTGAATATCATTTCTCCTTGTACCCCTTTACACTTCTTTAACCTAATAATCAGTGCTTGCATTTGTCATACCATCAGGAGATACTACTATCGAGTTCTAATTGTAATGGCTAACGTTAGTGAGCGAGACCAGGCTACTCGACTGGATCGCTCAAACTGCATCTTACCATCTTCCAGCTCTGATGCTTCCTCTACCGGAAGACACACCATCAACGTTGATATTGACTTCGCCAATCAACAGAAGAATCCCGCATTTTCACGTTCGGAGGTCTCATTCCCTACGATTTTGAAAGCTTGTTGGATCTTAACTCTACGATGTTTTATCGTGGCTGATGTTATCTGCTTCAAATACTTTGGTCCCTTTGACCTTCGTAAAGATGAAGAATCACAGCTGGAGACGCCAGAGGCTGGAAAGAAGAGCAATTCGGTCCAGTATTATACTCGTGTCGATCCAGCTGAGTCAACCTGGTCTTTTTTACAACGACTGGACAGAAGTCAGCTGAATTCCAATGCCTCAGTTGAAGGTCACGGCATCGGGGTCGCTAATCAAAAATCGTCTCGCCATCACTGTAATACCGGCATCTACTTCTGGGAAACTGAGAACGATCTAAATGCCGACAACCTCGAAGTGAGTATAGAGAATTCTAGGATATACATCGTGATGAGGAGTCTCACTGACGATAACCTAGACAGATGTTCAACTATTAGCTCGGCGTTCACAGTCTATAAAGTCAATTCAGCTTTTGTATAATCTGTGTCACACTAGCACCAACATGGCAACAAGCATTTTTCGCACCTTTCAGCAGATATACTCGCAGATTAGTATCTCCTCGAGACATACACTTCTCCGCGATATTGACGCATGCCCACATCACGACTGGGAGAAGATTCAGAGCTGGACATGCATGGATTCCACGCCTGTCGGCAGTTGTCTACACGACTTGATCTTAGAACAATGTCGCCTACGACCCAGCGAGATGGCCATCTGCTCTTGGGACGGGAACATGACGTACAAAGAATTGGATAATCTCTCGCTACGATTGGCAAACCACCTCATGAAACTTGGTGTTGGCCCCGAGGTTTTCGTGCTGAGCTGCTTCGAAAAATCGACCTGGGCCATCGTCGCGCGCCTGGCCATTTTGCGGGCTGGGGGGGCTTACATATCAATTTTTGCAAGCGACCCTCCCGTCTATCTCGAGTCCGTAATAGTCCGGACTAAGACTCGCATTTTACTTACCGACTCGTGTTTTGTTGGGCGATTCCAAGGTATAGTCCCAACCCTTATCGAGTTATCTCCTGAGTGGCTACGGAGTCTACCAGAGGGCTCTCAGACCTGTGAGACTGTCCGACCTGACAGTGCTTGTCTGGTTCTCTTCACCTCGGGCAGTACCGGCACCCCCAAGGGCATTATCCAGAGTCACCAGGCCTATGCCGCTGCTATCACGAATTACGCTAGAGATCTTCAACTGGATTCGCGCACGAGGTTTTTGCAATTCGACGATTACGCCTTCGACATAAGCAACTTGGAGTTCTTGGTCCCTCTAGTCCTTGGCGGTTGCTGCTGTGTCCCCGGTCCGATGAAGACAATCCATGACCTGACACGTGAGATTAACTTGTCGAGCGCCGACACCATCTTCCTGACACCTACGGTGGCTATCAAATTGGAACCCCGAGATGTCCCTCACCTCAAGACATTATGTGTCGGAGGTGAGCCTCTCCCAAAGGGACTAGTCACTAAATGGAGTGACAGCGCTACGAAGCTAGTCAATCAATATGGCATGGGAGAGGTAGCCATATGCTGTGCCCTGAACACCAAGATCGAGCCTGTTGGCGGCGCCAAGGTTGGGCGCCCTTCAACAGGAACAATATGGCTCGTTGACCCATCGTCACCTGATAAGTTAATGCCAATTGGGGCAGTAGGTGAAATCCTGGTAGAAGGACCACACCTCTCCCGTGGATACCTTGATGATACGGCGACGCGACGAACAGAAGCCGGATTCTTAAAGGTCATTCCCCCTTGGGTGGTTAAGATGCACCCGAACAGAATCCACACACGGATGTATAGGTCGGGCGACCTTGGCAGGCTCAATCACGACGGCACCATCACGTATCTTGGCCGCAAAGATACGATCCTAAAGCTAGACGGCTGTAAGATCGACGCGCTTGAAGTAGAACACCAAGCTAAGAAATGCCTCTCTAACAACGACAATATCATTGTCGATTTGTTAGGGAGTATCAACGGCCAAGACGAACCAAGTCTAACTGCCTTAATTTATCTAGATGGGCATCCCGATAGCACACCCCCCACAGCAAACGCAGTGCCTGTATTGACGGATGCCACCACAGACACCTTCGCACACAAGAAGATAGAAGAGATCCAAGAGTCCATCGCACAGTCGCTTCCGTACTACATGATGCCAACGAGATTCGTCCTCATGTCATGGTTACCGCGGACAGCGTCGAAAAAGGTCGACCGCAAGAAGATCCATATGTTGGGGCAACTGTTTTACTTTGCGCAACTAGAGCATCGGCCAAAGGATGTGTCTTACGCACAGAAAATTTAATTCATTTTCCTATTGTACAACGCCAGTTCAATACGCATCAGGATTCAAAAGTTCAATTGTCATATCTCTGTCATCATTCTGCATTTCAAAGCTGGGTTACGAGTTCAGGGGTATGCTGTACCCCCTGACTCCTGAGTCGGTGGGCGTGAGCGCGTTGGGAAAATAGCATCTAAAGAACGGGCTATGAATAGCAGCATATGCAGTAATATGAAGAATAGAACCTATCAAATTTTTCATGCTTCAGAGACTTAGTTGATAATCGTCGCATTACTCTTCGGCTGCCCAAGATCAGGGGTTAGGGCTAGGACTAGGGAGAATCAATCGAGACACTTTTACAGCGTATGACTGTAGTCAGCTCAAGATATCATGCCTCAGGTCTGCGGAGATTGTACCCAAAACACATCCACCTGGAGCGTGCTACAATTGGCACCCTCCCTAACCCTTTGCTCTAAGTCTTCTACGAGAAGAGCCAGGGGATTCCCAACATTTTGAGTTACCTCAATTTGCCTTGACTTCGCCATTACTGCGCATTTACAAGAGGCCTCATGAAGTACAGCGGCGATCACGTGGCTGTCTGTCAGCCTATACCTAAACCCGATCATCTGGTTGGCTGGATTGGCTACCCCTGGCTGTCAGCCCAGCGCAGGCATATATATCACATCCCGTCGCCGCTCCTTATATCCAGATCCTTTTCCCTTTATCTTAATTATCTTCTAGCCGAGTGGTGATGCGTGCCCTGACCCTAAGCCCTGGCATCATCGTATCACTAAGCATCGTATCTTATTCCATCTACGCTTCCCTTTTAATATTCTATTATGCGAGTCTTCAGTATGCAAGCAATTAAGAATTCGTTCGATTACTTGGCTGGCCTCGAATGGAGGGAAAAAGTGCAAACACATTGCACCTTTTGCGATCGAAGTAGGTTCGAGGAGAGCATCGTATACGAGGTGCCACTCCGCATTTAAAGACTTAGGTTGTGTATCTTGCTGACGCCGCTTATCTAGGACGACGACCTCTTTGCAATAAATAACAGAACTCAGGCAGGGCTCTGCCACTGGCTAATCATGCCTAAGTCTCATGGATGGCGCGATGTCGAGGGTTTGACGGTTGATGATGCGCCTCTAGGTCAGCAATCAACCTGCGTGTGTCTGGACGGTAGTGAAAAAGTACGGCTAACAATCAGATTATATGCGTACAGTACAGTCCATGATCAAGCTCAGGAAGGAGCTCCTAGAACAGCATTACCCTATGGTTTCGCCCACCGACATACACACAGGATTTCACCGTGGTCGTCGGGTTCTTCTGGGCGATATCTACTGGCCAGACACCGTATCGATCCACCATTTGCACATGCATGTTATTGTACAGCCTTACTTCTGGCTGAAGTTTTTCAAATATCCTCCGTGGTTTCCGCTCATGTGGAAGTCTGAGACACAAGTGGTGCAGGAAATGAACGAGACGTTGAGAAAGGGGACCAGAGGATGGATCCTCGCCGGCGTAATCTGTGTAGCTACCATCTACTCTTTGTATCTAAGAGGTTGATGATATTGATAACTATTATTAGAAGACTATTTTTGTATTGTTTCGAGCAGTTGAGTATTTCGGCTCTGGCGAGCAGTGTAGATGCTACGGCTTCAAAATATTGCCGGCTTCTTATGCACTCGAGGCTAAAATTCTTAAATAAACAAGAAAGAAAGATGCCAGCTAAGAAAATAAAATAAGGTAGCTAGGTGTGATGGAGGCAAGTAATATAGAGGAAAAGAAAAAAACCGGCCAGGGATCGAACCCAGCAGCTGAGTGAACAGCTGAGGTGTAGTCTCGCTACAGGTGCCGTACTGCCAAGTTCACAGAATCATAAGGCTCGCCAGCTGGAAAAACAAGCCATGGCTGATCCAGCATATGAGCGCCTTGGAGAGGAGATACCTTGGTGAAGGACCTGGGTAAGGAGCCTTTGAGCGGTATGACAATGATCAACGTGACTCTTGAGCTGAATGTACCAGGTTACTCGCCATGAAATCGAGACCGTTCCAAGGCCATGAAGGCCTCAAACACGGCATTAGAGATCATAGATCGTTGTAAACATCATACCATCGAATTATAACGACAAACAGCAGTGCCTACCTATCCTAAACAATGTGGGAAGCCGGAAACACTCCTAGGAGTTAGACAGATATATAGAGGTGGATAATGTAATCCGATACCGTACTATGGTACCCTATCACTTATAGACGAGAGTCTACGGAGTAGGACAAAAATTGCATCGCTAATTGGCATCCGTAAGCCATGACGGCTTCCTTCGTCATAAGACATCCTCCTCCATACACGTTCCCTAGTCGTTGTTTAGCTATTACAGATCTCGGAGCGCTTATTACGATGGTGTAGAAATGAGAAGTTGGCGGCACAGGTCTTAGAAACTCACGACGCGCATTAACGAAGACCTCTTGTATCGAGTCACGAGTAGTTCAGGAGATAGGGGCAGGGGTAATAGCCCAGTGTTGTCTTAGTAAGCAATTGAGCTAAGCTCGGAGTGGATCAAGCGTTACACCGCCTTTATTCCAGCCACAGTTGAGGCCCCACATAGCCCCCGAGAAACTGGCAGAAAAAAAAGTTCTGAAGAATTAGTACGTCTCAATTGATGGTCGCAAAGAGTTCACCCTCTACAGCTCAACTAAACACAATAAAACCCAGACAACCACAACCACGACAATGGGCAAGAGCAAGCTTAAAGTTGCCCTCGCGGCGGATAAGGGAGTTGACTTCAAGAAATTGAAGGAGAAAAAGAAACACAAGGAGAGAGTTAAGAAGAGACAAGAGAAGGATGGAGGGGCGCGCAAAGCTGCCAAAGCCGAAGACGATGATGATGATGACTGGGAAGGCGTCGATGAAGACGATGAGGATGAAGATGAGACTTCAGGCGGTGCAGCCATCATAGATGGTGAGGCCGAGGAAGATGAAGACGATGAGGGTGAAGAGGACGACGAGGAAGGGCAACTTGACCTTGCGGCATTGGATGACAGCGATGACTCGGATTCCTCGATAGAACTCGAGAAAAAGATAGAGCGCCCGAGAAAACCATCCCTGAAAGCGAAAAACGCCGCCCCAAATGGGAGCAGCAATAAGAAGCAGATCATTGACGAAGAAGAGGAGGATGAAGAAGAGGAAGACGATGAAGACATACCTATGTCAGACCTAGAAGATCTCCCTAACGAAGAGAGAGAAGATCTTGTCCCGCATTCCCGCCTCACCATCAATAACACCTCCGCACTGCTTGCCTCACTGAACCGAATAGCCCTACCCACCGATAAGTCCGTGCCCTTCGTCACACACCAGTGCATCGTCGGCGTCGAACCCACCGCCGATAGTATCGAGGACATCCAGGACGACCTGAAGCGCGAGCTAGCCTTCTACGCTCAAAGCCTCGACGCTGCGAAACGCGGCCGCGCTCTGCTAAAGGCTGAGGATGTTCCCTTCTCGCGGCCTACCGACTACTTCGCCGAGATGGTCAAGGATGACGGCCACATGGAGAAGGTCAAGGCCAAGCTCATCGAGGAGGCCAGCGCCAAGAAGGCTTCCGCCGAAGCCCGCAAGCAGCGCGACCTCAAGAAGTTCGGCAAGCAGGTCCAAGTCGCCAAGATCCAGGAGCGCCAGAAGGCCAAGCGCGAGACCCTCGAGAAGATCAAGACGCTGAAGAGAAGTGAGTTCATCTCCCTTCCCTTCCCATTCCCCTTCCTTCTCCCTTTTTAACCTCTCCCTCCCTGCGTATCTGCTCATATACATGATATATACTAACCACCACCAACAGAACGCCAAGAATCCTCCGGCGACATCGGGGCCAACGAAGCAGACTTATTCGACGTGGGCGTGGACGCAGAGCTAAACAAGCACAATGCGGCGAAAACCTTCTCCCGCGGCAAGGACGGCGAGCGCTCCGGCGGCCCCAACGCCAAGCGCCAGAAGAAGAACGACAGGTACGGCTTCGGCGGCAAGAAGCGCCACGTCAAGTCCGGCGACGCCGCCAGCTCCGGCGACCTGAGCTCCTTCAACGCCCGCCGCATGAAGTTTAGTGGTGGTGCTGGTGGCGCTAGGGGAAAGCCGGGTAAGACACGCTTGGGCAAGAGTCGGAGGAACGCGGGGGCTGGTAAGCGGTGATGGTCGTCTAAATTGATTGAGTAGGATAGGTTCATTACCGCACAAATCTGAGTGCAGATGGGAAGGAAAAAATCAGGGTCATCAGAGATACCAAGTAGACCACCTTCGTATTCTACTACCCGTAGAAAGACGAGGTATATATGCACAAATCAAGACTTATCCTCACATATCAAGGACCAAAATGCATTGCTGAACTGAATGACGAGGGTATATCGTATTTAAAGGTCCAACACTAAGTGCTAATAGTCGATGGAACAATACCTGCTACTCTTCCCAACAACCCTCCTTAACCACCCGTCTACTTGCGCTTCGCAACCCGCTTCTGCGCCCTCAGTTCCTTCTTCATCCTAGGATCCACAATCTTATACCTACCCTTAACACCCTTCGGGCGCCCCTTGATACCCCTATTCAAGCCCCTAGCTACGACTAGCTTGGCAGGCTGCTTATTGGGCTTCTTCTTGGCGGCCTTGGCGATCAGCCTGGTGATGCTGTCGGCCTTCTCCTTCTCGGTCATGCCCTCCTCGTTGGCCAGGAGGTCCGACTTCTTCTTGAGCTTCTCGAGGCGCTGGGCGGCCTTGAACTTCTTGCGCGCCTTGGCCTCGCGCACCTTCTTGATGGGCCGCGCGTTGAGCGCGCGCAGCTTCTCCTTGATGGCGGCGGCGGCGGCCTTGGTGATGGGTTTTTGGGGTCGGTCGTGTTTGCCCTCGTCGTCCATGAACCACTCGGGCAGCCCATCGCGGTCGCGGAAGGCGTGCTTGTTGAAGCCGTCGTCGACGACGTCGTAGTTGGTCTTCTGGCCCGTGGCTAGCTGATGCGCGAGCGTCATGGCTTCGGCTGTGATGATGTCGATGTCTGTTAAGTCTGTTAGCACTGATTACTATAGAGTAGAAAAGAACGAGATTTTTACCAAGTCTTCCATCGGCTCGACGCTTATCTTGATCTTCCCAGTCGTCGTCTTGATCTTCCCAGTCGTCGTCTTGATCTTCCTTGACAACCTCGAAGCCACGATGACCATCATCCTCAGGCTCAGAATCCGATGGCACCTCGACTTTTGTTTTCTTTGTCTTTTCCTTTTTAGCTTTCGGGGTCTCCCTAGGTAAAGGTACAGGATCTTCTTCAAGTTCATCCTCGTCAACGTCCATTTCGTCATCCTGTATGGGTTCGTCAAGGATGCCTGGTATGTCTTTGAATATATCTTGACTGAAGAAACTCGTGGCTCGTTTTGAAAGACCGCCAGATCCTACCGGTCCGTTATCCAAATCGGTAAGAAGCGGTTTTGAGGGAGCTGAGTCTTCCTCTTCGGAATCATCGCTGCTATCCACCTCCAGCGCTTCATCGTCGCTGGATTGCTGTTCGTCCCCTGACACTCCCTCCCATTCGTCGTCGTCATGTTCTTGCCTAGCCTTTTTCGCTCTGTACTTGGCGTCCGACTCTGCTTTCCGTTCTCTGTACTGGTCGTACATGCTATCAAGTTCACGTTCGAGACGGTCTTCCTCTTCGTCTGCCTCGTCATCTGTGTCACCGGAAGATCCGATACCACTATCTCGGTCCTTCTTAGCGTCTGCCCCAGCTAGAACAGCCATCTTCCCCTTAGCAATCTTGTTGACAGCACCGTGTTTGTCAATAGGCTTAAGAGCAAACATGGAGTCACGGCCGGCAGGACCTTCTTGTTCCATGCCGATGTCCATGGGGGCAACCATGTGCAATTGCATCCGCACGATCTCCTTTTGCTTCTTTTCGTTCTCTTTCCGTCGTTCGCGCTTCTTCTTTGCATTGTCTTTGTCTTTCAGCGCCTGCAATTCCTCCTGAATCTTGAGCTCCTCATCCATGGGTTCCACTTCAGCGACTTCCTCGGCAACGACAGGTGTCGTAGTCTTCTTCGTCGGCAGTCCGAAGGCCTCGCGAGCCTGCAATCTCCATTTCAGTAGAAGTTTGAACTCCCTTCGTCCTAACACCTTCAAATCGGCGCAGCATATTCTGATCTCTTCACTCGTCTCTGGCATCTTGTCTAGCGCCGCGAGCGCAACATCACCATTACGCGGTTGTTCGAAGGAGAGTTTGTTGTAGCTACCGAGGATGGCTATAGGATCAATGGTCTCGATGAACTGACTCGCTGGTATTTCCTTGAACTGGGTGTAGTCACCCTCCTCGTAACCTCCTCTCTTTCGCTTCTTAACCTCGGGCTTGAAGACCTTGGCCTCGTTGTTCGGAGCTTGCTCTGCGAGTTCGGCAAAAACTGCTCGCGGGTCAAGGAACTTGGGGTCTAGGTGCTTGGGAGCCTTGTAGCCACGGCATACGACGAAAATTTCGGCGGAAACATTTCGAGACGAAGGAGGTTTTGTCGATTCAACTTTGGTGAATAGTTGGTTGAAGACCCAGAGAAGCTTGTTGTACTCTTTGGACCGGAAGACCTTGGTGACAAATGTCCCACCCTCGACGAGGAACTCTGTTGCCAATTTCATAGATTGGAGAACTAGCTCGGCTTGGTTGAAGGAGTCCTGGACCCAAGCAGTACCAACATTGGGAGCACCATCGTGGAGCACGGTATCGGCCTTCCACGTCTTGAGGTGTTGCCTTATCGTCGCGCGACATTTATCGGTAGTGATATCGCTCTGGAAGGTGATGACCTTCGGAATGGGTTTGATCGGGGAGAGATCGACTCCGACGATGAGACTGTTGGCTGGCATGGCCTCTGCCGCTACCTGACACCATGACTATAGTATGTAGTTAGCTAATATCCGTCGTGAATTTTATATAGAACAACATACTCCAGGAGCGGCACAGAGATCCAGAAGAACCTTGCTCTTCTCGAGGAAGCCATATTTCTTATTCAACTGGATCAGCTTGAAAGCGGCGCGAGCTCGGTATCCTTTCTCTTTGGCTAATCTGTACCACTTGTCAAGACGACCTTTGCCGTGTTTCTTCTGAATCGCCATGGTAATTCAAGCAGGCTTTAATAAGCCAAAGACCACGGCTTATAATTAATTGGCACCGGATTGTGTCGTGCGACGCAATAAGTTGTGATGAACTTGTCCCGCCTTTAGACGCAGTTCGTTACCTCTGAAATTTTTAAAGAATTATTTCTTCGATAAGCTTATCAGTGGAGCCAGAGCGTCAAAAACTCTTGGCGGGGTGAGCGGGCGGCGGGCAAGAGGCAGGAACGAATGTCCGTGCACTGCATCGTTAATTCACTGTGCTGAACACCATAGCTATATGCAGTTAGCGTTGATTGGCCAATTTAAGGCAGTCTATTACGGAATCCAGTAACCGCTGACCGCCAACGCGCAACTACTGGTCCATCTAAGAAAAACACAGTGCGAACTGCATCAGTGCACCGCGAACTTCCCAAACGTCATTCCCTTTTGGGCTCGTGTAAGTGGTTTTTCGTGGTCGCGTCTTTTCGCGGGCGTGTCTTTTGGTGCCACTCATAATTGGAATCCACCACCACCATATTTCTCTATTTCACTTTCGAGACGGCAAGAATCCTACCTTCTACCACTCTCCGTCTTATCTTTCGCATCTTTTCACTCTACTTCTACACCCCAATTCAAATCTTCTCTACCATTCTTCCCACTCTTGATTATGACCATTCTCTATTCCTAGTATCTACTTGAAGTTCGAGTCCTAGCATATCAGGATCATTGATAGCATCTGTCCTTCCTCCGAAGGCGGATTGTGTGGTCGGTGGCCGAAGCTACAATGGAGAACAATGCGTCGAGCGACAGGTCCCTCTCACCACCGAGGGCCAATGTGAAGGAGAGAAGGAACCCGTCTATCACGCCCCGCAAGTTCAAGCGATTCTTTACTCCTCGTTCCCGCGTGCCCTCGAGTATTAGCCCGGCAAGACAAGCCCTCAAGAACCTCGCAGCACCAGACTTGAACCACCGATATCAGACACCCGCTCCTTCCAGCCCACTAGGACGACTCACGGAGCAGGCCGAAGATGAGAATATCGAGCTTGTAAATGATCGAAGGGCCAAGAGACGAAAGTGTCAACACACCCCCGATTCTTCACCATATCTGCCACTACTATTTGACCCGAACAACCATCTCGGACCTACATCTACCAGCAAGGCCAGACCCGGACTACTGAGCCCCATCAGATCCCTTAATTCAAGCCGGGACATTATAGAGTCGGACCAAGATGAGAGTGAAGATGATGAACCTCCTTCACAGCCTGCGCCAATGCGACGACTGGTTCCATTGACAAGCCGTGGTTATGCAGGTCAACTCGCGCAGAGACATTTGGGCGGCATGCCTCGGGCTGGGCGCTCTTTCATGTCATTCCCAACTTCTGACTGGAGAATCGACACAGCCGACTTCTACAGCAAACCTAGCGATGTACACGAGTGCTCGAGCCACGATGGTCCGGGACAATGCATACCATTCTGTGCGGCTACATGTCACAGAACGAGCCTCACCGCAATAGGGGATGAGGAAGGCCGAGTCCGTCTACTCGATACGTCTAGCAGCTCATCGGAGCCGTTTAACAAGATCCACCTGTGTTTTCAAGCTCACACAAACGCTATCATCGATCTCACCTTCTCCGACGATGATCGCCTTCTCGCTACCGCTTCTGGCGACCAAAGGGGTCGAGTTTTAGACATGATCACACAGAAGCCGGTCGCGATCCTTCAACATCACACAGCCTCTCTGAAGCAAGTGCGTTTCCAACCAGGTCAAGCAAACAGTAGTGTCCTCGCAACGACCTCTCGTGATGGCAGTATTCAAATTTGGGACCTTCGCTGTGCGGGATATCTGGTACAAGATATCGCAACATCCGAACCTCGTGAAGTTACCTTGCGTTACAAACGTCCCGG
This sequence comes from Hypoxylon crocopeplum, assembly GCA_022578875.1. Taxonomy (NCBI): domain Eukaryota; kingdom Fungi; phylum Ascomycota; class Sordariomycetes; order Xylariales; family Hypoxylaceae; genus Hypoxylon; species Hypoxylon crocopeplum. Next base: position 165,960 of record MU399565.1, read on the forward strand.
TGCGCCCAAGCAAGGTCGTGCTGTCAACAGTCTCTACCATGCTCATGCACGCACATCACGCCAAGTCCAACAGGCACCTGGCGCCGGACAATACGATACGCCGTCCCGTCGCGAGCTACCAAGCCGCATAGGCGAGGTGTCTGTCACGGGACTGCAATTCCTACTACCCGGTCAAGAGCACCTTCTACTGTCAGCATGCGAAGCAGATGCTTCTGTCAAGCTGTGGGACATCCGCTCAATACACTCCTCGCGCCAGAAGGTTCCCACCGCATTATCGGAAACCGCGTCACCCACCTCTCATCAACAATGGAGGCCGTTTGGCATCTCATCTCTCACTCTTAGCACTAATGGCTCCCGATTATATACTCTGTGCAAGGATAACACCGTCTATGCGTACTCAACTGCCCATCTCATCCTAGGCCATGCCCCGGAACTAGATACGCGAAATAGTGCCCCTCCGAGACGGCGCCATAATGCGGTGGCCTCTCAGGGTCTTGGTCCACTATACGGATTTCGACACGCCTCCTTCCACGCCACAAGTTTCTACGTTAAATGCAACGTTAGGCCAGCGCGCTATGGACAGAGTGAGCTCCTAGCCGTGGGAAGCAGCGATAACTGCGCAGTGCTATTCCCTACCCAGGAGCGATACTTCAGGGGCGATCTCCTAGGTTCGATGGAATCCCTCAGTCTCGACAATTCTACAATCGGCGTGTCTCAGCAGCAGTCTGCCGCCAGTTCAAGCGGAGCTCGCAAACCCCTCTTCGCCAATATTCCGGGTAGACTCAACGATGACATTCCTATTGTACGTATCGGAACACCTCTCGTGCGAGGCCATACTAGCGAAGTGGGTTCGCTAGCCTGGACCAACGAGGGCAAGCTCGTGACGGTCGGGGACGATTATATGATCCGATGCTGGAGCGAGGGGAGAGAAGAGGCGGCAGACCTCAGGACCGGGGGCGAGCACGGAGGTAGACGCTGGGGATGCGGATGGGCTGAGGTTGGGGAGGATTGGGACCAGCCTGATGACGACGAGGACTGAGTTCCAAGGTTAGAATTGAGGTTCTGGGATTGAGGCTCAAGCATGGTTTGCACGGCGTCAGGTATTTGATCGGCATTGAGCATGGAGCATTACGGATCATCGCGGAATTTTATACCCCCTATTCCAGGCTCAGGAGTAATGCATTGGCTTTTTCATATACATCCATGAGTAGGAATTGTTCTGACCTAAACTTGCTCAGCTACTAGCCTTCAATAATACAGCTTTGAAAGCCTACGACTATCGGTTATCCACGTACTATATTGTATTTACATCATTCCTCGAGAATGGGAAGCCGTAAGTGAACACGTGCACTGGGTTGCAGTTGAATGAGAGTCTTAAGTGAACCCAAAGTGACATAGTGCAAAACAATTAGAATACTCTACAATTAAGTAGAATCCCTTTCCCCCTAAATTAGGTACCTAAACTAAGACATTCATTCATCAATGAGTGGCTAGGGGTTGCGGTTCGAGTCCCTGCTAGACAAAACTCCTCATTAAGGTATTAATTATTATATATAATTCCTAAGTACGGGCCGCATGTACATAACGATTATATAATAGGTCTTGCTCTTCAAAACTGGAACTAGAAGATTGACTGACGTTTGTGATTTGATAGAAGCTTCGGTGTTTGGCCGCAAACAAATAAAGGCCTCCAGCGAGATCCACGAAGCAAGTTTGACGAATCAAATCCAAGTGGATTAACAGGTTTCGGTCAGTCAGGGACATCTTATTTGATCTAAAACACCCCGTTGGCTTGCTGCTTGTAATAACTCACTGTAGGGCTGCATGCGTGGCCATGAGCTGCTGCCGCGACATGCAGCTATCGAATCAGGGCGGCGCTTCGTCCGGCATTTCAGCCAACGGACTGCGAGATAGATAACCCCCCCTATAAGCCGTATATTATACATGCATGTATGCTTGTGTTGCTCTGGGAATCCATGGACTTCGGCGGAGACAGACAATGTTGCGGGCTCCCTCCTTCGTGTTTTCTCATCCGGGAGAGATCATCATCGCCTCACTCTTGCAGAGATAGCAAGCAAGATCCAGGACCGGGTACCGACTGCTAATACGGAATTCCCACTACGCTTGCATAGGAGAGTATAGTGGTTTGGTGCTAGCAACAGAGAGAAAAGGGAGGGAGAGCGAGAAAACGCGCTGCAGCTTTTCCTTCACCGCCAGTTTCTTCTGCCCGTTTGTTGCGCGTGTCGACAGTGGTAGTGGAGCTGCGGTAGTCAGGATTGTGACGACGGCCGCAGGTTCCGTAACCTGCAAAATAGATTGATGGGGACTGATGAGTGGATAGATACCTTAGCAGGCCGCATATTCCACGACCCAGCGGCGGAGCGAATCAATGGGCGACGAGCCCTTCTCAGCTTTCTTCTTGATCGCCCTTTTTGTATAGCGAACTCGTGAGATCATCCAACAGGAGTGAAGTTTACGCTAACACCATAGTTTCAAAGGATCGTCTACGTGGACTGAGAGAGGTCAGCTCGTCATTATTAATAGTAAAGTGTGGTTATCAGCTACAGCCCGCGCTGAATAAAAATTCGGGTGGCTGGGGATCGGAATCTGGCTCTTCTGTCTGGTCATTGGTCAATGGATCCCTCAAGCCAGGCTCCCCTGTCATCATCCGCGAGACAGCAAACTGTGGTTGCGCGATGCGCGTATCCTACATATGCGAGTGCCGACTCGCGGTTTGGAATTGATGAATGTCTTCGTGGTAACTAGTAAAAAAGATGAGTAGGTTTATAGCAGACCACATCGTCGGTGAATCCACCACATGGACATCATAAGCATGTTCCCGTGCCACAATGGTCGCTAGCCGTGGGCTACCAGACCAAATCGTACAGTTTCTCCGTTCTTGGTCTCAAGCTATTCCTCTCTGTTACGTTCGCGCCCCACGAGTTATACCGCATGAGGATGTCTTAGACAGTATATCGTGGCATTAGCATATAGACTAAAACCCGTAGCTACGGGACGACTAGTAGCAATGGAGCATCATCGTATTGCTCGAATATTATAATGATTTAAAGGTGAACCGAGGTAATGAGCAGCCTATCATTAATTCATGCGTGGCTAAAGTATGCAACTAAGATCTTAGAGTAGGATTATTAAGAAGTACTAAACTTCAGACTCCAAATTAAGTAGGACATAGTCTCTTGTCTCAATGGACTGGTCATATAGTGACTTGTCATCGTTGACTACAGAGTACAATGGAAAGACAGGACTCGGAAGATTCAAGGAGGGGACGGGAGGCTGGCGATAAAGACGTTGATAATATAAGTCCCCTGAACCCTGTCGTCCCTGGAAAATCTCACTTTTTGGGACGTGTTTGCGCGTAGCGGCTGGACCCGTCATAAGTCCAAAAAGTAATTTCTAGATTCGTCCAACCAACTTTTAATTACTTACTTATTTACTTACACCCCTTCCTTTTACAATCGAAGACATGCTCGAAGACATATTCAAAAGGCAAGCCTATAATAAGTAATACCGTCTCAAGAGTTTATCTTATATCCCCCTATAAGTTACACGACATAAGTCGACTCGAAACTCCGGCTCGGACCCGAATCCTGTATCTTGTTGGACCCTAATTTAGATCCGTCCTCGTCTTGGTCCTGTTGACCTCATCTCTAGGCGTGTCCCCGGGAATTGGACAACTCATCTTGCATCAAAGCTGCTGCACGATAGACGGCCTCCCATTCGCTTGTCACCGTAGGCACGTTCCCTAAGAGATCGGAAACTAAACTGTCTGCACCCGGTACAAGTACTACACAAGGCTCGTGGTATTTGGATATGGCTTCTTGACACATTATCTTCTTCTCTTTTCCCTCTCTCTTCCCCTTCCTCCCCCCCTTGTTCTTAGCCTTGCGCTTCCCCAGCTCAACGTCGCATCCGAAAGACGAGCCCTGATAAAAAGAAAACGACCGACGCGGACGCGCGTTTTTGCAACTGTACGAAGAGACATCCGCAGAGCCAGCCTAGTCGGTTCATGCAGAGAACCTCGTCCTGCAGCTCGCACTCCTAAAAATTATTTTTACTTTTCCTCCCACGCACGCGGATCTAGTCTACCTAGACATACTACCACATATGCATATACATGCATAAGCGCGAGCACACAAAACATTATTTACATCCCGCAGTGCTGCATCCCCCTTATTAAGGAACAGCTCGAGAGGCTCACGTACATACACCAACCACCATCCATCTGGTCACACATCTGCCCACCGAGAGAGAAGATCAACGCTAATGTCGACTTCTGGAGCCGCCTAGAAGTCGCGGGGGCCAAGAGTTCGACATATTTCAGTCGAATATAGCGGGAATTCCACATAGTTCCAAGCCGAAAGCCTGGAAATCTGCCAATCGAGGACGCCCGTGTTGACCTCACACCGCCACTGGCGCCTCGAGTCGCGAAAAGAGGCCCGGGTCCAGGTTCTCCCCCGTCCCTGGCGGAGATCCTATATATACCTAACTATAATTTCGTATCACATATCGAGTAGCCTAGCTACACGATCAAATCACCGGGATCAGAGAGGAAAAGCAAAAGTGTGTGTGCGCGCGCTGCTGACGTCGAAATGCTTCACGATCGAACACGTCTCAGAACACCTACCGCCGCCGTCGCCGCCCTACTTCATCAGCCTCCATCACTCATCATAATTCCCCGTTGGCTGATCGCGCTCTGAGTTAATTTACGCATTAGATCTCATTCGGGAGTCGCGATTGGGTCTGGTCTGTTTGTATTACTTTCACTGTATCATATTGGTTAGTAGTCCCCATCCAATGGCGACGTCCCACGGCCCGTTTACTTGGTGTGGGACGTGGCCGATGAGCTTGCGCCAGCTAATATATCCAAACGCTAGTCTATTGTAATATTTTCGAATGTTTAATTCTGGTTGGGCTGTACTTTCTGCATCATCAGGCTTCGTGTGGGATAATCATTCGGCTCTATCCACTGGAGTTGCCTGCTTTGACATTGACGAAAGACCGGATCGACTATTGGAACCACTCGCTCTATAGCACATTCACGTGCTCGATCCTTCCAGCAACGGCTTCATCTCATGCTCACGCCGAGATTGAGTCGGATTGCTAGTCGCTCGTTATCAAGTTATTTGCAGTTTGGGGAAGGTGTTTGGACCGGGCTCGTCACCAAGTCGGCGATTATAGGTTGATCTCAGTCAGCGACACCATCCTGATTCTCGACTATCGCCGACCTATCTCATAGACGTGTCATTGGAGACGATTAGAGCTGGGATCCGCCTTCAAACTCTTGGTTTTGCTCTTACTTGCTCTACGCACGTTCCAGGTCAGCATAATTAGAGCAACTAGTTCCCCGATTTTCAACCTTTCCAAGGGCCAGAAGATTCCGACAGACAGGACGTACTGAGATTATCACGAAGTTAGAGCCACGCTTTCGAGGGAATTACAAGTCTTCCAGGGTATGTCAACACTCCGTTGAATTATGATGTTTGCCAACACCTTGAGACGCACTGACTCCCACCCTCAACCTCTTAATACAACGACCAGCCTCACAATCCTGAAGCACTTCTCATCAACATCGCCGTACACACGTGCTTTTAACCCTCTTCCCCTAACTATTTTACTTTCTCTCATTCGAGCACACATCTCACATAATATCAGGCTACCGGTTTCCAGCCGTTTTCAATGGCTTCCTCCGAGGTCGACCAGAAGTTCCTCGGACGCCTCGCGAAAGCCGTCGAACCCAACAATGCGCTCCTAGCATCGATGCTGTTCAAGATCCTGGGACTGTCGATAAATGTGGCCGGGCAGCTCGTTAGGGCGCGCAAGCAGCGCCGCCTCGATACCACACGCGTCACGCAGTCCCTCGAGCTCTACTTCCACATCATATGGCTCTCGCGCGAAGGGCTCGTCATGCTCGAGCAGTACGTCCTCCCCATGGTCGGCGACTATGTCGAGCTCAAGGTCCTCGCCTACAAGCTACGCGCCTCCTTTTACCACATCTTCGTCCTGTTCCATAACAACCCCCCGGTTTCTACCATGGGCATTGTGACGACCCCACAGGCGGCTACCACGGCTATGATGCCGGATTTGACGCCCCCGAGACCAGACAAGGGAAAAGGCGTGGATAGGGGTGAGCAGATGTTCGGATTACCAGAGATGATGAGGTCTTCGGTGCAGCCCACGCACCCGGTGGAGCAAGGTATCCCAGTCGGCCCGGCTCCGCCTCCGGGCTTCGAAGCGCAAGTACAGGCGCAGGTGCAGATGCCACCCCCAGAGCCAGCAGCCGCGTTCTTATTACCGTCGGTCGACTACCTACCCACGGCGCACCAGTACTTCCGGGAGGCGTGCGCGCTAGCAGACGGTCTGCTGTGGGGATCACACTCACTGCGGTTATCAGTAAAGACGGAGTACGCGGCATTCCTGTACGAGTGCGTGCACGACCGGGAGGGCAGCCGACAATTAGCGAAATCCACGATCGCAGAGGTGTACGAGGCGAGCGAAGGCATGGACGACGACATGTTCAACGACGCGTGCGAGCTCGTGACGGTGCTGGGCAAGATGATGAAGCGCGGTTTGGGCGGAGGTGGAGGATCTAGGAGCGGTGGACGGCCGAGCCCGAGCGCCACGGTGGGAACCGGGACGGTGTCCCAGGGTGGCGAAAGCAGCGCTACGGTGGTGCCGCCTGTACCGCCACTGGGGATGGAGAATCCGATATGACCTCGAATTTAATCCCGTTTGTACTGCGATACCTGAGCACCGACGACATTTAATGGGGACACATTAATAATCGCTCCCGTTTCTTGCAGCGTTGTCGATGCGTATCACCATTCACCGACGCAAGTGGACGAGCGACTCGACGGTTATCCTAATAAACTTAGGTCCGGAGCGTGTATTCCAAGACCCAGCTGTGCCTTGAGTCCTAATCGTACTCGACAGACTCGACTTACAATAATCATAAAATTCCGCGCCCATTCTTTGTACCAACGCCAAGTCCAGCCAGTCCTACGCAAGAGATACCACTTACGCCTACCCGTTCACCACAACATCTGAATATCTATAATTACATATCTCCCTAATCTTCAAGCCGACTTAATCATATTAAGACGCACACAGAAACCGACAGCATAGCTTAGCCGTCCAAACCCATCAAACCCTTGATCTTATAATACGTACATCCATACATCATACGTTACGGCCTCTTCTCTACCAGTCCTAGTTCTCGAGACATCAGGACAACAACGATACCATAAACCTCATCATTCTTCTTCGCTGCATATTTATTACCTACTCGTTTTAAAAAGCGTTTGATGATACCCAGTTTTGCATTGCTGGATGGACGGGCAAAGCGGACAGACAGACAGATCAGATGAGCCGCGTTAGGCTCTGTTGTCTATGTTAGAATGCTTATCTACATTAGTTAGCTGAGTTGAGCGCAGCAAACTGTCCGGCTCGGGATTTGTTTCGAGACGTTGAAAGAGAAAAGTCTTGCAAAACTCTGATCTGGGCCATGATGCTATAGCTACCAATTCGTGAGAATGTATATGCTCGCTTGTGATTGATTATTCCCATGCTGTCTAAAGCCCTCGTTATAACTCTTATTCTAGGCCCCAGGACCTGGATAAGGGGTACTTACCATTCTAGATTTAAGTACCTAAAAAGTGATATAAGCACTAGATATACGACAGAGAGGCAAGCTGCCTTGCTATTTTGTGTAAGAGAAACGGATGTACTGTGAAAAATACCTAGGAATCCAATATTATTTACAAGCGATAGCAGATTTATAACGAAAACCTAGCTCACAACTCCACGGATACTATAAATCGGAAAGAATGTAAAGGCATATAATCGGATTTACGGGCTCAGAATGCACTAGGAATAACGAAGTCTATTGCCTAGGGGCAGTGTGTAAATCAGGGTATCTCCAGGGGCTGCCGTCTCCAGCCCAATCAGAGCTTCAAAACGTCTCTAACCGCATCATTCTATCCATCGATTCATCTATCCATTAATCCGTGACTGAGACCAGCGCCGGCTACCGCGCCAGGTCAAGGTCGGTTCCCAGGTACGTAAGCACCCAGACGTCTACGTGAACCTCACAGCACCCTTCCCAGCCCCCAGTGTCTCCCCACTCACCCCATTTCCGTTGCTATTGCCATTCGCATTCGCACCCCCAACCCTCCTCCCCGCGCCCGCAGCAGCAGCAGCAAGCCGGCCCCGCTTCTCCTTCTCGACGACGACGCTGTCGCGGCTGCGCAGGCTGAGCGGGCGGCCGCTAGCCCGCGCCGCCGCCTCCTCGTACTCGGTGCCGCACACCTCGTCCAGCTCGCCGACGACGCGGATCATGAAGACGAAGATGGCCTGGGCCTCTTGGGTTATGTCGTCTTGTTCTTGCGTGGTGAGTACGTCCTCACTGCTGTTGCTGCTAGCATTTCCTGAATCGGTAGTGGTGGTAGGGAGAAGGGGGGAGGGGGCAGTAAACTGCGCAAGCCGAGCCTTAAACGCGGTCCGGAGATCCTCGCCGTCGGCCGGGGTATCGAAGCGGAAGAAATCCAGCGGACGCGCCATCTCCCCCTCCTCCTCTCCGCGCCACTGCAGCACATCCCGCCGTCTCCGTTCCTGCGCCTCGATCCTCCCCTCCCCATCCTCAAGCGCAAACGCATAAGTCCGACCAGGCATACCCGCCGCCTCGGGCTCAGCCAGCGTCAGCAGCGGCACCCAGAACCCCGAGGCGCGGTCGACGCGCTCGAGCGACGCGCGGATAAAACGTCCGCCCGAGAAGATGGCCATGTACAGCACGAAGCCGTAGGCGACCAAGACGTGCGGCTTGGCGGCTGTTGCCGATTTGATGTGCGCTATGAACGCCGCGACCACGCTCGACTCCGCGACCGCCTCGGCGATCTTCTCCGTGACGAGGTCGGGCGACCCGCCCGTCAGGGAGGCGAGGTCGCGGTGCAGGGCGGCAGAGCGGGATAGGCCTGGGAGGTGTAGTTCCGACAGGATGGAGTGGATGCGGGAGTAGCGGGGCTCCTTGGACTCGGGCGAGTCGAGGAAGGCTTGCCATGCGGTCTCGAAAGCCGTGTAGATGGGCGTGATGTGCAGGAGGCCCTCCACGTAGTTTGATGAGTCTTCGGCCTGGGGCGGGAGGGCTAGGGCTAGCCGCTGGATGATGAGGGTGTTCAGTTTGGTGTGTACCGTGCGAGTGGCTTTGTTAATAGCATCGCCTAGGGAGTTGTCCGGGGTTACGGGAGTACCGCTGACGTCTTCGGTCTTAGAAGGCATGGTGATAGACTACCTAGCCTAAGAATAGATAGGTTGGTTGATGAAGAGTTCTCGGGTTGAGATATTAGGTATGCTACTGCGTATATGCAAAAGAGACAGAGGGCATGTAGGTTTATGATGCTTAGGAGAGAAGAAAGGAATCTGGTGTTGAATAAAATATAAATAAATAGATGTAGGGGAGATAAGTAGAAGGTACTCAAGGCTGAGGGCTGACAGGGCGAGGCAACTCAGGGAAGGAACAGGTGACTCGTGGGGGTCGAGTCATAGTCCTTTCCCCGGGAATTACTCAGTCACGCCCTATTCGAGCTATGTGTCTACCCTCCTGTACCAACAGGTTAGGCAAGAGCAATGTCGTAGGTACCAAGTGAGCAAGCACTGTGTGTAAGCCGAGTGAATAGTGCAGCGGGAAGTTACCACACGTCTTGCGCAGCTAACCGTGTATTCCTCTTCCTCGGGATCGTTCGCAGCAGCTTAGTGGTTGGGGGGTCGATTCACTAAGAAAATAGTAGGACATGCGGCTCTGTCGTGCGCATATGATCCCCTGACCTCAAGGATGTTTTGTAAGCGATGACGCCCGTCAGCCAGCCACACACCTCGGGAACAAGCTCGATGGTGTATTACAAACGACGAGGACATGAAACGGGGAACGGAAAGAAGCAGCTCTATATAACGACAATAAAGTTGACGGTATTCGCCACGAAACCCGTGGGCTAACCTGACTAGTTAGCGTGTTATGCGCCAGTATAACCTACGTGTAGTTGTGAGTGTTACCCAGCATCCTGCCATTTCAAGCAGGTAGGACAGCAATATCGTGAGCATATTGCATCTCATGACCAGTGTTGAATGATGAAATCGCATTATACATCTGAAATAGGTCAAACGATGAATGGATCGTCTGAGTTAGGTTTCACCAATTCCTATTCGCCGCTATAGGAGGTAGGTAGATATAGGGGCTAGTACCCTCGCGGTCTAGAGATCTAGTTAATCTTGCCAAATCATTGGGTCAAACGAGACCTGGGGTATGGGGAGCAGAATGACAAAAAGTTGAATCCTCACGATAAGCAAAGTTGGAACTATACTCTCCTCGACCTAGACTACTCGACCTGGAGGTGTGGTATATATTTACTTGCCTATCTTGACACAACCCACAGTCTAGGTACTAACACGACTTTCCTATGATTTACTCAGTTAGCAAACACGTGGCATGTAACAGGGATACCCATACCTACGCTTCAAGGTAAACTTCGTATTTAGGCGAGTTCGCTATGTAGGTCACCTCTCGGTCCCGTATAAGATACCGTCTTAGAAATACCTATTCTATCATTCCAGCTTGTAATGTGAAGCCCGCCATCCAATCCATGCACCAGTTCCGAATCCAACTGTGCTGTTCCAACCTTGACGCCCCGGCATGCCAGTCCAATACCATCCAAGAAATTAAGATTTCATCCGAGTCTAGAAACTCATGGCTCTCCCGCTCTATCCCTGGCGCCAGTCTTCATCCCGTCTTCATCCTCGTGACTCTCGTGGTTGATGAAAATGAAAGAGACTAGTACGATCGCGGCACCGATCCAATACACGAAGCTCGAGTACTGCGCATACTGGATCATCTCGCCGATCAGAGATAATGGGATGGTTAAGGACAATCCGACGGTGACGACTAATGGCGTCGTCAACAGCATCGCATAAGCCCATGAGATATCAGAAACAAATGAAGCTATTGAGTTGAACTGAAAGATGTTAGCTATTATGAACGACACTATTTAAAGTGAAGGAATCATACCATGATAATCAACCAGATCTTGCCACTAGGAGGGAACTCGAACTATTTCAGATTAGTGACTCGGCAGGTCATCGCAAGCGTAGGCTAGGTACTCACAGGTTCGATACCCGTAAAATGTAGGATGAAGAATAGGGGCCATAAGAGGAAAATGTTAAATAAGCCCACAAGGCCGAAGAATAACGGCATGTTAACCCGTTCCTCGTTTCCGATGCGTATCTTCATGACCACGACGTACAGCCCGTAGACAACAGCGCTGAAGAAGGCCATAGCGTCGCCAATAGCGATCTGCTGCTGGCTTTTATGCGGAAAGTTCCCACGGTTGTCGTCGTTGTCCGCCCCCGTTAAATCTACCGTGGAGATGAGGATGATGCCGGCGAGCGAGGCCAGCACGCCAACTAACTTGCGAACGGAGAAGGGCTCGATGCGCATGACGGCGCAGAAGATCAACGTCCAGACGCTGCTCGTAGACGTGAGGATGGTGACACTCCCGACGCTCGTGTACTCCAGACACGCCGATGCGAAGTAGTTCCCCAGGAACCAAATCATGCAGAACTCGAGGCTGAAACGGGCCGTCTCGAAAATCGTCAGTTTATCGCCGGGCTTCGGGAGGTCGGCCGCCTCGAGGCTACCCTCATCGTCTACCAGAAGTCGCTCTCCAACCGTCATATCCTCTTCTTCCTGGCTTTTTAACCTCTGCACGCCGTGGTATCTCACCCTCCACTCCTGAATCGCCATGTTCTTAACCCGGGCGTAGCCGCCGTTTTGTATTATATATTTTATAGAAATGGGTATCATCGACAGCGCGAATATAGACGTGTTGATATATACTAGGAAGAAAGGTTTGTCGTAGGTGTGGTCGGAGAAGATAGACTTGAATCTAGTTAGTCGAAGGAGGTCATGTCTGCTCGTAGAATACTCACGCTTGCGAGGAAATTCGACGCCGTCCATAGAAAGACGGTGACCAGCAAGAGACTGATACCCAGTGTCCTTCTAGCCATATTCCATATCCCAGCTTTCGGTCTCAAGCTCGGGATGGTGCCCGCGGACATGAATGATGCGGTCATGTTTTCGGAGGGCGTGGGCGGTTCGGAAAGCCTTCGCCTCGGAGATCCATACTCTGGTGGCCTTTCGCCCGGCGACATTGGATCTTGCGGCGCCATATCGTTAAACAATCACGGCGATGGTAGAAGAGAAGGAGGTGGTTCGATGGTCCCTCCTGGGTATGAACACGGTCGCGTGAGACGAAATCATCTACAACCCAATTTTCGGCTGAGCGAGAGAATTGGGCACGACGATCACAGGGATCGAGTCGAGCCTACATAGGAGCCGAGGAGGACATAAAAGAGACAAGACAAGAGGCGCCAAGGAAGAAGGAAGAAACAATGAAAGTATCCAAAGATGGTGAATTTTCGAGGTTCCTGAAACGAATCGCACGTTAGAGGATCTCCAGCTAAACCCTTTGCTACCGCGCCATCGGTGTCTGAAAAAGCCGACAACATTCTCGGACCCCTGACTTCCAAGGTCCCAATTGAGCCAGGGGTCCGGGATGACGGTTACATGTGGATACCTAAATAGGTACCTAATTATTAGGTCAGCACACCACATGCCTAAGTGCCGTCTCATTGTTAAGATGAACCTGGTGACTACATGAACTTCGGATAAGAGATTGATTGCGTGTCCAGGCACCGAGGAAAGTCACATGCTCAATATTCAGACCATGTCATAGGTGCTTGTGGATGAGAATACAACAACCATTTCTGAATGCTAACTGGGAGATATCGAGATGCATCAATAGTCCTCGATCGATATACCTTGATGAGACGCCCAAGACTCGGCCTTACTGCCCGTTCAAAAGGGCAAACAAAATGCAACGCATCAACTGCTCTATACACTGATTATGGACGTGGTTCTGCCTTCCCACTGCTCCGAAGCGGTTAATTATCCCTGGGCCCCTGAAATCCTAAGTCTTCCGTACAAAAAGGCGAACGATCGTTGAGAAGTCGTAATGAGTTGCAAATGATCAAGGTGTGTAGTCAGGTCGGATGAATCGAGGAACACCCGAGACGACAGGCGGGATGGCTGAAGGACTGAAGGACTGAAGATATTACGGTCGATAACTCTTAGCATGCGCAACCATCGCGGTCGTTCTCGATGTGAATGTTGATAGGATCCTGGAAATCTCCGCTGAACTCCTCTGATTCCTCCTGCGCTAGCGCATTGCGTGCAATGACTATACCATCAAGTTAGATGAGATCAACAGTAGAGAAAGGTGAAAAAGAACCTTCGAATGCTTGCTCAACGTTGACCGCCTCCTTCGCACTGGTCTCGAAATACGGGATATCGCCCTTAGAATGGCAGAAAGTAGCTGCTCTCTTACTCGAGATCTGTGTATGGTGAGTTTGTAATTCGGTTGGTCAGAGATCAAGTCTTGCTTACTACTCGCTTGCTCTCCTCGACATCAATTTTGTTTCCAAGCACAACCTTGGTAACTTTGTTAGCTAGCATCTATCGTTATAGGAGCGATTTGCCTTACGAAAGGAAAGTTCTCGGGATCCCGCGGCGAAGCTTGGATTAAGAACTCGTCTCGCCAGCTATCCAATGCATCGAAGCTCTTGGAGTTATTGACATCAAAGACTAGCACGCAGCAATCGGCACCGCGGTAGAATGCAACACCTAAGGACTGAAAGCGCTCCTGGCCGGCTGTATCCCAAAGCTACTTCTTATCAGCTACCGTCCCTCTTTAAGCTTGTTCGTATATGGTTCTCTCATACCTGCATCGTGACTTGTCGGTCGTCGACCAGAACTTCTCTGGTTAGGAAGTCGGCACCGATAGTGGCTTTGTAACTGGCACTGAATTTCTTGTTGACCTATCGGGAATAGAGGATCAGTCTCGGATTCTCTGGAGGTCGGGACAGAGGAATCGCAAAGGGGGATGATGTTTCAGCGACCGCAACGTACATATTGATTCATCAAACTCGTCTTGCCGACACCGCTATCACCGAGTATGATGACCTAGGAGTGAAAATGTTAGTTCATGTTAACACGATGGTAGACAGTTCTATAATATCTAGGTGGTGAATGCCATACCTTCAAGAGGACCTTCTTCCTAGAAGCCATGATGAATGTCGAGCTAAACGGTTCTGGTAGACGGTTTCAGTCCAAAGCTTTAGATCGACTAGATGGTCGATTAAGAAATTGGGCTTGTGTGTCGCCTTCTAAAGCTGATTTATGGTCGAGCTAGCGAAGTTGGTGTCTCTATTGCTGAGAAATTGTCGTCTTGGGTTGTGTTGTTTTGGTTTCGGTTGCGGTTGAAGTTGTACTGGTTTGAAGCCTGGGCCCTGGGTTAATTGATTGTTTAAGGTAGCGCTGGTCGGACCTGCGCCGATACATACCTGATACAGCAGCTGATAAGGCGCTGTGACTGACTTACGTACCTAGCTTTTAGTGGGTACTTGGCACGAGACCAATGCCGGAGTGGCTGAAGGCAGCCACAATCTCTCTTCAATGGATGTACCTGGCGGTATGTAAACCTTACCGGTAGGTACCTAAACCCTGGCAGCCTGGATTCTAAACTCAGCTGTTTTCGTTGACCTTACATGTAGTGATTGACTCTGGTCTAATCCCGCAGTCTTCCGAGTAGTAAGTTACAATTCTACTTACCTATGATTAATAAGGATTTAAGTATTGAATAGGGCCGGGATTTCCAACTCTCACGTTTCAAAGTTATTCTACCAATAGGTGAACAGAAAGGTATAGGCCATCATCACAAGCATCGATCTCTTGCACCTCTATCAACTTACATAGGTACAGCGTAATCGGGGCTTCAATGACCGGTCCTACGTAACATAGATCTGATCTACTTTTCTAATGCACAAGAGCCTCCATTTCCCCCGTTATTACGGATGGCGAAATGTTGAGAAACCCTGCAAGTGCCACAGAGAACTTCTACCAACGCGCCTTGTCATGATGTCATAGTTCATCATGTCCCATGTAGTATATGGCATCACCGTTGTAGCTACCTCTTTGACAAGCTTCGAACTTTCATACTAAGTTATTGGCTCGATGTTGTACACCTACAAAAGTCTACTTCCATCCCTCTCTAAACTCACAGATCCCTCAAACTAAACAATCAACACTACTCATCCATTCACAATGACGGCTATCCGTATCAGCAACTCTCTGAACGCCTTGAGGGCTATCCGCACTCGCACTCCTCAAGCCTACCGTGGTATAGTCGCCACTCCACGCTTCTATTCACAGCAGGGCTACGGCGATGGAAAGGGTGACCCGAATGCAGAGGACCCTCAGAACCAACCGTCGTCAAGTGCTGCCCAACAGTCCTCCGAGCACCCTGGCCCGAGTCCACCTGATGTGGGCAAGGGGACAGGAGGTGGTCCTACCAAGGCTGGTCTCTCCGAGAGCATGAAGAAGGCAGCTGCTAAAGAAGCTGGTGAGAAGTCTCCCGAGGATTCGAGCGCGCAGTCCGGAGGATCCAGGTCTAAGGAGGCGACTGAGACGGGAGGAAGTCCCACTGGCGGGAAGATCGCCAACGCTGCGAGCCAGAGTGGAGGTGAGGCGTTGAAAGGACCTCAGGGCAAGGGAACACCCAGCCCTAAGATCCATAACCAGGCTATACCTGGTGTCAAGTCTGGCTTGAGTGACGAACAGAAACAGGAAGTCGAAAGGCATAACAAGGACTTCGAGAAGCGGCACGACCGCGCGTCGCCCGCATCCGAGGACAAGGTCGACCCGAAATTCTGGAGGGGGACGTGAGTAATGCGTTGCTGTTTTGTGTCTGGCGTCTTGCGTTACTGTTATCTACTGCGGTAGTTCGATATACTTAGTGCGGTATACTGACGTATCATACACACAGTGGTGGCATCAAACAAGGGGAAGGGGTCGATTGGAATGCATAACTGAGGGTGTTGAACTGTTATA
Organism: Hypoxylon crocopeplum; assembly: GCA_022578875.1. Lineage (NCBI taxonomy): Eukaryota > Fungi > Ascomycota > Sordariomycetes > Xylariales > Hypoxylaceae > Hypoxylon > Hypoxylon crocopeplum. The sequence goes on from MU399565.1 coordinate 181,969, forward strand.
CTGCACTCACATGAAAAGGAGCTGGATGCATCGGCATGAGGGATTGTACAATCACTGTATTTCTAAGACCTTGAGCTCCATCATCAAAACAGCTCTTCTATTGGAGGGTAAAATACTGGTATTCAATTAGGATATAGACCGGAATCTGATGGGTATACCGCCGTATATTGTGTTGTTTCTGTGAATATAAACTTCTAAGTTGAAATACAGACATGACGTAATGGCAGGCATCGAAAGAGACCCTGACCCTGAAGTCCAGGCCCGAGCTTCCCTAGCTGGCCGGCTCTAGTGTAACAATTAAATGCCCCGACGTTGGAGATATTTATCTTCTCCACACTTCCACTTCCTCTTCCATGTTGAACGCAGCACCTCGAATAAACCAGGACAAAGCCAAATGTGACTTGCCCATGGATAGTGAAGCACTGATAACACAGGCACCCGATGGCGGATGAGGACCTCTTGCATAGGATCCACGGCTTGGGAGACTTGGACCTGGCAGCGCTCCTCTGCCTCATCAGCCGCGAGCACTGCATCGTCAGCACCGAACCGGACGAGCTCGACAGCCTAGTCGAAGAGCTGCGTCTCGTCGGTTCTCAGACCTTCAACCTGCCATCTGTCGTCGTAGACTGCACCCCGCACACCACCCTCGACGACCTCGCAGCCGCCATCCAGCTGCCACCCCCGACACCGCAACCGCAACCGCAGTCCCTTTCGCCAGGCACGAAAACCACCCCTCGCACACCGTCCGCGTCTCCTCTTCGACGGCGCGGCACCGAGTCCTCTTCGTATTTTCACGGGACGCAGCAGCAGCAGCAGCAGCAGCACAGTCGTCATAGCAGCCACGGCAACAATGGGGCATCGAACCAACCGCAACACCAGCCGCAGATCGCTAACGTGATCCTGGCCAAGAACCTCGACCGCGCGCCCAAGGACGTCCAGATCCAGTGTCTGGAGCTGCTGCGCACTCGGCGCATCCTGACGCGGACCAGCGTGCAGACCGCGCCCAAGCAGTTCCTTTTCGTTGCTGTGCTCGAGACGGCTGGGGCCGGGCGACTTGTCTCACATCTGAACGATTTCTTCTATGTCTCGCATTGGCATAATCCTGAAGATGGCTTCGCGCATCTAGAAGAGGATGTTGTGGCTGAGGATGGGGATACGGCTAGTCTAGACAGTGCATCAAGCGTTGTCCGGCGGAGCTTCACGGAATCAACTCCCGCGCTCACAGGCACACCACGAGCGAACCGAAGCCGAGGCATAGATGCTACACAACCGTTGACGAAACTCCGAGACGATACCTCCAGCCTGAGCACTAACTCGCCAGCCTCCATATCCCTTAGCGAGTCTGACATCGCATCCCTAGCCCTTCTAGCCCGAAAAGTAAGCACCGACGTCGAGGTATTGCGGTACCAGATGAACATCGTGTCCTTCCTACGCATGCACCGGGCCGTGGCACCAGGCGGCGGCAGCGCGACGCCCTACGCCACGAAGCACTTTGGGCAGCTCGCGAAGTGCCTCGCCGCGCTACACGGCCTGGACTACGTCACGCCGGCGCTGGTCGCACTCGCTGCTAAGAAGATATACCCGCACCGCTTGCGGATCGTGGCGGCTGAGCGCGAGAGGAGCATGCAGTGGGGGAGTGATCTAGCCGCTGTTGAGGCTCTGTTGGAGGGTATAGGCCCGGAGGATGTTATTGAGGATGTGTTGGGCATGGTTGCGGCGCCATTATGAAGATATATAAATATGTATTTTAAGATACCCGGATTGTATTGGCATTGCATCACGTATCACATTACAACAGCAGCAAGAGTAATAGAAGAGAAGACTCGAAGGCCCAGTAATGCAGAGCAAGCAAAATTCCTAATCCTCGGTCATGTTCCCTATCTCGTTGCGTTAATGATAATTCTTTACACTTCGGCTCCTTAAGATAACATATGCTTTCCTCCTGTCGAAGAGCGGAATGCCAAAGCCGTCACACGTCCACTTTTGCAACCCTAGTCCGAAAAAACGCCAGCCTCGTAGGGCATACCGTCCGCCGTATCAATCCGTACCCCTCGTTCATTAAAGTAATTCTAAGGTGGTCGTGCCTCTATAGTAATGTCTCCCCTCCCGCCGGGAAGGCATCAAATGCAATTAGTAGAGCTGGCTGACCTTGCAGGACCAGCCGGAGTTCTTGGATAACAGGGGCAAGCTATAGGACTTGGGTTAGTATTGTATGTACATAAAAGTAGAACACAGAGAAAGGGAATCAATGTAGCTTACCTAGCTCCCAGACACCAGCCCAGCTCGTTACCCTTGATCTTCTTGGCGACCTTGACCTCGCGGTCGATGGGCATCTCGTAGCCGGTGTGCAGCAGACCCATCATGAAGTTGAGGTCGAGGCAGTACTCGCCGCGGTCGCGCAGCTCGTCGAGGGCGTCGGGCAGGTGGCTGAAGAGGCCCCAGGCCGGCTCGCCGCCGCAGACGGCGTCGGCCAGGTCGTGCAGCTCGCGCAGCGTGAAGGAGTCGGGCATGCCCAGCGGCTTGGTGCGGTCGTAGAAGAAGGAGAAGATGTACACGTCCTCCGTCGCGAACGTCTTGGCCAGCGACGGCTGGTGCACGCCGTTGAACGAGCACGGCGCCAGCTTGCACTCCGCGTCCTTGTCTAGGATCCGCTCCGCTAGCGCGCGGCACTGCGCCGGCGCGGGGGTTGCGGGCCCCGTTACGTTGAGCTCTAGCTCGCCGGTGCCTAGGGGGCTGTCGTCGCCGAGTTTAACCTTAACGGTGTCGGTGCGGCCGGAGTTGATGCATGGGTGGTTGAGGATAGGCTTCTTCAGGAAGCTCCTGTCCTTCTCCTTGGCGTAGATGTCGTGGAGTAGGTTCAGGTGGATCGAGTTTCGAGCAGCCATCAAGCCGTAGCCGAGGTGAGAGTGCTGGTAGAGCTCGAAGTTGCGCCCACCGAAGGACAGCTCATACTTGTGATCGCCCTCGGCAAGTTTCTCTGGCATACCGCCCGAGGCAAGTCCCTTAAACGTGGGCTCGAAGACGATTTGCGTGGAGCCACCACCAAGATCGAAGATAGCAGCAGTTGGGCTCTGGTCGGGACCGCCAATCTTGCCCAGGAGGTAGTTGGTGGTAATCCAGGCATATACACCCTCGTCGGAACCGTCCATAATCGCGACGCCGTTCTCCTCTTTCGAGACAACCGGGAAGGGGTAATCTTTTTCCAGGTGTTCGCGGACGGTTTCCAAGATTCGCTCACTAGCCTCCGGACCGATCATTCGTAACCCAGCAGTCGCCTTGACAGCGACCGGACTACAACCCTTCAATTTATCGGGAACAGTCTTCATCGCGACGTCCATGAGATCGTCCAAGGTCTTCGCGGCGGCAACAGGGTCGTCCTTATACTTACTGAGGCCACCTACGCTCTTGTCGGTCATCTTGAACTCCTCCTTTTCCAGTTCCGGGGTCGAGCCACAGTTGTTGAACTTGTAGACGTGAATACGAGAACCAGTGCTGCCGGCGTCGATCATAAGGACATATTGTACGATCGGTTTGTCCTTAGAAAACGATTTCGTACATCTGTCGGTTCCGTAGGAAGAATCGGACGGTACCTGGCCACCGGAATGCGATACTATAAAATAGGATTAGATTCCGTCTCGTGATAAGAGCCGGAGGATTCCTAGTTAGTAACACATACCTCCTTTATAGACCTCTACTCCCTTCGGCGAGAAGAAGTAGAACAGGAACACCAGGAAGACGACGATGGCGGTGGTCTTCAGCCATCGCGTCTTCTGGGCCTGGTTCATGGTCGCGGCTTGCAACTTCTCCACGATGCCGGGTTCTCGGTGGCCCGAGTCGTAACGCGCAGGTTTCTCGTGAGGATCGTGTCGGACCTGCTTAGTAGGCAAAGATACTGATGTTCTCCTCATAACCTATTACGTGCAGCGCATCCCCAAGACAATGGGGTTGAAAGAAAGGGGGATTGGAAAAGGAGATGGAAGAGAAAGGGGATGAAAGAAAAGGGAGAAGTCAGATGAACGAGCGATGGAAAAACACGACGATTGGAAAAGTCTAAACCAGACGAATGCGAGGATCAATGCCGGAAAGGGGGTGATATGTTAAATAGGATAATGTGGGAAAAGGGGGGTGGTCGAACAGGAGTGTTAACTTGTTCAAATCTTGAAGATTTTCCTCCAATTTCAACGTTTCGATTGTCCTTATCCACGATCCCTGCATTTAGTTGCTTAAGTTTAGTTGGCCTCGCGACTCTAGTGGCGTATTGGCGTCTCGATGGCGGGTCGGTAATTGTGGATTCGTGTCGCTTCCCGGTTCTTACTAGAACCTGCACGGCCACAAACGCTACAGCTTAGTAATTAGCCACATCTGAAGGTACAGCTGATGTACCGATTTCTTGAACACTGACGCACTCAGTCGTTGCCTCCCATTCACGACTACATATTTCTCGCTGAATCACATTCAATTCTTTTCTACCATTAAGCTTCATAGTTAGAGACTCCCTTCGCCGTAACCTTGCAATCTTTTATTACAACTCGTTAATGAGTAAACCTTGATGCACATTAAACATACAGTCGTAACTAACGTTGACTTACACATCCGATTCTCACAAACATCGCATATCACTAAAAGAATATTCCACAATGGACGTCCATCTTCTTGTGTATGACCTTTCAGGCGGTATAGCCAGGCAGATGTCGGCTGGACTACTAGGGTTTCAACTTGATGCCGTCTATCACACCTCCATAGAACTAGAAGGGATGGAGTATGTCTACGACAGTGGTATCAATGTGATACGCCCGGGAACCTCTCACCTGGGACCGCCTCTGCAGCGGATTTATCTCGGGAAGACTGAACTCCCCATGGAGGTGATCATCGAATATCTCGATTCACTTAGAGAGATCTATACGCCTGAAGTAAGTCGACTTGACACAAATGATTTCGACGACATGCTAACCTCACAGGCATACGACCTTTTCCGACACAACTGCAATAACTTTAGCAATGACTTCTCCATGTTCCTGTTAGGAAAGGGGATTCCGAAACACATTTCAAACATGCCTCAAGCCGTGCTCGACTCTCCATTCGGTAGAATGCTGGAGCCTCAGCTCAAACAAATGGTTGAGCAGAGAAAGGCTCAGCAAGGCGGTTTACTCGGCATTCAAAACAATGTCCAACCGCGCACTAATGTCACTGCCGCTGCTGCTGCTGCGATAGCGCCACCTTCTCAGGGTACGGCTGTCCGGCACGTCACCAGTCTCCCAGAGCTGGAGACCGCTCTCGAAGGAAAGCCTGCTATTGTATTTTTCACTATGGCGGGTTGTGGTCCTTGTCGCATGCTTTATCCCCTGTACGACCGCTTGTCCGCACAGCACGGGGATAGAATCACATTCATCATGGTTGATATAAGACAAGCTTCTGACGTCGCGCGAACACACTCTATTACGGCTACCCCTACATTCATGACTTTCTTGCACGGCGAACAGTCTGAGCGATGGATGGGCGCGGATCCGCGTCGGCTCGAGACAAGTATCGACAATCTGGCGCTTGAAGCTCTGAATGGAAAAAGTACATATCATCAACATAAATCCTTTGGGCTGCCTCATTTTGAGGTCTCCAAGTCGAAGCCTGTGTTGTACACCAAAATCCCTCCCCTTCCTAAGCTACTATCTAAACTTGGTCCCAAGGCCGAAACCCCCTCGATTCAAGGAGTAAAGCACTTCATCGAGACCAGATCAGCTGAAGGCCCTGCTGAGGTCACACTGCCTGATATGCTCGCATTCTCAAACTTCCTGTGTTCTGCAGTGGCAGACTTGCCCAAGGAAGTCTTGTTTGCGGTGGTGGACCTCTTCCGCTGCGCGCTTATAGACCCACGATTTAGCAGTTATTTCGCAGAGGAACATGGCCATAAGACGTTCATCACCCTCCTCGATGCCGTGAACAAGGATGCCAGTTGTCCTTACGCTCTTCGACTAGTAACATTACACATGGCTTGTAATCTGTTCTCGAGTCATCTCTGTGCCGATCAGGTTCTTGGTCAGGCACCGTTGCGAACCTCCATAACAGAGCTTATCTCATCGAGCTTCCTAGATGACAGTCACAACAACGTCCGAGTAGCAGCTGCGTCGTTGCTATTCAATATTGGTACCGCAAATTACCAGAAGAGAGAGAAAGGCGAAGACCCTCTCCCTGAGAGTGATCAGATAGAACTTGCAGCGTCGGTGTTAGAGGCCATATCGCAGGAAGAATCCTCTGGCGAGGCGTTGCGTGCAATGCTGATGGGGTTAGGCTCACTTGCTTATTGCATGCCGTTAAAGGGGGAGCTGGTTGATCTGCTGAGATCTATGGACGCGCACGGAACTGTGTTGGCTAAGAAGGCTCGCTTTCCAGATGAGCCTCTCATCGCCGAGATTGGGAGCTTACTCCCCAAATGATATTCTGGGAAACGAAGTCGCTACCTATGGCATAATACTAGACGCTTAATAGGCATTTCTTTGAAATAGATGGACTCACTCAGTCCTTTTCATAGCATGCATTGATTTCCAAACGAAATAAACATCCTGTTAGTCGCGTAGGATAGACTAGGTAGACCTGGGTAGCCAGTTGGCCAGGTGTCGAATTACCCATCAAGACTCATTACGCCAACTTCTAGTTCCGAATAAATTTTTAGAGAACCCATATCTTCTACATTTTATAGACTTCGTCGTGGGATTTTCAACATAACGATTTTCATCATGTAAAGTCCTGTGATTACTTCCTCTTGCTTCCAAAGCTTTCAGCGGGGAGCCGCACGTCACACTCACATCGCGGGGCAATCGTAGTGTCGTACTGCTGCAACTTTTCGAGATTGGCGACTTCCGCCAATCAACTGTGGGCTGGCTGCCCTGGCAACGAGCCCCCCTGAACCTCAGAAAGTAAATAAAAGAACGGCCCCCCGGTCCACTTTAGTCCCAAATGCCTGTCTATGGCATTCCATACCCGTACCAGCTGCGCACTAAAGATATAATTAACGACATTCTTGAGACACTGACTGGAATGCTTGAACCTCGACTCATACCGACGCCGGATATGAAGGCCATCCGCTCGTCTGCATCGACTCCTTCTCTGCGCTCTCGCGATGGAACACTGCCACCGCACATGAGGATGGATGCTGGAGGAAATGTTAGAGTCGTCGTGCGGGTGCGGGCTTTCTTGCCCAGAGGTAAGCCGCATCTCTTATTCATTTATTCATCTACAGTCTATGGGATCGAATGGCGGTAATTGACATTGGTTATCACAGAGATCCAGAGGGGTGCCGAATGCTTGATCAGCATGGACCCCATCACCCAGAGCACCACGCTTCATATCCCGAACGATAGCGACCCCGCGAACGCGAGATCCAAGTCCCGCAAGGTGATCGAGGAGAAGTCATTTACATTCGATAATTCCTTCTGGAGCCACGACATGGAGGATACACACTACGCGCACCAGGAGGATGTATACAACAGCCTAGGCGAGGAATTCCTGGACCACAACTTCGAGGGCTACCACACGTGTATCTTCGCGTACGGACAGACAGGCTCTGGCAAGTCCTACACCATGATGGGCACGCCCGACCAGCCAGGCCTCATCCCCCGCACCTGCGAGGACTTGTTCCAGCGCATCGAGGCCGCCCAGAACGAAAACCCCAACATCTCATACCACGTCCGCGCCTCCTACTTCGAGGTCTACAACGAGCACGTCCGCGACCTGCTAGTCCCCGTCGTCCCGAGCCAGGCCCCGTACTATCTAAAAATCAGAGAGTCGCCGACCGAGGGTCCGTACGTGAAGGACCTGACTGAGGTGCCGGTGCGCAACCTAGGAGAGATTTTGAGATACATGAAGGCCGGCGACGCGAGCCGCACAACGGCCAGCACCAAGATGAACGACACGAGCAGCCGCAGCCACGCCGTGTTCACCATCATGCTAAAACAAATCCACCACGACATGGACACGGACGAGACGACGGAGCGCAGCTCGCGCATCCGGCTAGTCGACCTGGCGGGCAGCGAGCGCGCCAAGTCGACCGAGGCGACGGGCGCGCGCCTGCGCGAGGGCAGCAACATCAACAAGTCGCTCACGACGCTAGGCCGGGTGATCGCAGCGCTCGCGGACCCGAAGCAGGGCCGGCCCGGCAAGCGCAGCCGGGACGTGGTGCCGTACCGGGACTCGATCCTGACGTGGCTGCTCAAGGATTCGCTGGGCGGCAACAGCAAGACGGCGATGATAGCGTGCATCGCGCCGTCGGACTACGAGGAGACGCTATCTACGTTAAGGTACGCGGACCAGGCCAAGCGCATCCGCACGCGCGCCGTCGTCAACCAGGACCACATCAGCACGGCGGAGCGGGACGCGCAGATCGCGGCCATGGCCGAGGAGATTCGGCTATTGCAGCTGTCGGTGTCGGACTCGCGGCGGCGGGAGAGGGACGCGCTGGAGAGCGAGGAGCGCCTGGAGGAGTACCAGAACCGCGTCGCGGCCATGCAGCGCATGATGGAGGAGCGGAGCTTGGTGGCCGAGGGCAAGATTCGCAGCTTGCAGACGGAGAACGAGGCCCTTCGCCTGCATCTCAAGCTCGCGCTTGATAGTCTGAAGAATCCGATTCCCGAGGTGGTTGTTAGGGATAAGGCTGACTCGGAGAGGGAGAGTATGGATGTGGGAGGTGGAGGAGGAGGAGCGGTGAAGGGGGAGAAGAGACGCCAGAGTCTGGTGGACGAGGCGTATTATGGCGAGGATGATGGGTACGAGTCGGATGTGTACGAGGACAGGGCGAATGATGTGCAGGATTATATGCACGATCTCCTCGAGGACCTGGCTCTGTTCAGGAGAAAGATTGGCGATGACAAAGGTCGATTCCTGGAAACTAGTCCTCGAAACCCGCTAGGAGTTCGAGTCAACATTTGAAGGGTGGTTGTCCTGTGCGTGCTCTCGGAGCTACGAATAGCCAGCTTAATACCCAGCATTTGAATGAAAGGGCATGGTGTCTGGAGTATGGTTCGGTAAGGACTTAATTGAGTTGTTAGGCATTATCTAATAGGAATTTCAACATAGCTCTCTTAGTCCGTAGAATAGGAATTCAGTATGCATGACTAAGACCCGGGAATCTCATAACTTAGAGCAGCTTATTTTTGTGCGTGTGTATCTCTGTGTAATAATAATAATGGATGGCAAGATCATTGTGTTAGTTGATTACCAAGGTTGCGGACCAATGTGGTTAAGGGGTAGAGCGGCCCGCTGAACTCCATATCGTACCTGTGAGATGTTAGTCTTCTTAAGCTAGAGGGAGAGATGGGCGAGTTAGTCGGCTTACCAGTAGTTAACGGCAACACAAATTCCTTCTTCGGAGCAAGATTGAGACACTTTGTGGTACCTTGACAGCGATTCGTCAGCGGCCTATCTAATGCCAACGGTTGTTTTGACGAGTAAGCACCTACCACATAGCTGGCAAATACAACATATCGCCTGGATTAAGTGTAACTCTCAAAGGTCTGGCCAGATGAGAATACTTCGTACTCCGTAAGGCCGGGTTATCCGGATCCCAGATAGCGAAAGGGACCAGATCAGCATCTTCCCTCTGCAGGTGAAGGCCTTTACCGTCTTCCGTTCGGAAGTAGGATGCTGGCACTAGCTCTTGCTCGTTGACGCATGGCTGACAGAGAGCCGGCATTAAGACAAAGTGTTTACGTCCTGCGACCTGGACATAAATGTTTTCATAATTGTCGCGGTGCAGTGCAGTTACCGATCTGGAGCTGCCGATCCACATGTTGATAGCATCCGGATTCTTCTGGAGAGCGATACGAGCGAATGGGATCGACGGTGGAACCTGAGAGTAGAGGGAAGAGTACTCCTCTCGTAGGTTATCGTTTTGCGTCTGGGCATATCGGACTTCTCCCTCGTCCTCGGGTGTAGAATGGCCAGCTTTCTCCTGTGCTATTAGGTAGTCGAGAAACTCCTCGAAAGGTTGGTCCTCCTCATGGGGTTTAGCGAAGACTAGATCGCCGTCGTTGTCCATAGGGGTAGGAGCATCGGCATTCCCAAAAGGTGTCACGGCAACGTTAACGCGGTGCCCAGCGAGTGTGTCACGGAGGTAGGCTCCGGTCCAGCACCGGGTGGCGGACCAGTTGACGGCGGCGCCGCGCACGACAAAGGGCATATTCCGCGCCACATACCGCATGAACTCGAGCGGGCTTGGCTCTTCATCCAGCTCGTCAACCGCGCCCGGGTTTAGCTCATTGAAGCTTGTGATTAGCTCCGCGATGGGATCTTCACCTATACCCCCCATCTTCTCCCAACCAATAGGTAAGAATCCGTGGGGTCCCTAGTTGGAGACAAAAGGGTCTCTCGCTAGGAAGCGGTGTCGACTATGTATTGGGGATAGGTCACACGGCACTCTAGGTGATGTCTAAGAAGTGATATGTAAGGTACACCCCGGTACCGATCCGGAATCTGGGGTTAAGTGAGCCCAGCCTTACAGATATTTTTCGATCTAGCGCCAGATTGTGGTCTTATTTAGCCCCCCGGAAGTGCAGTTTGGCAGATCTCATCATGAAACCCTTGCCTAATCTGTCAGCGATGCACCAATTACCGCACGCCAATGGAAGGCATCGTGAGAGAAATGAGCTGATTCTTGCTTGATGGACCCCGCTGTGCCGGTCACTATGATGGAGTCCTTATTAGGTAGCAATGTATGTAATAAGGTGGTCAGCTACCCCTACGGATGGGTCGATGAGAAGTGATAGGATTCTATAAATATATAGGGGCCCGGTTGTTCCCCAGACTGATATAACACAAGCATCCGCTCGATGTTTGTCAACGACCTCACCGAACCCGAATATGCATTTTCGTCATCTCTCGGGCTCTATTCCGGGACAAACCATATGCTTCGACCTATCGCAAAACCACATTTAAGTCGCTTGCCAAATTGACGGTCATTTCTGTTATTAAGAAATATGACTTAGGGGCATTCTAGTCCAGAAGCATGTGATCCGTGTTCAATGCTTTGGATGTGGCAGTCTGTCCAATGAAACGATATGTTGTCGACATTGACAACAATTTCGGTGGAGGAAAAAGAAAAGGAAATTTTCCAACGAAGAGAAATGAGGGGTAGAGGGAAAGCAATGAAGTACCTCGTATTGCAGAGGGCCCACAGCCAAACCGAAACTGGGCAAGGGATCTTCTAAAGTTCTCCCGCTTGTCCGCGGGTCCGCTAATCCGCCCCGCTGGTGCTCAATTCAAAGTCCAACCTTGGAACTTGGCAATTCCAATGGCAGCTACCTTGCAGTCTGGCCGTGCTTGCTAGGTTCCTAGGTTGCCTCATGCTGGAAGTCGCAAAGTCGGGAAATCCTCTCCGGGAATGTACAATACGTCAGATAATTCTTACTAAGTTTATCAGACAACCTTCGATCCTACATCTTTTTTCTCGAGCGCGTCCGATACATCGATCTTGGCTTTCTGCCACGTCAATCAAATAGGTGATGATTCGCAAACTTGCCCTGCTTAACTGAGAATAGTTAGGTGCAAAACAGTAGGGAAGGACTCTAGCTCGGCGGCGCCACTCTAGTCCGCTTCTAGCATCCTCTCTATTGGCACTTCGACTGATCAATTCCTTGTTATGACATCCGAACTTCAAGATAGCGTCTCCATGTCCGATATCCAATTCCTCCATCTCGAGACTTGCTTTGTTGTCCAATATCTGGCCTCCACCTCCCCGTCCGCCTTGGTCTCTCGGTCTGAATCCCAGGCCTACTATTTAGATCGCGTCACGACCATGTTATCTACATTAGATACCTGATACTCCACTGAAAAGGCGTCCTTCTTCCTCGCATGTGATATTGCGAGAGTATCATGCGCCCCTCCTGTGACCTGACGAAAGGCCACTTGCCTACTCCTCCTACCAGCCTGCGCGCGGCGCCGAGTTATCGTGGACACCTTGTAAGCCGGTGACTACCCGCCACCTGTACGAAGGATGATCTGGTACCTTCTCTATCCTTTCAGAGGGTGCGTATGCTGTCTGTTCGTGTGTGCTTACGGCTCAATTGACATGGTAATTCAAGAACTACCGAAGCTCCCGTGCTAGCTGAGACTCACCCGTTGCGCCGCGCTTTCGCGCGGTACGGAAGATACGCCGCTAGTCATGTCGTAACCACATTACTGGTCTCCGTCGCCGTCGCCTCCGTCCTCATATACCCCTTCCCCTTCCTCTATACTACCGACTTCACCAATGGCGCCTCCATCCTCCCCGAACATGCCTGGACCGATACCCTACCTTTGGACGACAAGAATAGAGTCGAGCCCGATGTTATCATGCGCTCGATATGGGTGCATGGCAGTTATTTTCAGGCTCTCGACAAAGACGTCTTGCTGAGCGCTCTAGAGCTTCAAGACGAACTTCTTGGTCCCACAGTCAACTTCAACCCACGGCAGCAAATAGGCAATTCCATTGACCTCGCTAATGCCTCGACTACTAACCTTACGCCCGCTCAGCGCGATGCCTATCATGTTGTCAACGGATTAACGAATGAGTCTTGGTTCTTTCAATCCCCGCTCCAATACTGGTCGTGCTCTTCGGAGAATATTGAACGAGACGATGATATCATCGGGACGGCGAACGAGAGGAAGAGGCAACCGACATCAGTCAATGTGACTCTAAGGCATTCAATTGTCTTCAGTGGGAAACGCTTCCAAGATCGCCGCCTCGTCGCTGCTGATGCCCTTGTCATCACTCTTGTCCATCATCGAGATTCACCAGTTGGCCGTATGTGGGAAGAGAGAGTTCAGGCTCTCAAGTATAAGATGGCCGATCATTGGGATGTCTTTGATTATTCTCCGAGCGGCAAGATCTGTGAATTGTATGAATTTCAGTTTCGTCCCATGTCAACTCAGGACATCTTTCTTTTAGGAGTAGCATACTCTCTTGTTCTCGTCTACTTCTTGATTAGCCTGTCTAAGTTGCGGGCCGTCAAGTCGAAGGTGGGATTGATGGTCACGGTCATAGCTCAGATCCTCCTCGCTATCTTCTCAAGCTTTACCGTATGCGCCATACTCAAGATCGACCTATCGAGGATACCACGCTTAGGATATCCGGTTGTCATTTTTTCTATGAGTCTTGAAAACGTTTTCCGTCTCATCAATGCCGTCATTCTCACACCATCCGAACATAGTACGAGCAACAGGATCGGGCAGGCCTTTGGTGAAACAGGTCATATTGCGCTCGCCAGCGTGACTCAGAATCTGCTCATCTTATATGGCTTGTCAAGGGTCGTATCTCCCGGTGTTTCGGCATTTTGCACATTTGCAGCAATTGCATTGATATTTGACTTCTTCTATCTAGCAACATTTTTCTTGTCAGTGCTTAGTGTCGATGTTAGACGGACTGAGCTCAGCGATGCACTTGCAAAAGCTTCCATTCGATCCCGGCGATCCGCCTCTGAGACTCAATCGCGTCAAACATGGATAGATGCAATGCTTCAGGGCAGGATCGCTATGTCTACACGCATTGCCGGGACTATCGTCATGGTGGGCTTCGTTCTCATCGCCCAGTGGCATTTTTTTGAAAATGAAAGCGTGGCCAGGGCACTTAGTCGGATCGCTCGTATTACCCCCAAATACAAGAATCTGTCAGCGACCTCGCCTCTAACAGAAGTCCATCAAGGTAGGAGCCCGGCATCGTGGTTAGGCCTTCAAGACCATGAGACTGCTCGGGAACTCATTCATGTGATCAAACCCGATGCTCACAGCTATATCGCAAGAGTCTTTCACCCTACAATATTCGTACTCAAAGGATCGGATCGAAACCTTTCCGCCAATGAACCGTGGTTTCCGCCAGCTGTCTACGATTTTGCACGCCATCAATCAGCTCCTTTTATAGTTACGGTGCTTGTCATTGCGGCAGCAGTTTGTCTGCTAATGAACTATCTATTATGGGATGAATTAGCGGACTCTGCAAGAGGTGGTGGTTCGGATAGTGAGAAACTCCTTTCGGTTAGGACTTTAACCAGGGGCCATACTTTAGACGTCGCCCTGCTCTCAGCTTGCTCCGATGGCCACCTCGTGTCGGTAGGACTAGACCGAGTCGTTCGAGTTTGGGATATTAAAGCTGGAGGAAAGAGCTACGTGCTGGGCGACGGCGAAGACTCTTTCATACCATTTCCAATTTTAGCTATGTGTATTGACGAAGAGTCTCATTGGCTCGCGCTCTTATCTTCGACTAAAGTTCTGCTATGGAATCTGGTCGAGCTTCAGTGGGGCCCTGTGATCAGAGCAGAGCCGGATCGACATAAGCCGGAAGCCTTTTTCTTCACTTGTGACGATTCCGCAACTATTCCTCCTTTGCTACTCGTTCGACGGGACGGTGTGATCACAGAACTGAAAATAGGCCAGGCAGGACCCAATAGCTATATGCTTACGAAAGAGAGTACAATCGCCTCTATGAGCTTTCTTACGGAAAAAGGTAAGTAGACCCCAGTCTATTTCTACAATTAACTCAATGATTCTGACGATTGCAAGGGTTTCCTGCTCAAGTCATAGCTTCTACTCGCGAGGGTCAAGTGCTGGTCGCTACCCAAGAGGGTTCCAGTTGGACTTCGGATGTGATGGGCGTGAGCAATCTGAACGAGCGCGAACTCGTCTCGATTCAAGCCCTGCCAGAATTGGGATTCTTTCTCATCATCCGGTCTCAGACTGTGGACCTAGTAGATTCGCAGACACTCAGAGCGATCTACACTTTCAGAGTAGACCCAATACAGCCGAAAAGTGTGAAATGCTTTCACTCTCGACCACGGCGGATGCGGTGTGGTTCAGTTGCCTTGTGGAGCTTTACTCTAGCATATCTCAACACGTATACTCGAGACCTAGTGGTCCAGACTTATAGCCCGCAGAATGAAGGAGAGTCTCTGTGTTTCTGTGACCCAGCTTCTCCCACAAGAAAAACATGCTGTCCATGGCAAAGAGCGAAGGAGTCGAGAAGGGTTATTAAGAATCCCGGGCTCTGGGATGCTTTGCCATCTGGGATCATGGTCGGGATCAGAAGGAAAAATTCGGACAAATCTCGAGCAAACGTTGACTACTGCCACGACCAATCTCACCAGCCACTCGGCGGCCTCCGACGACGCCATCATACCTCTCAACCCACGAACTGCCATATTTCCCAGCAGGACAATTGGGAAGTATGGATTTTTTCCCATTTCGGCAAACAGGAGACATGGGAGACACTTCCGTTATGTCCGAAGATTGAAGACGATGGGCATCTTTACGTCACCAACCTCGGGCCAATGGTCAGGATCGGTCGCTCTAGTCTGGCCGTGGGTCTCAGCAATGTGATCAAGGTCATCATGGTTGGCAATGAGCGATTTGAGACGGGTGACGATTCTCAACCAGGGGATGGGGTTCCGCCACTGGCAAGTCGGAGGCGTAAGGGACCTTCTACTCACCGCGGCAGGCCTACCGCCCACTGCCCTCACTGTTGAGGGTGCATGAAATGGATCGGACGAGACGTACTGGCCGAATTCTTTATTCAACAAAATTATTATTTTACGATGGGGAAACGGTTTATCAATAGAATCGGACGAGGCACGACTACATCATGGATATAGGTCGGCAATCTGGCTGGACAACGGTCACAAAGGGATACAACTAACCCCAGGCTACAGGACGGAGGGCGTTTTTTTGAACTTTCATTTCTTGCTTTTTCTTGGCGAATAGAAACGGACGGGGGTCGGTTCATACGGTACGACGCGAATCACAAAACTGGGTATATCTAGCCGCTATCAGGCCTGCGTGCTAGCCCCGGAAAGGGGGTCTCTTATCTAGAACGGGTGATGGGAAGGTTACCGGCGGGCAATTTTGGCATGTTTGACCTTGGGCATGTAACTCTCTGCTCTGAATGAATCACGGTTGATGGCGTGCTATTTGAGAGCTCTGGTTAGAGAACTCCGATTTTTGAATGGCTTTTTGATTACGTAGTTGGTGATCATATAAAAAAGGGGTTCGCCCTGATATATATGGATGATATATTTATTATATTAGGGGGCTAGCCTTCGACCGTTCTGCTGTAGGCTGTGTCAGAGCTTGAGGGTAGAACTACTGTCGACACTGTCTTTTGGTTACTGAATCTGACATTTATATATTCTGTGGATGAGAGATCATTGCCGTTCATGGCTCGTGATACAAAATATATGTATTGCGAGAGGAAGTTAGATAGATGATTTATTTCTTGTCAATACTTTTTAATATAGTCGACCTACGGACCGGACGATCGTAGCCACTGCTGCTCACACCACGCCCACAACTTCCCGCCATACCCCAACCCGCCGTCCTCCTCAGCAGCCATAGCCTTAATGATATCCTTCCGCGGGCACTCCTCGTCAGTCCGAATCCGACCCCAGGGAATGACATAACACCCATTCTCCCCCTCCGCCACCTCTGGCGCCAAGCCAGCAAACAGCTCTGTGTACGCACCATACCGCGTCTCGTGGAGCAGCGGCTTTGTAACCAGCATAACCAGGGCCGGACTGCCGCCATACGACCCGGCCACGACATTCCCCGGGTTCTGCACCACGCTGACGATGCCTTCGCGGTCCCCGTACCGCGCGCCGAACTCGCGGCCTAGCATCCACGTCCCCGCCTTCGCCACGGCGTAGTTGCGCACGCGGTCCGCGGTCCCGTCTTTCAGGAGCGGTAGCTCGATCCCGTTTGTCGGCGACGAGCCCTCGGCTAGGAAGCTTGATGTCCACACTACGCGCGTGTGGCCCGCTGAGAGGCCTGCTTCGGGTGCGGATGCGGCGCGGAGTTGCGGTAGTAGGAGTGTGGTGAAGAGCAGCGTTGCGACGCAGTGCGTGCCGATCATGGGCTCCAGACCCTGCGCGGTCCGGGATCCGGCCGGCACGGTGTTGGCGCCGGGCCCCGCGTTGTTCCACAGGACGTCGAGTTTGGACTCTTGGGACGCGAAGGCGGTGGCGGCGGCGCGGACGCTGGTTAGGTCGTTGAGGTCGAGATGCAGGAACTTCAATGTACCCGGATTCTCAGGAGCAGGCGAGGTGCTGGCGGTAATGTTCTTGATGGCTTCCTCGGCTCGGGCCTTGGACCGCGCGGCCATGTAGATCGTGGCGCCGGTCCCGTAGAGTATCTTGCATAGCTCGAACCCGATGCCTGCGTTGCCGCCTGTCACGATGAATACGCGTCCGCTTTGGGACGGGACTTGTTGCTCTGTGAAGGTCGGGGCGGGTGGGAACCATTGCGTGTACAGACTGCGGAGCGAGACGAGGGACATGATGGGTTTGTGTTAGATACGATCCCTTTCGCTGGTCACTTTAGATAAGTATGTCTTGTCGCTGGTGTTAAGTTGTCGAGTGGAGTGGTATGTAGGTAAATATATTGTATCAAGCGTTGTCTACCTACAATTTCACAGCTTCAAAATAGATGCGTACGAACTAGTTAATATAGCGCCGCAGTGTTGATATGGCGCTTTACAGAACCAAATATAACACCTCGGTGTGCATTTTCATCCGTGGTCCGGGCTCTCTCGGATCCGGGCTGTGTAGGGACCTCGGGAACCTCGGTCTTCAAATTGCGCCGCATCTACGACGCGCTAGAGAAATGTACCCGATCGGCTCGGTATCCACTTGCCCCTAACCCCGAACACCTTCACCCGAACGCCTTGGAACTCGTTCCGATATCTTGCGGTGCTGTGCTACTTCCCATTATTTGTTCTGTTCGTTATGTTAAGTCAGGAGCCTACGGTGGGTATTCACGGAATAGTGCGATCACAGGTAGGAGCATGGTCACTGGTATTTATTACCATCACAAGATGCAGTAGGTAGCAAAATGAATCAAGTCAATGCAATTGAAAGCAAACGCGTAAGTAATATTATCTGTTCTTTCCCCTGACTCAAAGCCGGTTCATCTGAATCAGCCACGTCAATCTGCAAGATGTTGTTGTGGACTAATTGTAAGCGCAATATCGGGGATAACTACCCCAAGAAGAGAAAAGAAGAAATCGTAGGCTGTAGTGAGCCAACCAGATAACGCGCAGGACCCTTTCTCGTGTTAATAATGCAGAGGCAATGCACATTCCGTCCCTGCTTCAGTGCCCCTTCCCTCTCAGACCGCGTGACGGAAAGAGCGAGTACGACACCTCACGGGTTGTGGGTATCCACTTCCTGTTCCTCCTCCTTCTTCACCTCATCGCCGCTATCGAGAATGTTTTTGCCGTCGTCCATGTCATCGTCCATGTCCATCTCGTCATCGTCATCGTCATCGACCGAGACCTCCGCGTCAGACACATAGATGGCCTCGGAAAACTTGGCCTTCAAGACTTCGGCGTCGATGTTGCGGCCGGTCAGGTTCGCGAAGTTGGCCTGTATATTCTGCCACTTCGTCTCGTTGTACCTTGCCTCGAGAACTGTGAGGATGTAGCAGTCCTCGGGGGACCAGACGTCGTCTGACTCGATGACATGCTTGACCTCGACCCTGCTGGCATGTATCCAGGCGAGCGTGGGCTTGAGGCGCTCGCCACTGTCAGTGTCTGGAGCCCAGATCGATCGGGCGCGAATGGTGCCGTGGAGCTCGATGATGGAGCGCTTCGTCTCCTCGCTCTCCTGCTTGATGTCGTGCTTGTCGGGCTTGTCGTGCTTGCCGTTGCCATCATCGACACCAGCAGGTGCGACCTTCTGCTTTCCCTTGTTAGCTAGCCGCTCTTGCACCTGTGACGGGGCCTTCTTTTTAATTTTTTTAATGGCTTTCGTCGCTTGTCTCACTTACCTTGGCATCCTGCTTCTTCAGGTACTCGACGGCTCTGGTCTTGTACTCTTCGATCTTCTCCAGCTCGTCTTGGTATCTGTCGATGTCCTCGTAGGCCGAGTTCTGGGTGTCATACATCCTCTCCATGTCCCATTCGTACAACCCGTCGAAGGTCATGTTGTCCTCCTTGTTCAACTTGTCCAGGCGTGTGTAGCGCTACTGGGCCTCCTCCAAGTCGCGGAGCAGAGTAGCAGCGATTAGCTCGCAGCTATGGCAATTTTATATTAGTAGAAGTAATTGCAAGGTATGTTGGTTGTGGTTCGTTGATAAGTTGGGATTTTGAAGTATGGAAGTAGGTGGTAGGTGTGTTATGAAAGATGGAAGGAGTTGGGAGATGGAAAGAGTTGGAAGATGGAAAAAGTTGGGAGGTGGGAGTAGACGAAAAGGTAGATAAAACTTACGAAGCGCCCATTCCCGCCAGCACGTTGAAGAAGCTGTCTTCAACTTCCGTCCAACTATTGCCGTTAGGGTTGTCAGACATATCGGCGGATTGTCCGAGACGTGCTCGATTGAAGCCGGAATGGGAGGTGGATGAGGTCGCTAGGATGATGACTAGAGACGAGATCACTCAGAGAGTGCGTGATGAAGTCCTTGGGATCACTCTGGTCCTAAAGAAGCAAGAGCGTGGATCCTTTGGAGGTGTTAAACAAAGAGCGGTGGATAGTGAATTGTAACAGGCGTTCAAGGAGAGATAAGTTGAGGTTGTGATGTAACTAATCGCGATGGAAATATTACGACGAGGTGGTTGTGTGTAGAAGAAAAGAAGGTTGTAGAGGTTGTGTTGTGTAGTAAGGTTGGTCGGCGATGGTGCAAATAAGTTAATGAGATATGGGCAATGGAAACTTTGGGCGACGGGAACCCGGGGGCAAACAGAAAATAGATGCCTGGAAAGAAGAATATGGTTACTCAGCTTCGAATATATACCAGGCAAGGTATTAATAATATAACTTCCTTGTATTGACTTAATTCACACATGTACCTTCCCGATATCTGCCTCATAATTTGCTACCCCTTAACTTGGGCCTCCACTTTGCGTACGGGTGTTCGTCTGATCCGGGGATCAAGTGGTCGACGGCACCTGTGTTCAGGAGGCCGGGATGGACTTGATCGAGACTGGTGATACCACACATCTGCATAGTAGTTACCAGTTCATCGGTAAGGACTTTCGTAAGCAGTTAGTTCTAGTTCTAGGTCTCATTATACACACCACAAGACACCATCCGGAGGTGGACTTACTATTAACAAAGTGCTCGATACCCTCCTTCCCGTAATTTAGCGCGAACAGGAAACCCCGGCCGATACCAACTGCCCTAGCACCCAGGCACAACGCCTTGAAGATATCCGTGCCTCGAGTGATACCGCCGTCGATGTACACTTCCATCTTATCGAAGACCTGTGGACAACACTTCTGTAGCTCTAGCAGGACTAGTATCGTCGCGGGTGCCGTATCTAGACTCCTGCCGCCGTGGTTCGTGATATATATCGCATCAACACCAACCTCCATAGCCTTAACAGCATCCATCGCCGTCTGTATCCCCTTCAACACGATGGGCAACCCCGGGGCGTGCTTCCTCAGCCAAGCCACATCGTCCCACGCTAGCGACGCATCGATAAAATTCCCCATCAACCGACCCAACGCCCCGCCCTTCTTATCGTTCCGAGCCCGGGCCCCCGACATAGGCGCCGTGAGGCTCTCGTCCGACTTGACTCGCTCATCCGCCTCGCGCTTGCCGATAACAGGGGCGTCGACCGTGAGGAAGATGGCCTTGACGCCGCGCTCCCTGACCATACGCAGCAGGGCCTCCGACTTCCGGCGGTCCTTGTCCACGTACAACTGGAAAAACACTGGCACCGGCACCTCGGCGTCTTTCTGCTCGTCGACCGCGTCCATAACTTCAGGCAGCGGGAACGAGCAACTAGTAGACACGCACTGCGGGACGCCGACACGCTGACACCCGCGGCCCAGTTCGCGCTCGCCCTCGGGGTGGAAGATACGGCCCATAGACGTCGGGGCGCAGAAGACAGGTGCCCTGATTCTGTTACCGAGCATCGACGTGCTGATATCCACAGCCCGGACGTCCCTGAGCACGCGCGGGCGGAGCATGATGTCGCTATACATCGACCCGTTGCGCTCCTTGGTCAGACAGTCAGTTGCGGCAGAGGACACGAAGGCCCATGCTTTGGGCGTGAAGCTAGCTTCGGCTGCGACCTCGAAGTCCCGCGCGTTGATGAGGTTATCGAGGGGCGGTTTGTCGACCGTCTTTTGCGGCGGGCCGTGGACGCGTGGTGGAGGTTTGGTCCATTCCTCGGTGATGGTGGCTTGGTCCAGGACGCCGATGCGACTTGACGGTGGTAGCGACGTCTTGATCAGGGATGGGGAGTGGACCTCGGAGTAGGCGGCGCTGGCGTCACGACCCGCGTACTGGAGGAGCACGCCAGGGCCTCCCGGGTGCTCGGGTGCGAACTGGCTGAGGTCGTAGACGATGCCGTCGACGACGAGCCAGAGGTCTTCGAGAGATTGATGGCGTGATATCTCGTCTACGGCTATTAACCGCGTCGCCTCTCCGTCGGCCTGCCCTGCACTCATTTTCTCACCTGCTCCCCAAGTAAGGAGAAGACAAGTACCAAGATACTGCAGATGCGTTCAAATAGGGTTATAAAACGTAGAGTTACTTGGACAGTCTTCACGGGTCACCGAGTGGGTGATAGACCACAATAGCTACCCCCTCTTTGGCACCCTATAAGTCAGATGGTGTCGACTTGGCCTTTCAACTTGCGCACTAGCTTGTGAATATGAAATAACGACTTTGATAAAAGATTATATCGAAAATCTAAACGAAGAAAGAGTCCGACTTACTATCTTTCTACTTACCTATCTAGGAACTTATAGGTTATATCTCCCTCCCGAGTCGGCAGAATGGGGTCCGAGACGTGGAGAAGTCGAGTTCGCACCTATTGCCGGCTTCCCCACACGCCCTCCCGAATCGGTCCAAGAATTGGGGCCTTCCCCCACGATGCCATAATGCCACTTTCTTACCATATCCCTTAATCCTTTGTTTCATCGCTGCAGTGCAGGTGATAGGTTACTTATGAGACGCGTAAGGCACCTAGATATGCGAGGTTTTAGTAAATATTGGACTATGATTGGGTCATCCTGCTAGTCTGATGTTGCTATTGCATTAGCTCTCTAGACTGAGCTAGCACGATTTAGCTAATAGAGAGGTCGTCTACCTAGAGTAGTTCTTTGAAGCCGGTCGGCAACTTCTAAATCGTAGGCAATCTGTCGTCAACTGTGAGATATTGATCAAAATGCGATAAGAATGTAAGGAAACAAAATGCAAAATTAATACAAGAATCATAAATTCGTAATATAGACATACCTAATTTAAACACCTTTAGATCATCCAATTCCTGTTTGATGGTGCTTGAAGAATCCCCAGATTAAATCCAAACCTCTCCGTCTTTTGAGGAACTCCGATAAAAGCAACAGGTATCATATGTGCGACGCATCGGCGAATTGTCAGTGCCCGGAGTAGAACGCCGTCCCCAGTATATACACGCAATCTTCATAAAACTTATATATCCATCAAAATATCCTCGCTCTATGAGCTTCGTGATCTATCGCTGTCAATGTATTGCCGCTAGCAGCTCCGTTCACGTCCCCGGATATGGTCGATACGATTGGAAGTGTGAAGGGGGCGGTGGGCTGAACTGAGAGTATTCTGACTGGGGCGGCGGTGTTGGATTTGAGATCCACGTGTAACTCGTAGGATCATCGGCAGGGTTGAGCTGGTCCCCGGGGGTGATTGGCGATACTATATCATCTTCATTCGGTTTGGGCGAGCGTGGAACAAACGTAGTTGGTCTTGTTTGTGTTTGGGTTTCCCTGGGCACTGCAACGGGTTCATACGTATTAGGTGGTGGGTACCCCGTAATGTGTTGAGCCGATGTTTGGCCCATTTGCGGCGGCAATTCCCCGTAGAAATCCGAGGTATATTGTGGCTCAGGTAGTCCTCCCGGATACACGCTGGCAGCCGGATAATCTCGGCCTGGGTATGGTGCGTATGGGGGCGAGCCTTCTATCTCCTTGGCTTCCAGTTCCCTCTTCTTCCGACGTCGTAGGAGGAAGAAAAGAGCAGCGGCGATCAGGGCAAGTCCGGCAACACCACCAACTACGCCACCCACGATGGCTCCTGTTCTAGTCGCCGAGTTGGTATCCTGTGGTACAATTGGAGTAGGAGATGATGGACTGCTGCCTGGGAACACGGTAATAGTTACCGGGATAGTCGGGTCTCGGCTTGTTGAAGACGCCTCGGAGGTTGCTTGACTGGTAGACGTGGTGGTGATATCACCGGGTGGTGTCCAGCCTAAAAATGAGCTGGTCGCGATCGTACTGGACCCTGCCTCCTCACCACATGCTAGAAAGCTGACGCCGTACAAGTTCTCGAAGAAACCTGAATCGTACAAATAGGTTACACAACGTGGTCGTGATGGATCATCGCCACTTTCCTTGGCTTAGTTCAAGAGACCAAGGAGTAGATAGTCGTAAGCTTACCAGACGAGAGTCCTACTGTCGAATTGGATTGACTGCGATCGTGTTGATTCGATGCACGTTGTCGGTATCCTGCAATCACGACGATTCGGCTCGCTACAGCACCCCGCAACACCAGCCAACTGGTTCGCAAAACAGTATTCTCCCGCACTACAACTAATCGCCGGCGCTATTAAGAGTTAAGAAGGCGTCTCGCAATCATAATGGGTATCTCGTGATCTATCACCTACCACTAGCATTATCAGTTGGAAACCCGCACGTAGCAGCAGCAGTGGTGGTTTGTTGTCTTTTCCGGAGGTCGATGTCAAGGTCGAACGGCCTGGCCCCCGGCGGCGCAGTCGGTTTCGGGGACCATCCTACAGGATCTATGTCGGCAAGGCCAAGTGTCTGCTTGGCCGGACCCCAATTTCCTACATTGCGTCCGGGCCAGAATAAAAGGCTGGCATCAACACAAGCGACCGCATAACTCAAGGTGGCCAGCCTGAGGACGGATGCCATATTGGTACGATTGACCATTCAAAAAAAGGGCGAAAAAAGGGTCAGATTAAATCCGAAGGGTCAAAGTAGGGGGGGCGGACGAGCCGTTTTTAACCTGTAACGTGCGGCGACTTAGTTGCCGGGACCGGCTAACGAACTGCCCAGTGAGGCTTCAGCTGAGACGAGATCCCCACCTCTGTAGATGGCTGATGAGACCCTGGGATTACTTGATGAGACCCTAGGATAATGATGAGACCCTGGGGATGAGTCGTGCGACGTCAGACTGGGGCGGAGTTCCCGCCATAAGAAGCAAGTAAGCAAGCCATATCACATACCTACCTTATGTATATGATGACCAACCCACACAACATGTAAATGGCAAATGGGGATTCATCCGAACGCACCATTCGGCCGCCGGCATTACCGCCGCGTCTGAAGATGGGACGGGAGAGGCCTTGAGCCCAAATACGCCGCATCTTGCGAGACACTTTTGCGTCACTCGTCCCATTTCGTCATCTTATAATAGTAGACGGGATCCCCAGACTTCGGTAAGACCATGTTGTTTATTCCTTGCGGCGGACAGGGCGACAGGCACAGCCCGACATATTTAGTCGTTGGAAGGGAGTCCAGTCAGGATGAAGTAATTAGATGATTGTTACCTAGGTAAGTTGTTGGCGGCACAGAAACCAAGACAACCCCAAGAGCAGCCGTTCAGCCGGGAAGAACGCATTTGCGGCTAGATCAGGCTGGAGATTCTGGCCACTTGTGCATACCGAGATGCAATCTTTGCCACTTGTTGGTGCAACGTATTTTGGTGGGAGGTTGCAGCGTATTCCAGAAAAGGAAATTCTCCAGCCATCGACCCCGCAAGACGAAGGAATGAATTAGCGCCATCTACCGAAAATCATTCTATGGAGCTTTAAGTACTTAGGTACCTACTGACTTGAATAAATTTAGGAATCGATGTATGACGGTCCGTGTGGTCGGGACCGATTATGCAACGGTGTCACCATCGCCAGCTGCCACAACCGGCAATCTGCTGCGAGAAGCCGAGACGCCTCATGCCTTTATTAAGGGGGATCCTTTCCAGCTAATGATCCTTATCCCATGTTTGTCTTGTATAGCGCCTACGTCGCGTGCCATCATTCCCAAGATGGTCTTAGAGCGGGATGGGGTTCCATCAGATCGAGAGGCTCATCTACAAGATCAGCACAATTAGACGTAACTAGTCGTCAGCCTTGACAGCTAATTCAGACCACTTTCATCATTGCGCACTTCGGTATATAAATGGCATACATCATTCATCATAGCGTTAAAGATAAAGCGATGGAGATTCTAAGCAAGGGTTTCGTTTGGTCGAAAACATAGGGGCTCATTGGTTTGTTACGTGATTGCTTAAAATAGAAGTTTGTTCAAATGCCAGCAGTACTTTGTCATCATAAACTCTTCTTCCTCTAGAACCCAGCTAGTAAGCGTATTATGTCTGATACGTCTCTCGAGGGTAGTTATATAGGCTAACCTAGAGTACAAGTAGCTGAAACGCCCTCGCAATTCGCATTCATCCTTTGGGATCGCTCTCGGTATCTACATCACTATATCCTCTGGCAGGATTGTGAAGCGCCTCCTCCTATCGGAAACCTCCCTCGGCGACAGATAGGGATAAGTCAAAAGCATTCATAGGTACTAGCAAGCTTTACTCGGTTGGTTTGATGTTGTAGAACCACAGCAATCAATCCTTAGCAGCGTGCTTCAAGATGAGAACCGTCTTAACCTTGTCCTGCAGACGGAGGCCCAAGGGAGGTCGGTGGTCGAATACATATACCGGCTAGCTGGCCGCGAGTACCTGACGTGGTGGCCTAGGAGGAGGCATGTATGAGCGGTGAAGCAAGGTCCAAGTCACAAGTCTCCGTTATCGACCGTTCAACGTTCTGGCTCACCAAGGAATCCTAATAGATGTACAGCATCTACTGCTATCTCTAATTAAGAGACAGAATATATGGCCTCTATGACCTATGTTTGGTAAGATAAAGTATCATTACACATTACGTGCTTAAAGTCCACTTTCAATTCTATCCGTTTTTAGGATTCTCTAGTGATCGCATGAGGATGCTGGTCAGCGTGGTTCCGGCATCACCGGGAATAAATTTGATCACCAGCCTCTATTTTCGAAAAGTTCCAGAGGTATGCTACATTGATATTCTGTAAAAGTTATCATAATTCCCTTCGGCAAATGTAACGATGCTGCCGGTGATATCGTGGTCGAATGCGTTAAAATCAGTCATGTCCGTAAATTGCTCATTACCCCTGTTTCATTTCCCTGGATATCTGACTTCCCCGACGGAAACTATTGGATATGAAGACATTGGATCAGCGGTCGGATCAAGCGGCCGAGCTTCTGTGCTGACGCCAAAGAGGCATTGTGATCGCTAGCGTTTCATACTTATGTCGTGCTTCGGTTGACTGCGTTAATAGTATCCCTTAAACCAACCTTCCCCTTCTCCCAAATGATTCCACAGCGCAATTTTAAATCCTGAGTTACTGGGTTGGAAACTCAAGACTTCCTAGATTCGAATGAACACGGCAGGATAGTGAGCTCGCACATTATGTTCCTCACAGTCTAGAAGCCATTATGATCAGCGAGGCTACGATTCGACAGAGATCTATAAAAAGAGGCAATGCTTTTAACTCGCGGCACTCTGGGGAATAGTACTCCCTAGGTAAAAATCAATCACTCCTCATCAAAGATGCATACTATCGAGATCTCATCGGCTCCCACGTTTCTCTTTAGAATCCCTTTCACCTCGCTCCGCGCTGTTTCGGACATGCCGGCTTGGTCAAATACCTATGAATTGCATCGTCGGTCTTGCGCTGTGAACCTGATGTTGCCCTAGATGTCCAAGATATGGCCATATTGAGGGCAGTGGTGCCGGAGATGGACGCCTTCTAAATCGTGCCTCCTATTTGGTTAGCATATACGTTACTTTGTGAGTAGCTGAACAGACTTATAGTGTTGAAAATGGAGGATACCGGTATACGATCTATGTACATCGTCAGCCCTTCCAGTAGCGCTCTCTCGGTGATATTATCTTTCTCATCTCGCTAAGATTTACGCTTTTTAGGACATCTTCCCGGCGCTGCTTAGCCTCTTCCACCTTTCTTTGTCTTTCCTCGAAGAGGCGGTGTCCCAGCTGGGCGATAATGGTAACACTTCCATTGGTAGCGTAGGAGTATAGAAGGTATTTTAGGAAATTTATCAAAGGAACGAAAAAGAATCACGCTATATAGGATATGTCTGTTAGAGGTCTGACCCGCTAGGGGGCTTGGGCAAGGAAGGGATAAAGAAAGGACGTTTCTCTACGTATGCCCACGACCTCTAATAGACAGGTTAAGAGCGTTGTGAACTCCGCGGGAAAAACTAAATAGCGTGATAATATTCTGATGAATTGTGCAAGTGTCACGATGCGGACTATATAGGGGAGTATGAACTATATTGTTCCGCGAGGGACTACAACCTATCTGGGAAGACCCCAGGTATACATACAAAGGTCCTCTTTGTCTCCTCATCCCGACAGTAAGAGACTTTAGATCAAATCCAAGAAGATCTGTATAGGGCATACTCGTATATGCGGGAAAAGGGGCGTGTTGGTTGAAGCGTTAAAATACATGTAGTTAAGCACGTCTCTGAGGATAAGGGTACACCGGTCTATGTGGGAAGGAACGACGGTCATAAGCGTGATTCCCATCTGGTTGATTTGGCGATAGGTCCTGCCTGCCTCTTTACCGACAAACCAGTACACAAGAATAGCATTCCCTAATATATGGAGCTTGCAACCGACACTTTAACGCATCTAGCGAGATGGTAAAATAACCGCCGTGGTAGAGAAATGGTTAACTCGTCGGCCTTCTATTGCAAGGTCAATAAGCCGAAGATTCTGGGTTCGAGCCCCAGTCACGGTGTCTTTTTTTCTTGCCTTTTTATCGACTATTCCTTTTCTTTTTGCTACCCCTATTTTATTCGCATACATAAAACGTCAAGTCATTGTTGCGATAGTAACATTCACCGCTCGTAAGAATCACGTTAGATTCATTCAGGGCCTTCTGGGCTTAAATCTTTAGCAATCCTGAATTCTTCCAAACTATAACATATAATTCAAATAACTAGTGGTCATTTAACCAATATTCTGCTACAGCTAAGGCACTATATGACCGGTATTATAATGGCTGATTAGAAACTCTGCGTGCACTTAGCCTGGTGGAAGTGATGGCTGGTATCATAAAAATAAGGTAATAATAAACGAGATAGTTAGGCAACTTCACTTTCAATAACAAGTATTTGTTTACTTTCACTTATGTGGCCTTTGATTTCTGAATAGATTTACGAACCACTAGTACATAGTTTCCTATAATGATATTTTCTATCAGAGCTAGCTAAAGCACCGGTATCTATTTTTGTATTACCAAATTGCTAAGAACTGTACACAGCGCTTCTGTGTTTTAATCAAAGGGGGTAGGTAGGCGGGAATCTGCCAAAGAGTCCTCTATCAGAAGTGGGCAATATGAGATACTCTGGCATCGTGATTGGATGCCATACGGAAACAACTATAGGCTCAGGAGACTATGGTGGCGGGATGTGGCAGTAGATCTATGGTGAGTACCTATCTGTACCAAATGATGGAATCGATGCCTTGTGGTTCTTGGCAATGTAACGGTATCCTCGTGTATTGCTTTATAGGTACTTTCGAGATAGAAGTATCGTCGCGGTACCCGAGACGCACTTTATTCCCCAGTATTACTATTCTAAAAGGCTAATATACTCCTCTATCCCATCGTTTTAATCAATGAAACATGACTCGAATGACTCCTACAATCATGTCGGAAATCGAGTTTTCAAGTGGGGGAATAGTTCGCCCATGGATGGACATTAGTCTCTTGCTCCAGTTAAAGGCCTTTAATGTCGTTTAAACCACGTTTATTAGTTAGATAAATCGCGGGATAAGCGGTTAAGACCAACGCAGGAGCTCTGGATGTTACCCTATCTAATCCGAGTAGGTGACATTCGATAGGTAGTGCTGGCTTCGGTGGATTCATTAAATGCCCGCCGCTCCAAGCACTTTACTTTGACTTACTTTGAACTGTGGGAAAAGCCATACAATTATCTCATCACGAATAGTATCAACTAGGGCTCTCATAATTTGTCGTACTATGGACGTCGCCAGCACCGCCATTACCCTTTTGAGATTTGCCATCAACTGCTTCGATAATATCCAACTCGCGCGTGAGTTCGAAGATGAATTCGCAACGTATCAGCTGAAGCTCGACATTCTCCAGCTTCGTCTTTCCCGTTGGGGTGAGGTTGCTAGGGTTACCACCAACAGCAACTCTCAGACAACGGAGAAAGATGCCAGTGGAGGTAAAGATGGTGACGGCGCGGAACCGTCAAAGAATGTAGAAGATATCCTCGGCGCGATACAAGATACTCTCACCAAGGCCCAGCGTGATGCCAAAAAGACCAAGTCCAAGCTTTCGTTAGGGGGCGACCGAGCACTTGACCCCGAATTGTGCATGCCGAACGACCTAAAGAAGATCCGGGCGCGGTTACGGGAATGCCTGCGCAGACGGAGGGTCCAAGTAGCGAAGACCGTCGACAGCCTCAAGTGGGTCTTCTACAAGAGGGATCACTTCCAGAAATTCGTCACGGATATGTCTGCACTCATCCAAGAACTCGAAAACCTGCTTTCAGAGGACGCCAGAGAGAAGCTTCGCGAACTCAGCAACGAGGAGTGCAAGGGCATCAGCAAGCCTAACCTGGAGGAGCTCAAGGATATCGCCCAGGAATGCGATCCGTGGCTCGAGGACGCGGTGGACGAGAAACTCGAGAATGCGCCTGGTGCGGGTACCTACATCACCCAGTCATACAACACTGGCATGGTGACGGGAATCCATAAAGGCGACGTGAATGGCGTCAGTAACGGGAACAACAATAAGACCAGCAACTTCTGGGGTAGACGTTGACGTGTCTGATCTAAGGTGTGAGTCAAAGCACTATGACTCGTGGCTCTGTATCGCTAGGTTACTCTAGAAATTTGCATCTGTTTGAAATACATTCTTATGTTACCTCGAGTACCGGTTGTAACTTGTTACGGATCAAAGATATTGGGCACAATATATGCACCCGGCCGCTGAAACCGTGAGTAAACTCATCTGTACCGAGCCATAGTGCTCGATCTCGATGTCGCCCTGTTGCTTTCACCAGCAGCATGCAGGCTATATCACAGCGCACGTAAATCGATTGTAAGTCTACACACAGAATTTTATTGCAACCAAACGTCTTGTGCCGTTGACTGATTGGTTTATACGGAGATCTCCAAATCTTTCAGCTGCACAAATGATGCCTACCCCCGGCATGGAAGCCTCCAGAGTTGGAAGTTTTGGGATCAAGAACTGGAAGCCCATATGCCACATGCGACCTGTAGTAATAGTAGTGAGATAAAGGTTGTTGTTCTAATTGAAGCTATTGAACCAAAGGTAAAACAGCTAGAAATAGGTGAAAACCTTGATTACGTAATACCTCCTCACAGACCTAGAGAGACGTCCCTTAGGGATCTGCACGAACCACTTCGAGATTCCCTGTAAGGCGGTGTATTCTGTCACATGTTTTTTTTTACGCTATCACGTAAAGTGTAGCCGAAACCAAGCAAGAATCGATTACTTAATCAATCAATCCTATTCTTCGTCTCACTCTTATAAACCTTAGAAATGTCATTTATTTGCTGTGCCGTCCAGTCCTTTGGTTTATCCCCTCGCCATCACTTGATCCCTCTACTCTAAGTGCTAAGCGATAGTAGAGATGGATTCACAAGAGTATCTGTTCGTCAACCTCACGCAGGACAAGAGGTCCAAGGACCGCAAAACGGCAAAAGAGATTCGGACGTATGTAATGCAAGATATAGGCAAAGCGCGGCGAAAGACGAGGAAGAATGTGCAAGTTCCACTGAAGTTACGCTCGTCTCCACCACCACTGGCGCAGTCGATACTTGACATCACCTCTGTGGCCAAGCCTGTTAATTCCACAGTGCGGAGTTTACAGGGCCAAGATCTAGAGGTCGAGTCTCACACTCCAGAACGCTCCGGCTTATCTCGTCCATTCTGGAACCAAAATCCGCTACAAATCCTCGACGACGGCTGGGGCATGGACCCATTTGCCCTGTATACTATAGCCTTGGCCCTAAACGGCAATACGGCAAGTCAGTCTCGTGATTATCCTAAAATCTACCTTCTTGCACAAAATCCGAAGCCGACGCTGATCTTCCTCAGCATCGTCTAGCTACGCAGCTCTCTCACAACAGCGGCAGTGCTTCTTGTTCCCATTCGCGCCTGCCAACTCCCGGTCCTTCCGGGATCTTCTCATCAGCCCAACCATGCGCGATGCTGTCGCTCGCGACTTTGGCAAAGGGATGTCGATCTGTCTACGCCGATGCGCGAGTGGGCTGCGCTGCATCAACTCTTCGATCGCCAGCATGAGTCCACAGGCAAGCTTAGAGACGCCCCTCATAATGGCCATTATCGGGTTCATATGCTATAATGTATGAGATTGCGATGGTCAAGGGAGACGTTTTTCATGCTTACCGATTTGTTAGTACGTGTGTCAGGACTTTGCTCAGGCGCGAATCCATTTCGCAGGCCTGCGAGGGATAATCGACCTTGGAGGGGGCACCGGTAGTCTGCCGGCTCAAGTCAGGCTGATGATCATGTGGTAAGCTCCCCAACCTTCCCATGAGAGTCCTGGCGAGTTCACCAAAACATCTTAGGATTGACATCACCACAGCCTTGATGCGGAACCACCCGCCTCACTACGCTTTGCCGGCTGACCTGCTCCCGATATTGCCGCCGCTGCCGCTAGATAGCTCAAGTCAAATGGAAAGTATTACTGCACTCATGCTCAGTATATCACCAGAGATGTCGAGTGTCGTACATGTATACCGTGACCTGAAGAGGTTAGCTGCCTGGCTTGAAACCCGGTCAGCAATGCCGGGTATCGAAGGAGACTGCCTATCCGTTAGTCTCTTTCTCGATCCGATAGCCCACCGCGCACTTTCCGATTCCGCTCCAATAATATCCATCACCTCCTCCCCTCTCGCAAAGGCGTGTGCGCTGGCGGCCCTCGCGATCATCATATCGCTTAGACGCAAACATGATGGCTTCCCGGGTGCTCTTCCGTCCTATCCGATTACCATCACCGACGCTTTAAGGAATTCCGAGATGGACGGTCCCGAATTTCTCATGCTACGGCTGTGGCTGCTGACCATCTCGGGAATCTCGACGACGGAGCGGAACGAGCGACAGGGTGCACAGGCGGGACTCATGGCCGAGATGAGGGCGGCAGGATTACGGAATTGGAGAGGCGTCATGGAGCGAATAAGTCCTATGCCGTGGTTCAAAAGTCTCTGGGAAGAAGAGTGTATGTTGTTAGGGAAGGATGTAATGTCGAAGTTACGCCTTTCCGAGACTATTACGTGTGGCATATCATATGATTATGCCGCGTAGAGTAGTACTAGCAGACTACCGGTACCTACACTAGTATGCAGTACAGGGGTCACCCACTTCCCTTTTCGTCCTAGTTTTGCTCTTCAGATCCATATGTACCTGGGTACATATATTGATCGTTTGCCTATTCTACCTCCTGTCCTGCCAGGTATCGAAGCATTTGGAAGATGAACAGAACAAGACTGCTGAATAATGCTCTGATTAGAAATCGGTCGGAGATCGATTCTGAGGTTTATATGAAGGGGTTTAAAGATAAAAGCCGACTCACGACTCCTCGTTTCCCAGCAAATCCAAATCGCCACTACATTCCTCGTGAGCCTTACAATAGCAAACGTTCGCTCTAATCTCTCAGAATAATTTCAAATGTCCGTCACAAACGATCTATCCTTTCAGGGCAAGGTTGCTATTATCACCGGCTCGGGAAGACCTAGTGGTATCGGCGCCGCGATAGCTACGGCGCTCGCTGTTCGAGGTGCCTGCGTCACCATCAACTACGTTTCTGACTCTAGCGCGCCTAGGGCAGCTGAGCTTGCGGAGAGTATCAGGGCCAAAGGCGGGAAGGCCGCCGTCGTC
Organism: Hypoxylon crocopeplum; assembly: GCA_022578875.1. NCBI lineage: Eukaryota > Fungi > Ascomycota > Sordariomycetes > Xylariales > Hypoxylaceae > Hypoxylon > Hypoxylon crocopeplum. The sequence goes on from MU399565.1 coordinate 214,922, forward strand.
CGTGGGGATGTCGGAGACCCGGAAGAAGCAAGGAAGCTCGTCAGAGAGACTTTAGCCGCCTTCAACACCGACAAGATCGATATTCTCGGTAGGTTTCCTCCTAGTCCACAAAGCAAGACGCGAGTGACGATCGCGACGACGCAAGTTCAGCTGTTCACTAGTCCACTGCAGTCAACAATGCCGGAATCGCCCCGATGACCCCAACAGTCGAAGTTACACCTGAAGAAATGTCATCAGTATTCCGTACCAATGTCCAGGGACCATTGTTTCTCGTCCAAGCCGCCCTTCCGTACATGCCTCGCGGCGGACGTATCATCAACATTAGCACATGCTTATCCAGGATGGGTCTGCATTCTCCCGTCTACACCGCATCGAAAGCGGCACTCGACTCGCTTACTTATACCTGGGCTTTGGAGGTAATGTCTCACATGCCTATGACAGCTTCTGCCCGATGTTTAAACACTAATGCTTTTCGCGTCGCGTAGTTTGGCAGGAAGTTCGGTATCACTGTCAATGCGATCGCACCCGGCGTTACGAAAACCGAGATATCGCCTCCTGATGATCACCCCGAGGTCCTGAGGATGTTGGACATGACCAGGCTGGAGGGGAGGATGGGAACTATAGAAGAGATTGCGGACGCCGTCGTGCTCGTCGCGTCACCATTGAGCGGTTGGATCACCGGACAGTATATCAGCGTCAGCGGTGGAGTTAACTGGATTTGATCGGCATGTTATCCGAGGCCTTGATCTTAGTATAAGACTTGAGACCAGAAGTTTCCTTTTTGGTTAATTTGTGACTATTTTTTATAAAAAATTATATACCTCGAGGCGACTGTTTCGAAAAATTCCGAGGGTCTCCGTCGTCTGCTTTCGTCCTCTTGGCGTCCGAACAAACGTGGTCGAGCGCCCAAATCGACCTAAAGAAACCAGACCCAAGCGGCGCAAAAGAGCCCTGACGAAAAGCAACGTGACAGCGTATAAGCCACTAAATCTCGGGCATAGTTCCTTACCTACGTAGGTACCTAGAGGTAGGTGAGAAACGAAGTAATGGGCGGCTAATCGGCTAAGGCTGGTCGATGTGGCAAATGACTGATTGGTTTATATGGAGATCTCCAAATCTTTCAGCTGCACTCGTTTGCAATTGTTATCCTAATCCAGGTAGACAGCTCTCCTTTCCGGCTTTTTCCAGTGCCTAACGATCCAAGGAGTTCGTATAGGCTATTGAAAGTACATGATATGCATTTGATACTCATAAGTGTGGTGGTGTTGGGTAGCAATATGACAACCTAAGATAGGGGTTCACGACCAGTTAGGTAGCACGCGATCACGTGACTAGCATTAAGGGGGGATGTCTGAGCAATGAGGCTCTTATTGTTTTATTAATATTATTTTCTATTATCACTTCTATATAGGATAATCCTGAAGTCATATGCTAGCATTGAACTCATGACTCATGTACTAGAAACTCAAGTCTGAAGCGTCACAATGGCTGAAAGATACCATGTCAAACTAGACCACAACGTTGGTATAATACAAGGCGTTCACCATGGCGACAACAATTTTACGAATTACAGTAAGTCCAAACCGTACACCTCACCACATCACCTAGCATTACTCATTCGGGGCACAGATATCAATGGCACCAATGCTCAGACCCCAAGACAATATGCCGAGCAAGCCCATGACAAAGTGGTTGCGGATTGGAAGAATATTGGAACATGTGAATGGCTGCTAGAAAGACCTGAATTCAAAACATGGACCAAAATGGAGAATCAATATTCCTTCCTCTGGATTTATGGCATCCGTGAGTTTTCGGAAGTGTATGCTAGATGAGTGAGTATATGCTGACTTAGGAATAGCTGGATGTGGAAAAACAACATTGATGCGAGTACACTAATAGTTTTCACGTGCATTTCTATTTCTATCCTTGAAGATAAATGATGTGCTGCAGATATACTAACTATCCCTTCTATCCAGGTCGCGTGTGATCGAATGCATCCGCAAGCAACGTACTAGTCGTACGACAAAGGATCCCGAGGCTATCCATCTGTTATACTTCTACATCGGCTATGGAGATGACAAACAAAAGCAACAGTTCTATAGAACTATGTTGATGACATTCTGGGAACAGACCGTCATGAAAGACGGTGCAAGATCATCCGATGTGTTCAGTCTCTCTAGTGATGAGGAAATTCAAGAACAGGTGAATTGCCTCTTGGCCTCAGCTAAGCGCGATGTTTATATCGTCGTTGATGGGCTAGACCAGCTTCCCTTGGAAGGTCGGCGCAAACTTCTAAACGGGCTCAATGGCCTTGTGCAGAAACATAAGGACGCGAAAAATGAGTTCCGTCTTGCTGTAGCTATCAGCTCCCGCGACTGTACCGGATATGACAAGCTACGAGAGCACAAACTACTCCAGATCCAGGTCCAGTCTAGTGATAACTCTAGAGACATCCGAAAGTACTTGGAGAAGAAGCTGGATTCGGATCTTTTTGATGATCGAGCAGGACTCAAAAACCGTGTCCTGTCCGAGTTGGTAGAGAAGGCAAAAGAAATGTTAGTTTCATTGTACTATTCTCCTCTCGGTCTACTAACCTTAGTGTTTAACCAACCAGGTTTCTGTGGGCGAAACTGCAGGCAGCAAATATCTGCGAAATCGACCTAGAGGAAGATGTCTTATATGCTCTGAAGACCCTTGTTCCGCCCGAGAAGATGGCCGATGTATACAAACAGTACTCCGATGGATTCGAGTCTTCAAGAATGTGGCCAAAAGAGCAGCAGATTGCCCTAAGGACTATGGCGATTCTGGCCCAGACGGGAGGGTCGATGTCGAAAGAGATTCTGCTTGTGGCTCTCGCACTCAACATCAAAGATGGAAAACCAGATCCGAAAACCTACAAAGATTTGAGCCAAGAACCGGCCAAGGTCGTCCGGATATGCAAGCATTTGATCGACATTAATGAAAGCCTCGGGATTATCCGGTTCTGCCACATGTCCGTCTTCGAATTCTTCAGCGGGAACCAGCCGGCCGTCGATCACAGCCGCATCGCACAACTCTGCCTGGCTCATCTGTCCTCGTCAGATTTCTCCGACGGGCCTCATAATGATGCACATTGGTACAACTATGGCCCCCTTCGCCCTGTTCTACAGAAACATCCATTTTTGGAATTTGCTTCCTGTAATTGGGCTACCAGCATGAACAAGAGCGTGGAACCCACCACCAACAAGAGCATAGAAAAGACACATGAAGTAATTTTAGGATTCCTCAAGAAGCTTGTTGGAAAGCCCGGTGCAACAGAAGTGAAAAAGAACTTGCAGCTGTCGTTTCAAGTATATCTGTTTGCCCTGGGCAGACCAATGCCAGCTGGGGTTTGTCATGAGCACATATTCAGCTACTTTGCCCTTCTCGAATTTTTCGACGTGTTTAGGGATAAAGGCTGGCTTGATGCGAAGACCCGAGATCATGAGGGATCGACAGCAATCCATTGGGCTATTCGGCACGAGACTGAACAGGACCACCGGAACAAAGAGACTGCTCTTGTCGTCGAGAGATTGATCAGGTACGGAGGTGACATGGACGCACAGAATAACGAACATTGCACACCACTTTATGATGCCTCTCGTTATGGTAACTTACACGTGGTAAGATTACTTCTTAGAAGAGGTGCTCAGTTGAACATCCAGTGCAAGGAGGGCGAAACAGCCTTGATTGGCGCTTGCAGAGAGCACCACCAAGAAATTGTCTCGACACTCGTGGAAGCCGGGGCAGACGTCCAAATCCAAAGCGCTATGGGGACTGCTCTACAAGCGCTTTCTCTTTTAGGGTGTGATTCCTGCGCCAAACTCCTCCTAGATCGGTACGGATCAGCACCTATTGTTGAGACAAGAGGCCCTTTCAGCACATCCCTCCACGTCGCAGCATTTCATGGCCACTCGAAGGTTGTGAAGCTCCTCTGTGCGAAGAATGTGAATGTTCGAGCGACAAACGAGACCTACGGAAGTGTTCTCACGGCAGCAGCTATAGGATGCTATCTCGGGATGGAGGGGGCCCCTTACTATGACATCTTTCAGGAGTTGATTCGCCATGGTGTGGATGTCAACGATTCAAGCGGGCTTTGCGGACCAGCCCTCCGCGCAGCATCATTCTCTGGATATACTGACCTTGTTCGGCTGCTTCTGCAGGCCGGAGCCAAGGTTCAATTGGCGGGCCCGATGGGCACTGCTTATAAAGCTGCGGATGAGAGGAGCCACGAAGAGATCAAGAGGCTTCTACTGGAGCGCGACCCGAACGCTGCGGCTTACGAAAAGGATAATAGGGCCAACATATCGCTGCTTCGTGATCGCGTTCAGCGGGAAGTGTTCAAGTTCACTTTTAAAGCAAGTAATATGGCCATCTTCGACCGTCTAAATGAACAGTACGAGGGTTTCTGTAGGAGGGAAATCGAAAGAGGGAAAACTCCCTTCCTTTGCGACATGGCCAGCCTCGGGAAGTACCTTTTCAATGATGCAATAAGCCTGGCTACAGCAACTACTTCTCGGACAAGAGCAAAGGTTCCGAAAGAACATGACATAGTGGGAGGAGAGGAGGAAGCACAAGGGAGTCATCCACACGACAGCACATTGAGGAAGTACAGAAAGCTGATCCTAGAGATAATTTCTAGTATCGACTGTACAGGATTGGCAGAAAAGATGTTGGTAGAAAAGATGAGAAGAGCTCATGAGGACGAGGCTCCCGTTCCCGAGTCTGGACCATCTGTATCCAGACCTCCCGCTACGCCGAGGTCTACATCCGGCAAACGGCGGATGTTCATGCACGCTTCGCGAAAGAAGTCTAACCTCAAGCCCATCTTCATGCGGAGACAGTCCACCATACTTGGACGAGACACTCTCGAAGGGCGTTTTCCCGAATTGCTGGAGCGAATGACGCGAGCTGCGGTAAACGTCCTGGAGCATGCTCTCTTGCGAGGTGACCCCCAAGTAATCAATTTAATTGCTGACACTTGGGTTGACGCGTTGAACAACCTCCTCACGTCCGGTGACCTCGGCCAGCCGTTGCTTGAAAGAGTGTTGCAGAGCCGCACAGTGGAACTCAGGAGATATCTGGCCGACACAGACCTGGAATTAGATGCAAGATTCGAGAATGCCCATAACCTAGCCCGTGTCGGCGTGGAGTTGCTATTGACGGCTGTCAGACGCGGGCCGGCATATAGTCATTTGTCTCTCATCCTTGCCAAGCTTTGGGTCTCGGCGGTCGACAGTGTCGAAGACCTCGGGCAAGAAGGTCAAGAGTCCATGTCGCGATTCCTCCACATCTTCGCAGAAAGGTTTTCGGGAGCCGTCAAGCTAAAGGACCGGATCAATGCTGAAATTGTCGGGCACGCCGGTATCGAGTTCCTGAGATGGTCCGCCTTGAGCTCAAAGAGGAGCTTACTGAACAAATGTAGCGAAGAATGGGCAAGACAGTGGAAGCTCGCGATTGAAGGGAATATGGGAGACGTGACCGACAAGTTGGTCAATCGAAGATGGGCAGAGTACCAGAAATGCGTCGTAAACAAGCAGTACGACGAAGCTCTTGGTCTGGCTGTTGCGGGCATAGAGGTCCTCCGGGAAGCTATCAAGCAAAGATTCGGCATAGTGGTAGAGACGCTCATACATACCATCGATGGAGGTTTTAGCTGGACCTTAGAACAAGAAACAACCGAGGACACCCAGCTACCGGAGGGTGAACGCGTGGGCCTTGATGTCGGAAGAGTCCTCAGCGCTCTCTTTGACGCTGGTGTTAATTTGTTCGCCACGGCTGAGACAAGCGACCCTAACCGTCTACACGCTTTGAGTCTGACAGTTTTGGATAGCATCGAAGCCGCTCCAAGCGAACACCGTCAGGCTCTAACAAGCTTAGTGCACCAACGTATTCAGGTGGCACGAAAGGGAGTCCACGCCCCGGAACTCGAGCTACAACTGATGCAGATCTCCACAACGATAGTTTACCTTCTCAACGTGACGTTACACGTTGGCCATGAGAGCAGGCCTCATACACTGTCGGTATTAAGGGATCTGGCTCTGGCACTACCAGGAGTGACAGAGAGGAGTGGATTTGGTCGTTATGAAGAGGCTATCAACTTTCTCAAGTTACAAGGAAGGCAGGGTTATGGGGAGGAAGCAAAGTAAAGTTGAAAGTGCTTTGATGTGTAATACCACTTTTCAGCTACCCTTAAATGTTATAGCGAGACTACTATTCCTTACTTACCGGTACGTTTGACATATCGTAATTACGGCTATCAATGAAAATATCATGGTGACTCAAGAGACTTCGCCTCTAGGCTACCCTTCTTCCCTTTCATCTACCAAATTTCGGCGATACTAACAAAGGCTCGTATCCCATGATTCTCAGAGATGGATAGGTGTTTGTGAACAGTCGCCATTTTTTAGCTCGCGGGACGATAGTCAAAGATGAGAAGCTCATAGACGAGAGTGTTCACCTGGCTAGTATGGATCAACTAAGTTAATCTCGTTATACTACGAATACCTGTATGGCTGCCTGAGAATCCAGGCTCCCGGCAACCTGGGAATAGTGACGCCTGCCCTGGGAGAATAGCTCCTTAGGAACTATACCTCCTATACCAAGAAATCAGATTATATTTAAGGCCTAGAATATCCATTGGTAACTGAATCTTCCGTAATCCGATCAACGTGACCAAGAAGCATAAATGGTACCTAAGCTATTTTTACAGAGAGAACGCCAACACGCTTGATACCTATTATTCATTATACACTATCCACACCTTGTAACCTCCTATTCCATCAATGGCGACATCTCCTGCCGAGGCCCAGAGCCAGAGTAGCCATAACAACAACGCTATCGCATAAACGAAACAGGCGCACACAAGCGGATTGACAATCTCTACGCCAACCTGGGCGCTGCCTTTGCGAAGAGAGACACCCTGATCGCAGCCCGTGAAAAGAGACACGACAGTCTGATCGCCACTCTTGCAGAACAAGATGACAGATTGAACCAGGTGATTCAGAGCCTGATCTGAAAATTCGACCGGATACTGTTAGTACTCACGGAAATAGGCGCACCTTCGATAAGGGCAAGCGAGAAGCAACCCTAGGAGCCGATACCCCCTAAACCAACCGCCATCCCGCACACCCAACAGACCAGAGCAGCAGAGCCTGAACTCTTATCGTACTCGAGCTCCCCAGCCGATCGGACCAGCGATGAGCAGGCATGACGAGAAGCACAATAGAGAACAAGGAGGGGGTGCGTGAGCTATTGTCAGGGGTATAAGATCAGTGGACTATGGACCAGTAGTGGCCCACTTGGTGGGCTAGAAATGTGTATATAAACGACCGAAGGCCTCCGAAGATTTGACACAGATCAGGCGTGGAAAGGTCTTCATACTAGCTACCTACTAGCCCTAACCTAGGGGTCCTCCTAAGTCTCTAATAGCTATGAGAATATGTGTCAATTACAGAGATAGCTTTATTGCGCCACGATAGTGATGATGAAGGGACGGAATTTCTTGATAGGGCATCTTATAATTGATTAAATCGATTCGATTTAACGTGTAGCTATCTCGTGTCTACCTAGGTTCCTAGGTTATAGGAAGATAGGACAGATATAGGCGACTATCTAAAGCGAAACTCACACCTGAGCAATTGAGGTTGGGATATATTATTCTGTCAAAAGCCTAAACGGGACTATGAGCTTTCTAATCTACCTAGGTAGATACAAGTACTTGTTTCATGCTAAGGAAATCAAATTCGAGTCTTGATCACTACTATAGAACAAGACAACTCTACTGACGATATCTCTCATGATACGATATCTCTTTTAGTAAACATGGCTATGGAGATGTGAGCGAGTCCTGTTGATAAACAGTGATCTGGACGGAAAGGAATGAACACATCGAGAGAGAACCATAAGACTTCCCCATATCCCTTCTCCATCACGATGTTCGTATACCAATCCACAGAGAAGAATACCTTACCTTGGCTGACGAGGCCTACCAAACTTGACGCATCTCTCGTAGAAGTGAGGCAATTGCCAAGAGGCAAGCCAGACGAAGGGGGGCGATGAGAGAACTATTGATGCCCAAGCAAGGACCTAGGATTGACCAAGTACCCAAGCTATAAAGCGATCGCGCGTTGGCATCTGCCACGATTAGTTCATGGAGGCGAAAAGCCAGCTCACCAGCCTCACTATCTGCAACGGGAGGCTCGTATGGATGTAGGTTAGGGCGCATTGAGACGACGTACGCACATACATACCTACCCCTACCTGCCTAGGTACGTACATACACGAGATCTAAGATGATTCTTTCCGTTTCTACTCAACGAAGCTCATTTCCCGAAAGGAAATTGAAGTTACACGCAGGCGTCCGTTTCCAGCTCGTCGGACCAGGAGGGAGGGGGGGGGGGGGGGAGAAGGGCGACGATCACTCGCCGTTTGCAGGTACCTGGCAGGTCGAGCCGGCGATCAAGGAAAAGGGCACACACACACACACAACAAGAAAGAAAAGAAAAGAAAAAAAAAAGCAATGTAAAGCCCTTGTGCGGAAAATCCGCATCATAGCACGTCACGCCGCGGACATAGGAAAATTCTCATCGAAGCTTGATCGAATCAAGAGCGAGCCACGTCGGGGGACCAGGCGTTGTTGGGGTGCCACGACATATGCGGACGCCACACCTCCAATGGATGGCCTGCCACATCCCACCTTGAGGGACGTATTTTCGCGGCGGCGAGCAGGCGGCGTAGGGGGTATGACGGTTGCTGTATGTAGCAAGGGTAGGGTACCGCTTGGGCTGCTGCTGGGCAGGGAGCGCGGGTCGCGACATGACGACCTCGTGGGCTTCCCGTTACTGGGTCAAAAAACGGGCTGGCTGGCTGGCTCGTAATGTGTGCAGGTTTTCTGCAAGGTATCTCCATGCAGGGCGGGAGGGCGGGATATTACTATTGAGGCCCGCATACGACGGGATGATGTAACTTGCCAGCTACCTACATACAACAAGTGTGGTATGTGATGCGCGTGCGCATGCGCACGCACTGAACTCGTTCTCCGGCTGCCTGGGGGCCCTGTTTCCGCTGTCGGAGTTAGAAGCAGCCTTATTAGACTAGCAGACTACCTAGGTAGCCTTCTATCCTTCCCTTCGACGAGATTGGCTGACGGCAGCAGAGAGAGCTGCATAATCGCAGGGCTGGCGCACCACGGACGCGTCTGTGTGGGCGACGACCCCGGACGTTGTTTGCTTGAACCCCCATGCGCGATCATCGGGGAACACATAGCAGACCCAGATCGCGGGAACCGCCCCCTTGCCGCCGGGGCGCCGCTTGTTCCAGGGATTCAAGAACCAGAAATCGAGAAATGGCGTTGCATTGATCGTGACGGAGAGGATTCCGCTTCCATTCGAGAACTTTTGATTAGCTAGGCGCTGTAAACGGTAACGGCCAAGGGACGTTTCGAGAAAAGAAATATAAAATTGGACGACGTTTGAGCTCGAATGACCCCCTTGTCAGTAACGCGACGGGAAGAACGCTCATTGGGTGATTGAACATTGCTGGTAACAATATTCACCACCTTTGCCTCCCTGGCTTCAAGCTGTGACCAAGCAGAGCTGAGGCCAGAGCTTTGATTTGATACCCTCCTTCAGTTACCAAAAGGCCTTCAGCTGACCTTGTTGGCTTGCCCTGATACCAGATCTAGAAATCGGTCAGCATCCACTAGAATGCTTTGGTAGATTACTATTAGGTGTTTAGTTTCGGCAGCTACTCTATCCGTGGATGGGTATAGATAGTACTTTGCAAAGATCTTAAGCTGATTGGCATCACCAAATCTGGCTTGGAAGATACTGGCGATACTACTCGTCCAATCACGGTCAACTTGACTAAGGCGAGTCTCCAAGGGTAGCTAAACTCAAGGGTCAAGCTTCTATCATGATCTGTGCATGGACCTAAAATTGTCGATCAGTCTCTTGGAAACGGCTTCTGTATCTTGAAACCACTGGCATTGGAACGATCTCTTCATGGCCGCATGATTGACCAGTGAACGAACCGTGTTAGTCCCAGCGGGCAACGGCTGCTGCTGCAAGTTGTGCCATAAAACCCAGGCTTCTGGGACGGGATCGGGACCAAGGGACCCAGGGACTCGGGCCGCATATGGCGTGAACCGACAATCATTTTAAGGACAAGCCACTAGACAAGCACCCCAGAAAAGTGAGGCGCGCTGCCAAAACGCTATTCACGCCTCGATATCTCGCCCAAACCGCTCCTCTGTGGATCGTCCCAATGAGAGCGATGACGACAGGGCCGGAAAAGGGCCCCCTGCAGGAGAGCTCCCGTAGCAACACGAGGCTTTAGAACACCTACCCCCGGCATATCGGGTGCACCTTGGCGAGCAGCCGGGGCAGGTAAGATATGATTAGTCGTCATCGTGAGTGTTACTCGTGGGATTCGACTAACCCCTTAGCGTAAATTAGGAAACGCTCCGCCGATTCCAGCTGGTTCTCCGGAGACAAGATCTGCCTTAACGAGCCTCACAGGCTATCGAGGCGAGGCAGAGGTGAGATCCTATGTAGTGTGAACCCGCCACCTCATCACGCGCTACGTTACCGGGGCTGTTTGTTCACGTTTACGTTCGTTCATGCGGAGAGCCGTGCTCCTCACGGCAAGGGCAGTAGCCAGGTCTCAGAACAATTGATTTTTCGAAGCGCGATAACACGACGTGCGTCTCTCCATGTCTTGGATTTGCAGCGCGATCCCATGAACGGTTTTTGTCGTTGGCGCCCTGCTGCGCTACCGGCGTGACGGATTCGGGTTGTCAGGTACGGAATTGCCCCTGTCACATTGTGGTGCACCTCGTAGCGATCTTTCGACTTCTTCTAGAACCTGTAGATCGGGAGTTTGGGGCTGTCTGAGGATCTTGGTTACTCATATACATAGTAGATCCCCTTAATCTATCACCTAATATATCGGATTCGATGGCCTAAATGTTGTACCCAGAAGGACTAACATTCTTCTCCGTAGCTGTGAGTCCTGTTCTAAAGGTAGCTCAGGAAGGACGCAAAGTCTACCAATTACCCGAAGACCTGCGTGGAAAGGCAACCTGCAATTTTACCGATTACAAACTCCGTGACGGAGTTTGAATGTACTGAGTTGGTATTGTGCCTTGATGATGTTTCGGTCCCTAGAGATTGCATTCTGTTATTACTGAGCTACGGAGCACCAAAATAGATCGTGCCAATAATTTAACGAGGCGATCGATTTTAAGGAGCAGTTCCTCGTCAAGGTGTCGTGACAATGAATTGTATAGCCCGGAATATGAGTATCGAGGATTGGCGAGGTATCCTAGCATGTGAATACCCTCGCGTCATCTACGATGCTTGCGGACTTTTGCTTGGAAATGATAACCGACCACCTAGATGTTGTGGAGGGTTGCGCAGAGATTGATAAGAAGTTTGCCATTCATTACCCAAATAGTGGCGATCTCATTGTGAAACGTATGCGTCCCGTTAATATGGTTGGTATACCCATCAACACCGTTGGTTGGCCTCACTTTCAGCTGAGTTCAGGTCTGAGCTTTAACCAGTACGGCTAGCCCGGTCGAATTATCTCTGATAAGAGACTGATGGCATTACGCACGCAAGTTGCCTCTTTGATAAAGTAGCTGGGCTATTTACGAACCAATGAAGTATCTTCGATGGATGCCGAAGTACCTAGCAACAAGTAAGGCCATCGCGCGATAACAAACTCCAAGCACAATGTTGTAAGTACTTACCTATTAGAGCTGGCCTCTGCTCGGCTTTGGGTCGATAATGCCGACGCCGTGTTGAGGTTTCTAGTGCGGTGATCGGGAGCTATCTCCATCTCTGCTGCCGGCGCACAGCATAGCAGTTGTGCTACCGAAGCCATCGGCCTGGTATTCGGTGCTGCAATATCCCGGAACGATAAAGATGCTGTGCTCGGGGCGTTGTGGCTTGGTGGGTCCTGGCATATTATTATTTGGGTACACAGACGACACCGACGCCATAGTCATGGAATTGCTGCACTGTTGAGATTCTGAGATATCCCATAGACCAATTCAAGACTCGTTCAACTTGAGATCTCTCGGGTTTACTATTCTTCAAAAGCATCAGGCTACTTGGAAATCATGCCTTGAGCGACTGAGCTATCCGTTTTCCATGGGGAGATATCTACCGTAGTAGCTAAGACTAGACGGTTGGTCTTGATGTCCAAGGGAGATAACATTTCCCTGTTGAGGCGGGGGATTAGAAACGCGGGTACCTTCTGAATTGATGATTCGTCAGGAACCAATCGGCTTCCGGGGCTGCATTGCTGTGTGTGTTGCCGATCAGAGTTCACTGCGATTGCAACAGACGCGATAAGATGAAGGCGACTAAGATGGCATCGATCGGTTGCTTGCTAATCATCTCATAACTTTCTTGGGCAGGAACTGGAAATATGAAAAGCTAGAGTATACAGACGCGGGATTCTACGGGATGAACCTGTCAGTCAGTGATACGGGATCAATTGATGCCGTTCGGTAGCCGGTAGAAGACCCGACTCTGGAGTCTAGACCAAGAGCCTCTAGCGAGACTGCGGACCACCGAGACGTCAAATTTGGTAACGTCTTCCGTATCTTGTCTCGTGACCTCTTCGATCGGACCGCATGCCAATTCATGAAATATAATTTGAGGTATAACTCGGCAACCTCCGAGGGGCGACGAGGATGGTGAGCAGCGCATGACTCCGATCGTCGACGATACTACATGGTGAGTCCGGGGATCAGTTAGACGATGCCCGTGAGGGTAGGATGCGCATCGAGGTAACGGCCTTGTCTCATATCAGCAAGGGGTACCGGGAGGCACAGATTCTCGGGAGGCAAAGCGGATTGCCAGATCAGAGACCGGGTAAGACGCGTCTTAGGCACAAGAGTACAGTAGGGAGGCAAGTGTTCTACATCGTACGTAGATATTATCAATTAGTGATGAGGACGATGCCAGCCTAGGGAGGGAGATAATGGTAGAGTCAGCGGAGTGATGCAATGAAAAGCAGATTTTTTCTTTCTTGGAGGCCTTCTGGAAGTCAAAGGTTCCAATTGAAGTTCGGGATATCGCTCGGCCGGAGATGCCCAAGCTCAATTTTGATTAGTGCTAGTGGAAGCTTTGTCTGTAGTGGCACCTTCACCTCGATAGGGAGTAGGTACTATACGTAGAGGTATTTAGGTACAATTACTGGGTAACACCGCTGTGAGCTTCTACGCCCCACCTGAATACGTGCTATTTAAGTCCAATTCATCCAAGGTGGCGCTCGCAGGAAGTGGGCAAAGTGGGTGAACCTTGGAAGTGGACAAGGTGGGCCGGCGCAACGCTAATCCCCCCGTCGCCGCCGCAAACTGGCAGTCTGGGCCTGTTATCCAATGATTTCTTATTGCGCCAGCCCGGCTCTCCGATCTCTTCCCTCTCTGCACAAGACTGACAAGGCACCACAAGGCACGACAGGGACATTACTTACCTACATTACATATGCGGCAGTGACCCTGACTTTCAATTCCTTCGAATCTGGGCCTTAAACCCCTTAGGATCCTAGACATCCTTGGATGACCCAACTCGGCACCCCTACCGGACGCCTCATCAGGGTCTATCTTCCGCCATGCCATGCGCGAACACATGCATGGATTCTCTCTGCAGCCTCATCTTCGCGGATCCAGCATAATCATCGTCATCATCGTCCCATTCCTTACTGTTTAAATCCCTCGCGGATTATTAGAGACGAGCTATGTCTATTCAAGTTCTAGAGATCGACACCGTTGTTGCCTTCTTCGCCAACGTGCATCTCTCTACTTTGGATGGCCAGTGATCATCTAGTCGAGCCTAGTTTGGATTTTCTGTTTGATTTTCGCCTAAACTCGTCCACTAACCAAACCCTCCGTTCCATATCTAATCCCGGAAAACGTAAGACGACAGGTCAATTCATTGCGTCATCATCTCAGAGCCGCCTTATACCACTTCCGGGCGGCTCCTGTTGACGTGGACTGGCAGAAACAGAAGAAGAATGTCGAAATGCTATCATACAGATATATACTAGCGAAGTCGGACGTCAATTGCGAAGTCAGACTAGCAATGCGGTATTCCTGCAACTTTGGCATTTGATGTTCCTCTTTTTTTCTTCGGGCCATTTCTCTTTTCATCCATCTAGCAGCTCCTTGAACCCTGTTCGGTACGGGACCAAGCCTCACAAGTGTGATCGGCCCCCCACAATGACTACATCTAGATCCTGTTGTTAAACCGTCTCTACATGCCGCAGGTGGCGGACCCTCTGCTGTAGTTCTCGTGGTTCAGCTGCCGAGGGCCGGTCACTGTGACCTCCTCTGTGACCGAGTCACATAGGTTTTTTCTTTCTTTTACTTTTTTATATTTTTTATTGTTCTCGGATTTATAGTGCTGAAATACGGCCCTCCCTCTTCCCCTTAACTCGAAGCGGACTGGTCTAGACGAAGGATATGATGAAAAGGGTAGACACAAGCTACGAGCCTACGAAGAGGTATTAAAACCTTCGTCGACCCGCTGCCTTCACCTAGTCTCAATATTTATCCTCAATCTAACCTTCTTCTACTTAATTAGCGTACCGCGGTTCAATTCAATGTGGATCATCCGCGATGCTCTAGACTGGTACGCCGCCTCTCTTATAGCTTGATATATATACTTCCTATCTTCCCATCGACGACTTTCACGAACTAGCTACAGTATCTAGATTTGTTAAAAGGCTCAGTTGAGTGTTACTAGACACTGTCCAAGGGCTTTCGATCAGGGAGAGACGACTATCACGAATTCTGCACATCTGTTCGACGTGCCCGCTATCGTGACCTCGGCGGCATGGCATTTCACCCTCAGGGAGGTGGACCTCCTGGGTTCCCAATGCCGTTCCAACCAGCCCAGTCCCGGTCACCTCCGCAGGCTTCGTCTTCTGGTGCACGAGGGATGGCGTCGGAAATAAACCCGTCTGGGCCCTTTCTCCCATTCCAGGAATCCCAATTCGACATACTCGAGTGGTACCCGCAATTTCAATCGTGTGTCCGGTACTTTCTCGATCACGCGCAACACAGCGGGCCGGTGCAGGCTGTTGCCGCGTTCGTGAACATTCAATTACCATTCCAAAAGCCGCTGCATCCCATTGTCTCGTCGAATCCGCCGGGATCGCCCTCCGGCATACCCTCTCCATCGTCAATTGCGGCGGGAAAACTCCCAATGCCCAGTCATCCAACTATGTCAGTATCTCTGACCCCGTACATTCGGCGGTTGGTAGCCACTGGGCTAGATCTCCCTGGTGTGCTCCACGGGTTCTTCGGGGACGACTGGGTTGCAGGAATAGGTCATCTACACGATGTCGAACGGAGAAACTTCCTCTTTGCTGCCAAAAGCGCCGGCTGGCTGAAGGTCAAATCCCAATACGACATGCCGGACGACCAGACCATTCCTTTCGTAAGGCCTCTCCAAAACGTCACGGAGAAGGAGATCGTGAACGCGGAAGCGAACTGGAGTGAGTGGCTAGCAATGCAGGACTGGATGGTCGGTCCACGCTCACCTGACGTCGACAGAGAGATGGCAGTTGTGAAGAATGAAGAGTGAAGATGTTTGAGTGGTAGCAGTGGCGTTGTCACTGTATACTTGTTGTTTGCCTCGGAAGAGGGGGGATGAATAACTGGGTCGCATCATGCTGGCGTACCAGATTGGATTTGCAAGCCGGCTAGACCATACGTGGTGTATTGTGGGTGAAGTGATTTACGCTCTCCGACTTACAGCTCATTGTCCCGAAAGGGGACTAACTAGAAATCACTGAGTTAAGAGTACCTATTCAAGGGACTCTGGAGTATTGGGTTGGTTCAAGTGTATTGTACTGGGGATCTCAATTATCCACGGGATGGACGGACGGAAAACGCGGGCGGTTTTCTATATCAAGGTACCGGTAATTAAAAAACGACGGATATTAGTTCAACTTAGATGAGTTATTGTCGTGTATCGTGACTTCTATACCGTGTGTGACGGAGTGACATAATAGCCTCATCCTGTTCTCCTGCCGTCCACACGTAGGTACATAATTCCGTACATTCAATGTTCCAAGGTTGGCCTTGGACCTACCGTCGCCTGCGGCGGCAAGAGAATAGGGGGATTTAGTTGTGGTGCTTGCTTGGTAGGTACCTGCCACATTCAGTAGACTGGAGCTACAGAAGATCACATGGCCCAAGCTCCTAATCCTAGCTCTACGTTCTAGCCCTATCTGCCCGTGCCCCTGGGGCTTGGCACGAGCCTAGGCTGGATTAGCGACAGGAGAGAGTTCGCTTAGTCGGAGCCCCTGCCGATAGCGTCAAGGTCGTAGCGCTAAGGTCGCTAAGGTCGCTAAGATTGCTAGAAGTGTAACCACCGACGTCAATTTCCTACAGGCGCTTTCTTCAAACTTTAACCTTCAACCTTCAACCTCGCCAACTTTACCCGAATAACGCCGATAATCCCACCACATCAAAAATACCACGACGTCTGAAATCCCTTCATTTCAATGCATATACCAGACGCAATTATAAAGTTACCCCAGAATACTATTCGAACATGGATATGGACGTAGATATGCTTATGGCCAGCGGCGGGTTCCAGCTGGGAATTCCGCCTGCTCACGATCACACCCAGTCGAGAGAGCAGTGGGCCAAGTTCTTGGACCGGTGCATTTCCACCCGTCTTGATCCAGACACTTTCGACTCTTATGTCTCGATACTGTATTCGAAATATCCTCTACCTCCCGCAGCTATAGCCGACATTTTCCTGCGACCCCAGCCTTTAAACCATGAGACACTCGACCCTCGCATCCCGCGTTACATACAAGTGCTCGCTCAACGCAAGCTCATCGATACGCCTTCTATACTCAAGGCCCTATACAAGTACTCGACCTCCCACGTGCAAGCTCAGAAAGCCGGAAACATACCCGAGAACTTGGAGGATAAAGTGCCGTTGAGATGGGGAAGCTCCTACGCTGCCGAGGAAGTCATCTTCTACCGCCTTACAAAGGCGGTTGCACTGGGCACTGGGATTAGAGGCGCTGGTGATGCCTTGGAGGTTTGTAAGCTGACGGCTAAGTGGATGGCATTATTCACTTCAGCTGCAGCCGCGTTTGCGCAACAATTTATCGACCAGCTGCATGGCTCCCAGTCTAAGGACGAGATGGAGGCGGCTAGGGCGGCGTTTGTTATGCTTCTCTTGGGCATTTGCGAAAATCAAATTGTCCTAGGCGCTCTCAGCCGCCCTTTTGCGAAAGGTATGTTGTGTTATAAACCACTGGTATCTTGTGCGAATACCCTAGAGCTGACACTATACAGACACACGACAGGCCATGTCAGAGAGCCTAACTAGTTTTATCCCTTCGATCGTCCAGAGTGCATCGCAAATTGCTAGTCGGCTTGAGTTGTTCCGTACGGAAACCCTCGCGACATTCGAACCGGCCGATAAGAAAAAGTTCGACACCAACTCCGTAATTCATGACCTCGAGTCGACTATGGCACTCGACAATTTTGTCGTGTCTGAGTTACCAAATGTTAATTCTCGAGCAGGCCTATACATATACTTGAATGCTGCTGTAAGGCCATAGATTGTGCTTCTGATATAAAGCGTTCACTGACCCTGCTTAGCTTCTTGGTCGACCCCTGATAGACGATGCCGCTCTATTCAGCTATTTGCATAACAGATACCAGGTATGCCATAGTCCTCGTACTCGACGAGATAATTGCTAAGTAAGGCAGGGCGATATTCAATCTACTACTATTGATCTCATCTTGGCTTCGTTCGATGTCCTTGCGAATGCGGTATTTCGCAATGAACCTCAACAGGCAACTTACGTTCTTCGGTCCTACTTGATCAACAAGCTGCCCTTGCTTCTCGCAACGCTAGCGACATCCATGTACCCCCCGTTGACTGCTCAGTACTGTATAACTGAAGCACTCAGTCAGGTCGACACCAACGCATTTCCAACCCTATCCGGCATGTTTGACGATACAAATAATAACAACACTTTTACGGATAGCGTTCGCCAGGACTTCTGTTTTGCTTGCTGTCTACATGATCTAATCCCAGAGTCGAGCATTGAAGGGTTACTTGGCGAAATCACTTACCAAACCCTACCACAGGCAGGTCGGTACGTCAAGGACAATCTAGTCGAAGAATGCATGGGCGATCCTGAGAGGACCCAACGATTAATTAGCGAACTCGACAATATGGACGGCAACGTCGGAGCAGTCTGTCAAGCCCTAGCAGATGTTAGTGTCCAAACCGCAAGGATTGTAAGAACGGAATGCTAATGGCCCTCATAGGTGATCGGTCGCCTTTGCAATAACAAGGAGACAATGACTTTGAAACTTCTTTGCAGTCAGCTTGCTAAGAAACCGCTGTCATTGGATGTTATGCTTCTCTTCGACAGACCCATAACCATGTTACATCCCCTCTGCGAGTTGCTGGACAATTGGCGATACGAAGAAGATCAAGGCGAGTATCAACCCGTCTATGAGGAATTCGGATCCGTGCTACTTCTGGTCCTGGCATTCGCCTACCGTTACAATCTTTCCACTGTGGATCTTGGTATTCGCTCTCCAAACTCATTTGTGGCTAAATTACTGAGTGTCGGCCATATCAGCAAAACGTTGGACGAGTTGACAAAGCAAGAGAATGACCATCTCACCGGATGGATTCACGGCCTCTTTGATACTGAAGCTGGTGGGCTGGCAGATGAATTGCTGTCTTCGTGCCCCCCGCAAGACTTTTATCTACTTGTCCCTACACTCTTCTACAACATCGTGCTTGCGGTTTGCACGAAATATCTCGATGAAGAAAGCCTTAAGACTGGCGTCGAATGTAAGTTCTAAATCGACAATGTCTCGAGGAAGATACTAACTCAAAATTAGACCTAGTGAACACATTCCTGCTTCCGGCCCTCGTACCAGCAATCATATACATGTCTAATCAGCTTTGGGTAGAGCTGAACCAGGGCCAGGAACAGAAAGCAGTCATCAGGATCTTGCAACTAATTCTTTTGACTAAACAGGGCTCCAGCGAAGCCCAGACAATGCTCTCTTCTGTGGTGAACATAATCGCGACGCCACTAGAATACGGCCTAAGGTCGTACCAGCGATTCGACCCGAAGAGTCAAGCAGTGGAACCACTGCTGAAAGCAATGAGAGATAATCTTCGGCTTTCGCGCCGAACAGCAAGCGCCGCCACCAACGAAATTGAGGCCTGGACCAATACCGCAAATGGTGGGATTTCCGCATCTGTTCGACATACGATACAAGGATTTGTGTCGTGGAGTGTCCATCCCGGCCTTAACGTGATGCCGACTTCATACACGCACCGCCAAATTCTAACGGCCTTGAAGATGATCGGTGCAAAGCGAGTGCTATACGTCATTCTCGAAGAGGTAAAGTTGCAGTCTGAGGCTGGTAACGGAAGTATCGCCCATGATGTGGCCACCGCCCTCATATGCGCTCCTGACGTTACCAACGTGCCGCCACCGCCAGAATACACGCTCCTCATAGACCCCTCGAATCCCCCGGCGTATCCGCAACTACGACTTTCACTCCGGACGGTGCTCAAATGGGAAGCGGAGGATTGTAAGACTATCCAGAAGTCCGACCCGACCATGGCCGAGATCATCGTCCGCCTATACCGCAAAGTCGAGGCGCAGATGCTCATGCCCCCACCCGCCGAGTCGATATTAATGAACGCAGAGGCGATCGGGAACGCACTAGCAGCCGCCGCCCAGAGTGACGGGTTAGGTGCGGACGACGGCAACATGAGTTTAGATCTTGGGAGTGGCGGTAATGACATGGGTCATCTCGGCCTAGGAGACTCGGGTCACGGCGTCGATTTCGGAGCGAACGACGACATATTCGGCGGTCTCGGGGCCAGTGGGAGCGCTTCTGATCTGCTTGACGGCTGGGACTTGTCTTAGTAGTAGCCAGTCCCAACCTAATAGTGGAGATGTCGTCTACCACCCTTTTTATTTATTATTCTGTATTAACTTAGTATGTTACGATATGGGCGAGCGAGGCGTTTTCATGCGAGGGAAGAGTCTATTATCGCCTACCTCGGGCGGGCTAAGCGCAATGGCAAAGCGGTAGAATTGGGAAGGGAACATGCACGTCTTTTCAACACAGATTAAGGCTGTGTTGAATTTTTATGGCAGGGAGTTTACGGTAATGAGCTAGCTCTGATGAGTGGCTATTCAGTTATCCAAGTCATTAACTCTCGAAGTCTTTAACTCCAATCCTCTCTCCCTCAAATCACATGCTCATTGAATGCTTATTCTTGCTTTAAAGGATCCGCTGATAAACATTACCGTCGTTGTGGATGACGGTTCATGCTTTAGGCTTTATATCTGTAATTACTTGGCTCTGCCACGGGCCAGCCGTTCATCCTCACAGCCTTCGATAAACAACACATAAAAACTAACTCGAAATTGAACCGATTACTTGTGATTGAGCTTACGTATACTTTTTATAATTACATTGAGAAGTCTTCGACTAGACCTGCGTAACTCATTTACTGGGCATTCCTCCAGAGCTATTGCCAAGCACGCAATCCAACCCCTGCATTTGGTCATTGGAGACGAATCCTCAGTTACCTAAGCAAAATAACCTCACAACATGTCTCTTCTATGGTGTTTACAAGGTAGAGCTAGTGACTACTGGACTCGACGCTATAAATATTAGATTATGGCACTTCATTTCTTCCTCAATTAGGGCATCTCTGTTCTGTTTTTGCTTCTTTACCGGTCGTTTGTTTCGCAGGCGACACCCACAGCTTGAAAATGCGCATCGCGGCCTTGATACATGCCGTGGCGGCTCTCGGCTTCGGCGTCGTGGCTGCCTTTCCGGATGCGCGTCCGGATCAAGTCCCGCTCTTCGGTCCTAGCCGCAGGCCGCAGCAGCATCAGCGACGCCAGCCGAACGTGGTGTTCGTCTTGACGGATGACCAGGACGTGCATTTGTCATCGCTAGATTACATGCCACTGGTGAAGAAGCACCTACTAGACCAAGGCACGTACTTTAGCAGACATTATGCGACGACGGCCGTATGTTGTCCGTCCCGGGTCACGCTATGGACGGGCAGGTTTGCGCATAATACGAATGTTACGGATGTGAAGCCGCCGTATGGTATGTTAGTTCCTTAAATCATTACTGTCGTGTCCATCTCTCATTAATATTCCTATATTCACTATCCATGTGCCCATATGCCCATAATATATAGCATATATGACTTATTCTTACTCTCACTGATAGGCGGATACCCCAAATTCGTGTCACAAGGGTTCAATGATAACTACTTCCCGGTATGGCTACAGGAAGCCGGGTATAACACGTACTACACCGGGAAGCTCTTCAATGCGCACACCGTCGAAAACTACAATTCGCCAGCTCCGGGAGGCTTCACAGGCTCGGTACTTCCTCCTCATTCATATAGTCCCATCTGGGATGTTGGAAGCTGGTACTAAACATGGCTTCAGGACTTCCTCCTTGATCCGTACACTTACAACTACCTAAACAGCACGTTCCAGCGGAATGGTGAACGGCCACGTAGCTATGAGGGGCATTATGGCACGGACGTACTGACAGAGAAAGCGTACGGCCTGTTAGACGAGGCAGTCGATGCAGGAGAGCCTTTCTTCCTCGTCGCCGCACCCGTCGCGCCGCATGCCAACGTCGTTATGAAGGATACCGGGCGGAGAGGCCACGATTTAGACTCCATTGAGTTTACCGAGCCCGTGCCGGCGGAACGGCACAAACACCTGTTCAAGGACGTAAAGGTGCCGCGGACTGTGAATTTCAATCCAGATCAAGTATGTCTCATTTGATACCTGTCTTCCTGGATGTCCCTGAATGTGATCGACAAATTTGTCAAAATCTGTTTAATCACGTACTCACCCATCTTCACAGCCCTCTGGTGCGAACTGGGTCTCCACACTACCTGTCCAGAATAGCACGAATGTGGACTATAACGACCACTTCTACCGGCAGCGCCTGCGCTCTCTGCAAGCCGTCGACGAGCTGGTGGACGGGCTTATAGCGCGCCTCGAGGAATACAACATCCTGGACGACACGTACATCGCGTACAGCAGCGACAATGGCTTCCACATCGGCCAGCACCGGCTACAGCCCGGCAAGAGCTGCGGGTACGAGGAGGACGTTAACGTGCCGCTGATTGTGCGAGGGCCGGGCGTCGCTGCCAACTACACGGCGGATGGTATGGTCACCACACACGCCGACCTTGCGCCCACGTTCTTCGATCTTCTTGGCATCGCACCTAGAGAGGATTTTGACGGTGCCGCGATACCCGTTACGAAAACGGGGATCGAGGAAGTCAAGGACGCCGGGGAGAGGAGGGAGCATGCGGGGATTGAGTACTGGGGCTTTGCAATGGGCGAGGGGATATATAACCGTAAGTGGAAAGGACGTTACTGCAACGAAAAGACACATGTTCCCAATTCGCCTAGAATCGATCCCTCCACTTTCTGCTTTGGATTTGGGGAATAGTCGAGCTGATTAGACATGTCGTTAAGGCAACCCTCTCGAGCATAATACGTACAAGGCCCTGCGGCTGTCGGGACCAGGTTACAACTTGTACTATTCGGTATGGTGTAACAACGAGCACGAGCTGTACGATATGGACGTAAGTTCTCCCTTCCAACCCCTTTGCTCAGCCCAATCGTAAATGTACTGGCCAGCCTACTTACAACACCAATAGGTCGACCCAGGCCAACTCCACAACCTGCTCTCCCCGTCCTCATCAGCAAGCACGGCGGCGGCGGCAGGCTACCCCGCCGGCAGAGTCGCCGCGCGCCTCGACGCCTTACTCCTTGTCCTCAAGACGTGCGCCGGCGAGCCGTGCCGTCGCCCGTGGGCGCAGCTGCATCCCGCGGGCGACGTGCGGTCGCTGGCAGATGCGCTGGCGCCGCGGTATGATGCTTTCTACGACGAGGAGAGGCATCGCGGGGCTGGTGTCAAGTACGCGTACTGCGCTAATGGCTTCTTGCCCGATGCGGAGGGTCCGACTTGGGAGCGCGATGGGAGGGGGTTTGGGGAGGAGTTGTTTTTGAGGGATGGGGCGAGATGGGAGGATTGGGTATAGGTGGGTGGACTAGGGTTTATACGTGCCTTACCTAGGCAGGGAGGGTATAGGGTCTCTGGGATCGGGCTGGGGAAAGAAAAGGGGCTGGCAATGGCTAAAAGAGCAAACAATGGGTTCATGCTTGAGAAAAGTGTCTGTGGAGATGCGATATGTATAAGCTCAGATATGGCTTGGATAAAAGTACCTATACATTATGTATATTGACATATGTAGTGATGAAACAAGTAATAGCAGTCTTTGCTTTTTGAGGACAGACGTTTCGAATAAACTTATGTGTACAGGTCCGGCTGGAGAAAAGAAGACATCCCCCCTATATTGAAGTTTAAACATTGCATATGTACCTAATTCCTAGGTACCTTAGGTAGGTACATATGTAGGTACCTAGGTACGTTGTACGATGAGGAGAATTGAGTACATGCTACGCACGTGCATGTAACTCTACATATAGGAAGGAGGACAGGGAACAATTAGACCTTTGTTGATACTTCCCGTCGTTCATGTGTCAAGCCTCTTAACGAGCCACAATATCAGAGCTCTAGCCACACAGCCGCATGAGATTTACCTACGTACCTGTAGGTGGGCCCTGATGCGACGTCAACGTCATTGGCCCAATCTAAATTCAGGGACCCGCCGATCCAATTGATTTGACCAGATTGCACACAACCAAGAATTTCCGCCTTCCGCCTTCCGCCGCAAGCTTCGCCTTCCCCGATTTATCAATTGATGAATTGAAGCTCCTCCACACCTTTTGATCTTTTTCTTTTGACTTTCCACGTACAACCTCCTTTCCTTTCTCTAATACATCCAATTGGTTTGTACGTCCACGTCCTGTTTTCGCCCAACATGGTGGCCCTCCGTTACTCTGTTCTCGCCGCTCTGGCGCTTCGCGTCGCGTGTGTCTTCGCTGCCGAAGCCGCTTCTGTAAGTTTCATTTATTCCCTGTACTCGATTCGCCATGTCGCGTGTCCATCAAGTTTGGAATACAGCTGCTAACTAGAATTGCGATCCTATAGCCCCTCGACGATGATGCCGGTAGCCCTCCCGAGGTTGAACTGAACGCCGAAGTCGTTGCGAGCTTCCCCGATGCCGATGACATCTTTGGCGTCAAGCTGGTCAACGGCCGACCTACCAAAGCCGTGATTGACGTGACGAACAATGAGGACGAGCCCATTCTGGTCGCTTTCATGGGTGGCCAGCTCCTGAACCCCAAGAACCTTGGTGCCGACCCCATGGCCGCTGTTGTCCGCAACCTGACCACGGTCCGCTACGAGGCTACCATTCCCGCCGGCGAGAAGCAATCGCTTCCTTACTCTTTCATTCTCGACATGCAGCCCCAGGATCTCCGCCTGCAGCTAGTTGCCGTCGTGAGCAACTCCGCCAATCAGATCTTCCAGGTCGGTGTCTATGACCAGACCGTCAGTATCGTTGAGGCGCCTACCAGTATCTTCGATCCCCAGATGTGAGTTCCCTTTCTACATTCTTCAAGGTCAGAGCTGAAGCTAATGTTCGAATTGCAGCATCTTCCTGTACATGTTCCTAACCGCTGCCTTCGCCGGTACCTGCTACTTTGTCTACAAGACGTACATCGAGGCTCTGTTCCCTCAGGCCAAGCGCAGTAGCAAGGGTCCCAAGAAAGCTCGTGTCGCGCCCATCGAGAAGGAGCCTCTCTCCGGAGGCGAGGGTTCTGGTACCGGCACCGACAAGGCCTACGACGAGAGCTGGATCCCCTCGGACCACATCATCCGCCCCACCGCCCGACGTGTCAAGAGCGGCACTAGCAAGGCCAAGACCAGGACCGCCGAGTAGAACCGACGCGATAGGAGGTGGACAGAGATGACCTTCTAAGCATCACGTGTGCACGGAAAGGGTAATCAATGTCCGTCTTTGTACCTAAGGATTGGAAAAATGCATTGGCTCGGTTGGGAGATCTGGTGACGGAAAAACAAAAGCATAGGGGAGCATCTACGGTCTTGCTATATGGCTAAAGATCCCCTGATTGCATTGAATACAGATGATCTGTATATAGGTGAATAGCATTGCTACGAATAAGTTCGGAAATGATGACTGGCTACTGTCCAGGTTCATACGTTGCTCACGTTCATAGCCTCTCCAGTTCAATTATTTGATGTGTGCTAGTAGGGAGACGTGACATTTATAAACTTCTGACTTGAACACAGACATAATCTCCTATTTAGTTGCGATAACTCGACATAAGACGAGATATCTTTGACTGGGAAGCGAGAAACAACATTGATAAATAGGAGACAGTTCGATGTTTCAAATAGTGTTGCTGACGTAAGTAGCACCTTGCCCCTATCTTGTACTTATCAGGCAGCCAGGGCGATATAGGGGTGACGAAATATCAAGTCGTGATAGGACTTTTAAGTTTCTATTCGGTCAGCCCGGAATACGCTTATCACAATTATAAGATTATAAACTCTGGAATGGGGTTCATCTCAATCTTCAATACTATTAACAGAAACTCGGTTTCGATTAACATGGCATGAAGCAAGTAGATTAGTAGTAGGGAGTATTCGTTCTGATCTTCAATCTTCGTATACATGAACGTCAGATATGTAGATCGTAAACTCTATTATAAAGCCAAGTGCGTCGAGTTGAGTAAAGGATCTCTCTGGTCAATGTAGCACCCAGGCTATATTATTGGTGGACTGGTGGACATAAAGTTGTCACGGGTGTTATTGACTAACGTTATACACAGAGATCAACTCGTTGGTGAGGCAATGAGGCTGAATCTTAACTCTAGAAGATGAACGTGGCCATCAGATCAGACTTCTATAAATATCACCCATCTCCCCTTTCTAGACTCGTCTTATACCTGGTGCTTATTTCCTGGTCGCGTTCGAAATCGAGATTACCAACGCCCACTCCGACCATTCGGGATCACTAGATTAGAATAGCATCTTCGACTACAACGGCCTATAATCATGGACCCGCCTCCACAATCTACGCCCCAGAATGATGGTCCACCGCCGCCGTCGGAGCACGATATCTACCTTGTCCGTGGTTGGTTTGAAGGCTAGCATCAGACAAGCCATTTCAACTTGCTAGGCAGGCATATATTGCAGTATTGGCTAGCTACACACTATCTAGTGTATGGAGACAGTCGTCTAGGACTAGGAAGTCATTATACATCAGCCACCCACTCCTCTGAGCCGAAGGGATTCTATCATCTGTTACAACAATGTATTTGGAACCTCCTATAAACCAAGACGTTAAAAACTAGGTACCTTATACAAACGCTCATTTCAACATAACTTTTCAATTTAGTTGTTTAGCATCATTGATTCCATGTCTTTCTATGCCGCTATAAATTGAATGAGTGAATGTTTAAAGTTTTGCGCAACTAACAACCTGTTATACACAATAACTGAACATAACTAGGTACCTAGGTACCTATAAAGACTGTATAGTATGAACATCCACTCCAAAAGGAGAAGCATCTGAGCAGTACAACAATAGCCCGAGCCAGACAACCCGACAGACCTAAGTATACAAGATATTATTCCGCCACTTCTGGAACTCCAACGCCGTCATCTCAGGGTACTTGGCCGGATTCTCAGCGGTAACAAACTTCGGCAGCGGGCCTACCGGCGTGTTCCGCTGCGCCTTGTGCAGGTACGCCATACTATACCTCTCGGGCAGGACCGCCGCCGCGCCCTCGCCAAGCATGGGCTCGGGGATCGCGACGCGGTGCACGCCGCCGAACAGCTTGCCGTTGGTCCAGCGCTCCAGCGTGTCCCCGACATTCACCACCATCTCCAGCGGGTCCGTCGGTGGCACCGGCACGAACGTGTCCGGGCGCGCGCGGTCCTCGACCTCCAGGCCGCCGGTGCTGTCCTGGAACAGCAGCGTCACGATGCCGAAGTCGGAGTGCGGCGCGATGCGGCTGGTGCGGCCGGACCGCATCTCGCCGATGGTGATGGGCGGGTAGTGTGTCAGGCGTAGGTCGGTGGCTGCGGGCTTGCATCGCTGTACTAGCGATCCGTCTTCGACGCTAAAGGCGGCTTCGAGGGCTTTGACTAGCGTTATGCAGACCTCGTCGCACTGCTGGTAGAAGGCTTCCATGAAGGGGCGGAAGCCGGATAGCGCGGCGCTGGAGGGCCATTTGTTGGGGTATTCTTGGTCAAATGATGGGCCTTGGTCGAAGTGCTCCTGGGTATTACGGTTAGTCTCTAATATTTTTATGTTCAGGTCATGTTGTATGTGTCTGTGTGTATGTGTATCTAGGGTCGGGTATATAGATGCATGTGCATAGGTGTATGTACAAACCTTGGTGTCCGTCATGATCCTAATTTTCTCATCTGCCGACAGCTTTGAAACATACTCGATCGAGAGACCGGTGTACCCGCGCATGGGCCTAGGCCCCGTCTCGTTCGGGATCTCGTTCTTCACCTCCAGAGGCTGGTTGAAGAACTTCTTGCTCTAGAAAAAAGGCAACGGCGTTAATAGCTATGCGAATGTTACTTGAGAGGCGTCAGCTAGGCTAACCCAGGTGAACAGCTCGTTTAGCTCCTGCTCGTCGAAGCCGTGGTTGACGAGCTTGACGAAACCGCTCGCGTCGAAGCTGGCCAGGAGGTCTTCTACGAACTTCTGGCGCTGCTCTTCGGTGCCCGAGGTGAAGTGGCTTAGGTCCAATGTTGGAATCATTTTTGTGATATCGCAGAGGAAAGGCAAACTATCAGGGATATTGGAAAATGCCCTGCGTTTTGGCGTAGTACGGGGCGTAAGGCAGGGGATATACGCTCGCTAGTAGCCAGTAGGTGTAAAGATCTATTAATGCCTGAACTACTTTTCCTACCAGGGGGCTAGGAGCTCCCTTATATGCACAACTAAAGCCTACAGATAGATCAACATCTTGTCTAGGCTATATCTGTGACCAGCTGCTGCTAACCCCTGACACAAGTGTTGGGGTTGGATCTAGAAGATGGCACGACGTAACTTAAAGGTGGGTAGAAACGGCCCTGTTCTGCGAGGAGCTCTCGGCTAGGTATCTATCGAGATCGTGGGTACAGCTATAGGACGTATCTCTTTGTCTGTCCTACCCTGGTCGAAGCCCTCTGTAGATCAGGCCTCTGATAGAAGATTGGGTACCTTGCAGTACTTCACTTCTTTAACTCTGATAAGTGATGACTTAGTCAGGCCAATGCCACTACTCGCAACTCCATAAGTTCTCTGCAGTCATGGTAGGTAATCCGAACCATTACAAGTAGGCTACATGGCAATATCACGACGAGGGGGCTCTCTGTTCTTGCTTGGCACGTCGATGAGAACCCGGTTAAGCTCTTGTTCCTGCTATTCAGGGGCATACTGTAGGTTATTTTAGCCAACCACATCTCATAAATATCAGGATGCAACCGGAGTGGCCTTCTCGCAGCTGGCGGGATATACTCATGGTCTAGTGAAACGTGACTCAACTTATATGTTCAACTGGGAAAGTGGCGTCTCATGATGGACACAGTGCGGAGATCTGCATGCCGAGAGCTGTAGGCCGCGACCCGCATGATGCATACTGCAAGCTGCAAGTAACCCAAACTTTAAAAGTAAGCATAGTTTTAGTAAGGTTAATTATCTCCCGAAATACTTATAGAATCCAATGACCAATCAGAACCGATGTGTGATATAGGATGCCTTTTGCGGAATGCGATTGGGGCAGGTATTTCGGCATACTGAGATCAGCTTGTGACATAGGATGCTCTTTGCAGAATGCGATTCTCCATTTCAGCTAATCAGGAATCAAGCTGCGACATGCTCTTTACAGAATGCTGTGGGCTATTTTAGCCAAACAGATCCATTCGATTCACATAATGTCACTCTACAGCTTGTTGTCGTTTCAGGAGGTATCGGTAAATCCATGCCGCAGCGCGGTTCACAACTGGGGGTTTTTCGGTAAGTGAATACCGATGATGCAGCTCGCAGAATGTTTCCAAATACTACCTTAGCGGGATATTGTCTTGGATCAGCAGCCATTGGAAGTGTGCTCAGTAAGTAGTATTGTCACGCCATGACTGAAGCTCCGAGGTCTAAGTTGTATGTTGTCGATATATACAATCTATTCTGTGATGACACCCTGACTATTAGATTAGTCGCCTTAGACTGCTTAGCGCTGCTTCACTTGCTAATACGGCTAGTATCAACGCAGACAGCTTGCCACTGGCGAATGTGGCTTTCAATCGCCTACTTTCATACCGCCAGCTTTCATCATATACAATGGTGGCGGTGAAGATAAAAAGCATCAGAGACCATCTTCCTCTTGAGATCGTAAAGCCAATATCTACCACTTCGTCTTCCAATCCCACCCCTTTATTCGCACTCTAACCCATATGAAACATAGCAGAGCGGCCAAATAACTAGCCCCAGTATATACGATAGCACCCCAATACTTTTCTCTGCCTCTAGCACCCGTCGCGTCGAGGAGTCGTCCGGCGATGGGAATACTTATTAAGCAGCCGAAGGATACCATAGTGTAGCAAGTCGCATAGTATCGCCCATATTCCTGGGTTTCGCAGAGTTGGCCCAGACAGACCGGTGTTAAGCTAACATTTGAGCCGCTTACAAATCCAAACAATATTGTGAAGACGACCAGCAGCGCTATACTAGGTGTTTCTGGGACAAGTGAATCCGGCAGGAAGAAACAGCCGACTGATACGAGACAGAAGGACAGCGATACGATCATAGTGTTGTATCGGCCGAATCGGTCACCTAAGTCGCCCGCTATGAACCGACCAACGCAGGAGGCGGAATTGGTGATCGCAAGCAGCTGATATGCGAACGCCGCGTCGCCCGTCAGCGTGCGGTCCTGGGGTAGACCTTGTCGTTCTAAATAGTAACTTGGGACGTATGTCATGGGCACTAGGTAAGCTAGATCTGTGAGGAATATCCCGGCAGTTGTCAATGACATAGCTCCCGTCCCGTCCATGAAGATTCGCATGTCTGGCAACGTGTCTCGCCAAGTAGTTCGGGGTCCATTGCGTGGCGGAACCCTGCTGCGACAAAACGCCACGCTGATGAGACAGAGAACGCATACGATGAATCCGAGAACACGGACAGACCACGCCCATCCAATTTGAGGAAGAAGTGATTGCATCATCAGCGGGAACAATACGCCGCCAAAACCGCCTCCTGTAAAGGCTACCCCGCTGGCAAGACCGCGGCGCTCATAAAACCAATGAGCTACCGAACCCATCGCTGGTGTGAGGAGAAGGGAGGAGCCACCGCCAGCGAGGATAGAAAATGCTAGAATGAACTGGTAATACTCTATATAATGAGATTAGTAGTGAACCAAGCTTAAAGGGGAGCTGATATGACATCGATTCCAACTAGCAATGGCTAGGAAGTCATTCATGGTGTACTACATGGAAGTGTATCTCACCTATACATATACTAAGCACGAAAATGCCGACGAGGGTGCAAACGCTGCCCGCAATTAAGAGCCCTCGCGGGCCCTTCGCATCGAAAGTTGGGCCGACTTGAACCCCGCCAAAAAAGGTCATGAAGGAGTAAATGCCAAATATCCAGCCAACGGTGCTTGGGGATTCCTCTGACAGGATCTCTCTTGAGATGTAGGCCTCGAATACTCCAGTCGAGTTGTATATGCCAAGCGATGCGGTCAACCCACAGAAAGCGCCTAGCACCACTAACCAGGCTTGGGGACCACCCTCTGGATAGGTAATGTCAGTATCGACGAGCGCCGGGTCTGCTGGTGACGGACGAGACGGCGCGCGTTCGAGAGGGGGAGGCGCGGAAGGGTGAGCTTTTTCCGCGGACATGTCCATGTCGTTCGATTTTAGCACGCCATTTGCCCGTGGCAGAGACTCTTCAGTCGTCGACGCCATGGTAGGTATCCCGCTGTGTCGGTTAGAAAGATCCGCGGGCCGTCGAGACCCGATCTTTTCTACACTTATCAATACGCTCGGGAATATCTCTGAGTAAAATTCTCCATCTATGCTCTGAAATAAATGATGGGTGGAGTATTTGCCCGAAAGATTAAGATAAATGGTAGAGGGAGGTAGATCACAGTTGCTTGTGATGAACGGAAGAGGGCCAGATAGACAAGAAGAGGAGCAGGTCGGCAGTGTGATACTGCAACCGAATGGTGCGTAGCCGGAATTGGGCCGAGATGTCTCCAGTCGGTAACTGATCAATGGCAATAAGTCGGAAAACGCCGATGCGGTGTTGTATTGAAGAAAGCTACCCAGTTGGCCCTTGCATACGACGAAACAACCGGTCTTTGTCAGCGGTTAAGGTTATCGGATATCGATCTAGCAGACCAGATGGCGCCCTCGAGGTAGTTGTCCCTGAGGCCTCATGGTGCGTGCCAGTTCATAGGGCTAGAAGTACGAGGAGGCCGCGTGTATAGGAGACGAAAGTGGCGGTCAAGCCTCTTACCACCCTATTGTCGTATACCGCGTTATAACAGGCAACGACATTGATGATCTCATGCATCCATAGTACTATTCATGGATACTCTGACACGCAGTGCAGTTTATTGCTTGGAGCGGGGGCGGATGAAAAGAATGTGGTATTCGATGTTGGTTCAAGCTCGCAAGTCTCCCAGTCACCAAAGCCTCTCAGGCAGCCAAGATCTTACTTACCCCACACCGTGTCATTAATACAGTTGAAGCTGAACCGCTATTAGTCGAACGGGTATCGATCACCCGGTCTCCACAACCGCTAGGGTCGGCCCGCACACTAGTTGAGGCTGTCAGAGCCGCACCTAGGCCGACCCCTTTAAATCCTACAGACCTTTGTGCTACTATTCTACCTACCTTTATTCTATGCTAATACCCTAAAACCCTTCTTTAAAATTGGTATTTTATTATATATTATAACTAACTTAGGACGAAATACGGTCGGAAAGTTATCTGCAGTTAGTTGATTATAGTCAAAGTTAGGGGGGTTTAGGGGGTGGCGATGATTATTAAAGCCGTTCAAGCACCACACGTATGCATGGATGTGTTTAGTGTTAAGAAGGGCTATAGTGACTCTAGAAACTATACAGACAAGGCCAGTCCATGTTTTCAAGAAGGTCAACGTAGGTCAGGGGTTAGAGCGGGGGAGCCGGATGCCATCTGCAGGTCCGTCTCTTCAGTGGGCAAACGTGTCAAGACTAGTCTATATTAGTCCATCTTCTCCGCAAAAATACAGACATTCGTAACTGTTGGGCTAAACGCAGCCTGTCCGCAGTGTAACGATCCTTGGAAAACTAGTAAGCCTTGCGTTACCTTCAGCGCTGCCGTGCTGAATGCGCGGCTTGCATGTCGGCGCGACGGAATCCGGTGGCCTCACAATGACAACGCATGGTGAAAATGCCATGTGATGAAATAGGCGCTCGGCGCGACATGTGCTCGGCACGCGCGCGTATGGTCATGATGGGATAACTAAGGAATTTTTTATTTTAAGGTACAGAACAACCTATGTCGATATAGTAGGTATTGGGGCATAGGCTTTATCGTTACGCTTGAGACATACCCATACCCCAAGATCCAATCTCCTCAGCTATGGCAACTGCTACACTAGCCCCTGAAAACATTTCTCTTGTTCGAGCTCGCGGTTGTCGCAGTCGTGAAGACTGCCTAACACTCTACGCCCAATGGGCCACCACATACAACGCTGACCTCACGGACGCATCCCAAAACTATGTCGCGCCGACAGTCGTCGCGCAAACCGCCCTCAAATTTTATAGCCACGCCAGGGGTTCCATATTGGACGCCGGATGTGGAACCGGGCTCGTGGGAGAAGCCCTGGCGCGGGGCGGCGCGACGACTATCGATGGCCTTGACTTATCTCCCGCCATGCTCAAGATGGCCGAACGGACCGGAGTATATCGAAGTCTCATGTTAGGAGACCTGACCCAACGGATCTCCAAGCCAGACGAAACCTATGACATGGTGACTTGCGTCGGCACCTTCACGCACGGCCATGTTGGTCCCGACCCGGCCCTGGGAGAATTCGTCCGTGTTACCAAGAAGAACGGTCTCATTTTTGCCACGGTCCTTGGCGAGATATGGCTCTCGGGGGGCTATGAAGCTGAAGTCGAAAGGTTGGAGGCGGATGGCCTGGTAGAGGTGATTAGCGTGGACCTCAAGGATTATAGGAAAGGACGTGACCGAGCAAATGTCATTATATTACGAAAATTGTGAATCATTTTGTATTATAACTAAATTTACCTTATATTCGGGTACTAGGATGTAGGTTCATAATTAGATACCTACCGTTATTCAACAGAATATAACTCAGGTCTCTCACATATAGTGACGTACATACCTTCACTGTTAATTTAATACCTCTTATTGGTAAAATCTGCTCTGCTTCGATGTCGACATACGCTGTCGGAATAGAGATCAGCCGATCCGCACCTGTATATAATCGGCTCCCTCGCTTCGAGGGAGCCGTGGCCAATCTCTCCTATAGTCAATCAACATCGTCAACAAGCATCATAGAGACCACGGGATCCCTTGCTGCTTCGAAGCATACGGCTCTAGTATGGATTACTTAATTGTAATACTGGACTAGACCTTGTCCACCGACATACGCGGTTTAATATTAGATCGCCCGCCATTCCCTTCCCTACCTTTCGGTCAACTGAAAAAGGGGTTATTGATACCTGAATAGGGGTTTGGCTAGATCAGGTGACCATCCAGGTACTGAGAAAAGCACCTAACGTATGATAGCCTAATAACTTAGAATGATAATGCTCAAACTGTAGAGTTTCTAATGGCTTGTATCTTGTACGCAACCGGATGGGTATGTAATCGGTTACGTCCCTAAGTCGAATTCGTACCCATCCGGACCTATTCGGGTTCATGGAATGTAGGTACACAACCACAATGTTTCAACGAACGTGGCAGCAGGTACCACTAGAAATATATCATCCGTTAATCCAAGGATTTTCACGGCTGTGGAGAGCCAGGGAGATTTTGCGCAATGCCCCATCTGCTGCATTGGTATAGACTTGTGTTGACGAGGCATGGACATGCCAGGCGCTGAATATTAACCTGGGACATCGGGGAGTGGCCTGCAAAAGGTATACGGTGTGAGAGGCGACAGAAGCATTATAACGGTACCCAAGGCTATAGAAGAAGCATCAATGGCGGGAATCGAGCAATTGATCAACTTGATAGGGTGAGGTGCAAGACCGCGAGATGTGTTGGTTGACCTGTGAGACGAAACAAGACGAGTACGATTGATAAAAGTTTGCGAACTGCTAGATGAAATTCTATGCTTCAAACAAGGCAGCAGAGCTGTCATGGGACTTGCCTGAATCCGGCCACCGAAGGATGCGTTTCGTGACTCGTGATAGAACTTACTCAGGCGACGGACCGGCCGTTAGTAAAGAGCGGACGGGCTAGAATTTAACATTCGACGCTCTCTGTTGCCTTGTACGAGATAGGTTTGACAAGGTGTGAGTTCGGTCTCTTCATTGACCCTCGGCTACTCTATCCTCGTATGATTGGTTCACTTGCCTCAGGCGCCGCGTGTTGGGAGACTCATGTCATTAGGTAACAAGAACTATCCTGTAGTCATACGGGCATCCATGTGAGCCGAACGGAATAAAGTTGCTACAAGCCACTACAAGACGCGTCTGAATCGGCGCATTTGAAGGGACAGTTTAAGGATTGGTACATTCCAAAGAAGCATACAGGTGCTTGGACATACCGTTGTGTGCTTCATCTATTAGTGACATCACAAGCATATCCGTTATTGTTCTCCCATTGTCAACGATGGCAATATCGATACTATAACCCTCAGCTAAATTCGATGGGCTCGGGTATTCCCGCCAGCGACAAGATCGCACGCTGACCATTGAACAGCTTCGACGCCATCTCATTAGAATCCTTCAGAGGCAGAAACCCGGTACTGTCCCGACGAATAGTACTAGTCACATCTTAGATTAGATTTAGGTAGTTGTACTGCATACCGGAACGGACATCACATACCGAATCCTTGATAGTAAAATCCAAGCTTCTTTCTTCAATTATACCTAGGTGCGGCAAACAATGTGTTTTGCCGTCTTTCGGGATTGCCAGTTTAGAGAGGTATGACATAAGGTTAGTAGATCACCTTAACTTTCGAAAGGCCGATGAGGTACCTCTGCAGCTTGGCAAGCACGGGTTTGGACTGACTGCAAATTAAAGCTATCATGACGTCATCCTTAGTATGAATTCCGTCCGCGAAAGGGGTCCGTTCTTGGACAAGCGCGCATGACGATGGCATCAGGAGTTGGACTAAAATAGAACGACATAGACTGTGGCTAAGAGCAATGAAACCGACGGAGTAATAAAGAGCCGGCAAGCTGGATGAAGACGGATATCATTAGCTAGCGGACCTTCTCCTCCGCTCATTGTGTGAGTTTGAAAGGATATGAAAACGTGGGAAGACTAATTGGATCATGAGAAAGACAATTGTGGCTTGCTCTGGTAAAGAACATGGCTTGCATGTGCATGAGGCTTGTGCATATGTGGCCTTCTGACCAAATGATGTAGTCTGATACGTACTATGAAGTAAGACCAGCCGGGGCAAGCGGGAAAGTCAATCGAGATCATCATGATGAAATCGCAAACATCGATGAAGTCCCGAAGCCCCAATTCAACCTTGTTTCTAGTAGAGGAGTACATGTTCATCTCGGTCTTGGAGATTGGAGGTCTAGGCCTAGCCCTATCTCCATAAAATAACGCTCAAAAAGTCATGCTGTCATAGTGGGTCTAAGGCTACAGATTCTACCAATCAGAGCACATTGCTGCTTATTTCCCCTGCAGCGATCGGGGCTGTTCTGGAGCAGATGCTCCCTGAAAGACAGGACCTGATTGGCTGAGCGTTCCCGAAAAGGAATAAGACAAGATGCCTGTTTCCATCGCCACTCCCCCACGATAAATCTACGTTATGTACATAACATCGAGCAAATGAGTATTATGAATGTTGATCATGATGAAATATGTGACTATGGATACTAGAAGTGTAGCAATTGCAGATGGCAATTCACATGTTCGATAGCGCCTCGGCATGGACATGTTTCGCGGGACGGGCCTGGAATTCCGCACATTCTGCGTAAGTGATGACGTCAAACCATCAGGGGGAGCTCTTTGACCCCAAATAGCTTAATGCAGTTTTTTGTCCGGCAGTATGGAGGATGAGGGGCGGTAAGCATTTTAGGTACGAGCCCATACCAAATCAGGCTCCCGCATGTGTGGGACAAAGGTTGTAGAGGTGGTGACGTACCTCCTTCCTCCACATGATGTGCTTGGTACTGTCTTTACGTACTCTGGCTTGCATCGAGAAGACTATGGATACATGTAGGCAACTACCTACGTAGTACAGCAATGCAAGAGGCACCAATGGCGACAAACAATCTGCTCAATTCCTCTATATAAGGACCTCTCAACTCCCTCACAATTCTATTCCCTTTTCTCCATCATCAACACATCAATCACCTTCAGACTACATCCAACAATATCAACCCACACACACAACAAACTAAACAATCACCAATCAAACCATCATCATGGACAAGATTCAGAACGCCGCCAACTACGTCTCGGACTCCGTCAAGGGTGCTACCAACACCGCTTCCAAGGAGGCCAACAAGGAGGTTGCCAAGGACAACAATGCCAGCCTCGGCACTCGGTATGTCTACACTCCAAGCTCATTCTTATTAAAACTTGACATCTAACAATATCTCCAGCGCATCTGCCGCAAAGGATGCCGCCGGTGATAAGGTTGACGAGAAGAAGTACAACACTTCTGCCGACGTCAACAAGGAGGCTGCCAAGCACTAAACTCCTTCCTCTTCGACTCTAAATCAACAACACGATTGTACGATGAGATGAGTGGGGAACATGTATTACATGGGCGTCATGGTATCGACACGACCTTTTCCTTTGTCGAGCTGGCATGGAATGATGGATTTGATTCCCCAAGTGTTTCAAGATCCTCGGAAGGCTTTACAATACCCCTAAGATAGCTTAGAATCAAGCAAGCTGCATTCATCGCCATACTTATTCTTCTAATGTTCTCGTGAATTGTTTGCTTGTGGTGATGAAATAAATCTATCAACACGTTCCTTAGTTCCACCCTTTGAACCATTGAACTTCACCTAACAAGGGTACAACCACGAGTCGATCTGATATATGTAATAGTCCGAATGCAATGTCAAATCTATTAGCAATTTTACAAGCCGATTTACATTAAAATATTAATACTTGTCTGACCTCCTACCTAAGACTTTGCAAGCTGTTTCCGTTGCTCAACTCGAATCGAGTGCACGTGATTTCCTACAGGAGCACAAATTACATTAGAGACCATAGCCGTTCGTACACATAACCTTAGAACTTTCCAATTCAAATAATTGATCAACATTCACCCAGATCTTTGAACTGATCAGAATAGTTCTTCTGACAACTTTCAATGTATAAGTCTTCCTCTCATTCCCGTCCGTATGGGATATAAGTGCTTTCATCAAGTCACACGGAAAGCTGTACATCTCTAGGTAATTAAGGAGGTCTAAGTCACAGGTCCCAGCTACAAATTACAAATATTTTTTCATCGGTCAATTCTAAATCCAAGATTGGCTCAAATTAGCTCTCGGTCCATATAAAATTCATATTGTTGGTCCTGTCAGGAGGTCTAGCGCGGTAGGGAGGATAGCCTACGGATTAGAAATAGGAGATAAAGGGCTTTCTTTGTATGTATACTCGGGACCTTCCCCTAGATAGGTTGGAGTCCCCCGCGGAACAACATAGTCGTACCGCCTCACTCAATGCTCCGCATCGTGACAATCAAGCCCCCTTTTTCCTTTAACCACCCAAATCTACTCACTATTAACAGCCGTCTCTTGTTTCTTTCGCTGCAATTCGGCAAATTGTTGAATAAAGAGCCGTGGCAATTCTTGGAGCGTAGGATCTTGCTCGCTCAGAATCTCGTCAGCCATGTCCAGGTAACTCTGCTCGAACTGATTCCAAACCCTTTTCGCATCCGCATTTTCTTGGAGCGGTCTAGGGAAATAGGGGTCGTTAGTCATGGCAGCTTGGACGGCCTGAGCGACGCCCGCCTCATCCATCGTGATGGCCCGGACTTGATTGAAATCGAGTAGCCATAGCTCTGTCTGTCTGTGGAAGAAGTCTTCATGGTCTCGGGTTACCGGGCCGGTGTAGGTACCAGGTCTCATCTTAAGTATCTCGGCATGACTCTTCGTGGACAGTGGTAGCTTTTCAGGTGAGCTGCCTAACACAAACTCGACGTCCCGAGCATCGGTTCTGGCAGCCCAGTGCATGACCGCTAGGGCTTCCGCAATCTGGGATGCCATCTCCTCTACGTCCAGTTGCAGATCTATCATATGGTTAAAATGCAACTTGAAGTTCCTCAGCGAGAAGAACGTCCCTCCACTCTTCCCTTGCAATGAGCCGAGATAGACTCTCACAAGACAGTCTCTGTTTGCGGGGTCGACTAATGCTATCGGCTTGATTCTCTCGGCGCAATATTTCTCAATTAGACGCGTTCTAGTGATTTCTGGCAAAGGAAGGATTCGCTCCGTCGCGAGGATATTCGTGGGAAAGTTGGAGAAATTTTGAGCGGCTATGACCAAGGCTTGATTATTCTCGAAATATGTCATATCGTCTTTGGGTACGAAGCAGTAACACTCCGGTACTCTGATCTCGATGTCGTAATGTTTGACATTTTCGAGGATAAGGGTGTGCATTGAATAGTCGTTCCATAAATCCGAATCATCAGCTTTTGCAAGCTTCAGGGCAAGTGGCTTGCCATCCTGAGCGTATATAGCACCGCAACCTCCAGCTCCGATCTCCTTGTAAGGTCGGGTGTCGGTAGATGATGACATAGTTGACGAGGATTAGTTGATGGGTATTGTAGTTATTGAGTATATTGTATTGGTGGAAAATGATTATTGAAAATCAAAGGCTCTGAAGGGTGTTAAAGGGTATCTAGTATAGAATTAGCTCTCGGAGATGTCAAGCGTGCCTAACAAGAAAGTCTTCAAAAGAGCTCTGGGTGAACCCTAGGCTACGCTACGTCAGGAATATGAACCTTCGCCAGTTTTATGAATGTAGGTATGCTAGCGGGAACCAAAGAGTGGCTCGGCCTGGGATAAACTCCATACGAATTTGTATGATGTTCAACATTGAATCCTGTCAAAGCCGTCCTAAGTCTTACCTAGGGATGTTGAAGAGGTTACCAGATGTTTAGTTGTTGAAAACATTTAGGGGTTGATATAACTTTATACCTATTAGCTACTAGAAAGCCTTAGTCGCCCGTATTTAACCGTATACTCAGCCAAAAACGAGGGTTCTCTCTGATATCCCTGACACTAAAGCTTTAAGAGTTCACTTAACATCTACACGGTCTTAAGTGACTTATAATACGGTGCTACAATACTGTACATATATTTCCCTTTTAGGCAATGTCTTAGTGCACGGTCCTCCTGGCTCGGGAGGAGTTCCCCACTTAACCTAAACAATGCAATTGTCCCAACGTCAATGCCCGTCGCATCTCTAGCATCCTTCAACAACTTTCTTTTCCTAACCCACCACGTAAACTGCGCGAGTGTTCTTACCAGCTGGCCGGCTAGTTCACTCACCATGTCTTCATTCAAAGACTCTCTACCCCCCGATCTATTCGATCAGACGACTCTCGTTTCCCTAGCCTCGACCGTCGCGATTCTAGCAACCGCTTACCTCGTGTCTCTGCAAGCGCTCGACCGGAACACGCCGGGAAGCCATCGCTTCCTGTTCATATGGCACGCCTTCGATGCCCTAATCCACTTCACCCTAGAGGGAAGCTTCCTCTATCACTGCTTCTTCTCATGGATGCCTCTCGCGCGCGTATCTAACCCGCACGCTCTCGCCCCCACTGCGCACAACTACCTCGGCTACACCAACCGCGCTTACGGACCCCAGGCTGGCGGCGACAACCCCTTCGCCCAGCTGTGGATGGTATACGCGAAGGCGGACCGACGATGGGCCGGGGCAGATCTGGTAAGACATACCCTGCCTACCTATTCAACGACACTACTACAATCACATTCTTACGATCGCTGACATGATTTTCTCTCTAGACCGTCATTAGCCTCGAACTCCTA
The DNA here is from genome assembly GCA_022578875.1 of Hypoxylon crocopeplum. Lineage (NCBI taxonomy): Eukaryota > Fungi > Ascomycota > Sordariomycetes > Xylariales > Hypoxylaceae > Hypoxylon > Hypoxylon crocopeplum. Next base: position 255,185 of record MU399565.1, read on the forward strand.
ACCGTCTTCGTCGCCGGTCCGCTTGCCTGCTATATCTGCTACGGGATTGCGAAGAAGGACCCGCGCGCCAACATCTGGATGATCGTAATCGCGACGATGGAGCTCTACGGCGGCTTCATCACTTTCTGCCCCGAGTGGCTAACCATGAATTACAATCTCGATGCTAGCAACTTCATGTATAAGTGGGTGTACCTGGTCTTCTTCAACATGTTGTGGGTCTTCATCCCGCTGTATGCGGTCTGGGTCGCCGTCAAGGATATCAACGGTGCTTTTGCCGTGAGGAGCAAGGCTGCCGCGGGTAGGAAGGCGAAGTGATTCAGTTAGGGGGTACTTGACTGCTAGGCGGGGAGTTTGCGCAAAGTGCGTGTGTCTACGTGTATCAGTGAACCTTGATGCGGATGACATGTATGATACCCATCTTAGGCGTTCTTTGCTATTGTCGGCGCTTACTAACCGATACTTCTCTTTCACCTGACTTGATAGTGAGCTCTTGGTGTACTTCATCCTATTCTTATCATATGTCCTCAACGTATTCTTAGTCTAAGGTGTATGGAGTACAGACGCATAGCCTCAATAGTTACGTACAAATACTGCAGGCTGCGTATTATATGCGGAGATACATGCACTGCAACCCCGTCTTAAATTATTTTCCTTAATATGAGCACCTCATTGGATATAAGAACTGCAAAGGTGAAGGCTGTGCCTCGCGCTTCAAAGGCCGGTGAGCCTTACGCTACCTTATATAAGAACATCATCGAGGAGAGTGACCAAGCTCATGGTCGGAATATGACTCTCTTTCATTTTCTGTATCCCAGCTAGTTGTCAGTTTTATAATCTCCTCCTGCCCCCATGGCACTACTAGTTGCATCCGACGTGGCTCTGACCACAATCATATGCACTTATATTTTTACTTTTCTTGCTGTACTCTCATTACTTGTTCACGGATCTGTGCGCCTCAAGAAGTTTAGCGGCTTCTTGTTAGAAGACTATTTGACCTTCGCTGCATTCATGATAGCATTAGGATTGGTTGGTCAGATTACTTGGGCAGTCATCGACGAAGGCCAAGGCCAACACATGTCCGACGTGTCACGAAGTCAATTTGAGTTAACGGCAAAGGTATGCGATTACCTACCGGTACCTATATATGCCTTCTTTGATTTTGCGTGCTATTGCATCAACTAATACCCATACGTATATCCAGTCTCTACTAGCCAATGAAGCTCTTTGGGCACTCGTGAACACCTTCATCAGACTTTCTGCCTTGACCATGTTCTGGAAGATCTTCAACGCAACGGCGACGGCCAGATACTTTTCGGCAGTCTTGATGTGTTGCTCGATTATGTATGGCATTGCCGCTCTACTAACTGCCGCGCTTATCTGTCGTCCCATCCAAGCAGCATGGGATAACCAAGTCCAAGGTACATGCGGCAATCAGACTGCAGCATACGTTGCTCTAGAAGTCATTGGTTTAGTCATCGACATGGCTATTCTAGCTTTACCCTTCCAACCCATTATGGGGTTAAGTATGAGAAGTGTAACTAAATCGCTCATTCTCTTGGCTTTTTCTGCGGGGGCGTTGTAAGTAATTTGTAGCTCTAATTAACTATTAAGAATAAAGTACCACTATTAATAAGTACGAACTGTAGTGTCATCATCATCACCGGGTTCCGCATCGCAGCTTTACACAGGGTCAACGCTTCCGATTTTACCTACGATCAGGGTTACTTGGGGCTACTGTCCACCCTAGGCGCGCTTGTCAGTATCATCTGCTGCTGTGCCGTTTCTTTTTATACCATCGGTTGCCATTGGTACGAACGCCTTAAGGGGAGGAACTTTGGCTTCTTTAAGATCAGTCGATGCTTAACCTTCCTGGCCCAAGCCGACTTTTTGCCATTTACAACTTCGAAGTCAGATTCACCAGATGCATAACCAGGCTCGATCCTTTCGCTTTTGGACGCCTCGCAGCAGCAGAGCTCGTGTGGACAAAGTGAACATGAAGCCGCTCAGAAACAAGTATTTGAGCTCCAGGCGAATATTAGTAAGACACAATGTCACTTCCTAGTAGGATCAAAGACCAACAACAGACGAGAGACACCAGCTTAGAACAAAGATCTTGAAATATTCGGGCGAAGTTATGTCTTTTGTATTTATTGTTTAATAGTACTTGTGACTTCTTTGTCTCATTCCCAACCACCGCTAGCAATTTGCTTTTCACTTAACTACATCCTCTTTCCACATTGTAAACACCTCTTCTTCATCCACCCAGCTAAATAGAGCGCAAATCCTCTAGATTTGCCATTGTTGGCTCCACGTGCCCGGATGCCACCGCTTCTTCCGAAGCTGTCTATGTACCTCCTTTGACGCGGCAGATGTACCTATCTACCTACCTAGGTAGGTAGGTATGTGCATAGAAATATCCAGGCAGCCGAACTGAACCAAAGCTGGATTTATAGTATCGAGTAGAGTCATAGATATGCCCTCCACAGAGCCCGCTTCTTTCATTCCCGAATAAACGAGATGTGTCGTGTCGATGATATGATCGATATCTTCAGGACATACCTAGAAGCCCGCTCATCCGAACGACATCGGGCTCACACTTCTAGTCCGCGGAGGACTTCGCCACGCGTGCCCCTGATCTTCCGAGCCCTCACGCCGTAACGCCACAGCCAGCTCCGAGTTTGGCAGCTCGCCCCTCACGCGCTCGACCCACGTTTGGACGAAGGTCCGGGCTTCGTCGCTCTGGGCCGCCAAGTCCTCAAGTAGACCCCGGACCTCGCCTTGAAGGGTGGTCAGACGGGCCGTGAGGGCTTGGACCTCTGTGTCGTCGCGCAGTTCCCGGTTGTCGGGTACTAGCTGATTGTTGCCCGCGTCCTGAACGGGCGGTGGAGGCGGGGGTGCGGAGGATGCGGGCGGGCCGGCACCTGGCCCGATGTACGTGTTGTAGTAATGGTTAACAATACTACGGTCGTCTTGGGCTTGACTTTGTGACGGGAAAGGGGCTTGGCGGAAAGGATCCGTGACACTGGATCGAGGGGGCTGTTGCCCATTCCGTCCCTGAGGCGGGTCATAGTTCGGATAGTGGTTGGGCTGGTTGCCTTGGTATCTTGGGTTCGCATTGCCCCCGTTCTGATATCCGTTATTGCCCCTGCCCCTGCCTCGCCCCCTGTTTTGGGCCCAGTTGTTTCCGTGCCACTGGTTGTTTCCGTTCCCCAGGTTATTTCCGTGCCACTGGTTGTTCCCGTGCCACTGGTTGTTCCCGTGCCACTGGTTGTTCCAGCCGCCAGGCTCGTCATCGTCATTCTGCCTACCCCTTCCACGGTTTTTAGGCGGCATGCTGGAAGATTGAGGCTGGCCTCTCGGGCGTTAAATTGAGACTTGATAGCAAAAGGTATTGTTTGATCGCTGAATCGCCTCTAAAAGGAATAGTTGGTTGTAAGAGAGGACTTGAATATCTGTATAGCCCAACCGCCAATCACTAAATTCATTCATGAGGCGCTGTTAAATATTCACGCGAACAGTCTCTTGTTCGATGAAAACAATATCTTAGTGCTCGAATGCAGCCTGGTATAGATTGTTCATATACAACAATAACTTCATGACTGTTCCAGCCTCTCAGTTGTTTCCTGGATATATAACGTGGGTTGTATCTGGTATTCACTGGTAACAGTAGTATACACTCACAGAGTTCACCGCGATAGCATAGATGTACTACCGTGGCAGCTTAATATTTAAGTTATCATAGCGATATGAATTAGTATGCTTTACATGTTATATTCCGACTCTAAAGGTCGCAGAAAGAGGAATTGGGGCTCAGTTAGCTTGGTTGAAGGCTACCTAGGGGTACCGACGCCAAATATCCCCTAGATTCATTGGGGGTATATTGACTTATTACCACCTGAAGTTGATGTGCATAGGCTACCTAGGTAGACCCGAAATATACTCTCAATATATACAGTTTCTATCTACTTATGTACATCATAACTTTGTTGTAAGGCTGATGAACATTTGGTATTATATCGCTGTAGTTTTAAGTAATTTCTAAATTTCTTTACAAGGAATAAGTCTTTCTATTATGATGGAACGGACGCTTTACATAATAGGGGGCAGCTTTACGAAAGTCGACTTGCGGTGAATTGCCCGCAGGCAATGCGTCTTACATTGTTGGCTTCAATGATCTAGGTATATTCACAATTGTAATTAGGTATGATTTGGTATTAGTACCGTGTGAGCTACTCCTCTGACTTATAGGGGAAATGAGATATAGATGAAATCACTGTGATTAGTAGCAGTACATTCGGATTCATTTAAAAAATCTCCAAGTTAGGGGTAGGTATACACCCGTAACCCCTGATACGTTACTTGCAATTGACAAGAGCAGCCTATGAACTCATTCTAGTGATCCAGTCAGACCTCGCCCTCGCATGAATACTATTGAATGGTCGGCTGTCCCAATTAGAGCCTCAACATGTCCAATGAGTAGACCTGAAAGGTAATTACTTCTTTTCATGACCGCAAGTACACCACCACACATCTTGATTCATTCCAAGCATAGCAAACATTATAGCATCCGTAGCTTTGTGTTGATTCCCATCGCCCGTATACCCCAGATATCCCTCCCCGACCTGGGTGAAGGCGATTGGAGTCTCCCTTATAAGAGTTGCTGTCTTCCGCCGTTTATCGTCGTCGTGTTCTTGAATGCGCGGGGCAGGGAGGTACCAGCACGATTCAGGTGCCACGTTCCCGAGGAATAGGCTTTGGGAGCGGTAAAGAGCCGGCAGACCATACATCCATTGTTTGCCATGAAGTCCAACGGCTGAATCGTTGACAACGCAATCATACCAGAGGTAAGCGTGGACTTTCCAAGGCAGGTCCCAGTCCTTCATGAACGAATTAAAATCCTCGTTTAATACCTCCCTGCCAAAGCACAGGCACAGGATGGCAGTACCACCATTTCGGACGTATTCGATCACTTGAAACGACAACTCCCGGTTCTCACTTTCCGTGATACCGTCATCGGTGATGAGTATTGCGTAAGGAGCCGGGTTCCGCTTCAGTAGGTCGGAGGCCTCCTCGGCGGTCCAGGCCACTTTGACAGTGGCCATCTCATCAACCTTTTTAAGCGTGCTCCCGAAGTTTGGCGGGAACGTGCCTTTATAGTCGACCGTGTCTTGCATATAGGACTCCCCGAATGAGAATTGGAAAATGATGGGTTTGCTGTCGCCCATGTTTCCGTTGGTCTGAGATATTCTCTGCTCAACAAGGATATGATTATGAACTGTTTCAGGAAATTTGAAGTCTCAAATTGAGCTTGCCGTAGGTAATAATAAAAGTTAGGTCGTGGTAGTTACCTGTTGACTGGAACTTCCTATCCGTTGTCTGGGTCTAGGTGCAACGGGGTGATGGGCTAGGAGAAACTGCCTCGCTTTAATACTATAGATGACTAGAATAACCTGTATCGTCTAAAAGGTTTGAATATGAAGGCAAAGCCTCCCTCATATAGACCAAACCACCTGAAAGCTACCCTCTTGGTTATTCTTGCTACTCTCTGACATGAGAGTAGACAAACCCTGTGAGAGGTTTGGACATTTTGGGGTTCAGCCCATTAGGGAATTAAGTCTAAGACAGAAGACAAAGGAGCCTCTTAACAACATCGTCGTTTTACTCCCCACCTGATATGGTTTGCCTCGTGACAAATCTATGCAAGTATGAAGAGTGGTGTTTGTCATAAGAGTTGACGTGTCTAATGTCACAGAAGTGGAATTGCTAAATCTATAGTATGCCCCTGAAATCGACCACGATCGATGAGCTTCCGTAATGACTTGGGCACAATAACACATGGCAAAGTCCAGCATTCCTCTCAGTAAGATTGCTATAACACCTACTCCAAAAGGACAAATCATGGATACCTCCTAATAAATATAACTCTCCAAGATATCGAACTATGAGCAACCTCTGAGTACTATAATCATAGGGACACCCTTGATAATGAGTCCTAGCAGGGACGGGGTCATCAAGATTTCAATGTAGATTTAATGGTTCAGATATCCTATTACACATGCTCTAGCCTTCACAAATTCAACTCGTGCTACATATTAGAGATATTAAGAAGTCATATTGGATGTGTAGGTACCTACGTATGTAGCAGAGCACCTTGGTCATGAATTCCCTGTGAATTTATCACCTCCATTTAATCAGGCTCCGGAATTAATGTCCCTGATACCTAATTACTATTGGCCGAAGATCAAAAAGGGAGGTGCGCGAATATCCCATAGTGAGGATACCGTCGTAGTCCACCATGCTATTGGCCCCTCAAATTCTTTCCGTGTCGACACCTATGATGCTATTTCAGTAGGCAAAACCCCCATTATATTTCTTTTTTGCTCTAATGAGTCTGGATGACTTAGCGGATAATTAATTTGCCATGCTCCTATATAACTTCGACAATCTCCAACCACTCGATCCAAGCTGGACCGACAAGCCCATAGTCTCTAGGTGGGTTCGCGTCGAAATACCCAGTACTAGCGTGTGAAGCTGGCGCGCCAGCCGTCCAGATTATATCCCGCTCTTCTAGGAGACGGTTATACAGAGTGGAAGCAAGTTCCACGCGCAGCTCGTTCGACTGACCCGCCCCGGCTAGATGATTCGAAATGTCGACCATCGTATCCGAACCACTTGCTAGATCTACAGGGGGTAGTATCTCTCCGTTCATCCACAGCCGCACAGAATCCTTTATTGGGCCAAGATGGAGCCGAGCCCCAAGCCGCTGCTGTGGACAGGTGGTATTGGCGGATGGTGTGACGAATTCAACGATGTAGTCAGCTATGCCGCTGGTTGCCATCAGTTCCTCTGGGTCGAGGTCTTTCCAAGATGATAGCTCCCTATTTTCGTAGTGAAGGGGTTTGATAGCAGTTTCCATGCTGTACCGGTCGTCCGTACTTCGCCAGTCGTGAATCGTGATGTTCCACAGGGAGAGACAAAGAGGAGATGGCGGGTTGGCGGTAAAGTTGAGCATCTTGTTGTTAGAAAGGCGGATTGATGATGAGCCGCTCGATAGATACGCTATCATGTGGCTTTTGGATCCAGTCTGTAAAGACTTTAGTGCTTTGACTCCTCCGGATATCATGGTAGCAACAGTACCCGGGGGCGGTGCCGGGATGGATAAACTGTTGATATCACGGCAACCCCGTTTGACGAATGCAATTATTGTCGTCTGATTCGGGGCTAGCGTGACGGGAATGACAACATGTGCGCCATCTAGTGAATATAACAGGAGCGGAGCCGTGAGACCAGTCCAGGCGTCGAGGACATAGGGGGTTCTACTTGCAACACCTTCGAAATCCACGTCCACCGTCTTAGTCCCATTGCCGTTATTATATATGAAAGCAAATTCGGCAGCATCGGTGCTGCGCCAGAACGAGTACCAGTCGGCCGCACCATGACCCGTAAGAAGGGCCCGTGGTCGAATATTTGCGGCGGCTAAGGCTACTGGTAGCTCTTTCGTCTCTGAAAGAATAACAACGTTATTCATCGCTAAGACTTCGGCCATGGTATGATTGACAGTGGCAATATCGTCCCCCTGAGTGCTCGTGATGTGAAAGTCTGTTCTTCCCACAATGAAAATTGGCAGACCAGCTTCGGCAAACTTCTTCACCTGTCGCGCCATTTCAACCGTAAGCTTGGTTTCATTAGCAAATACAATACCCCTATACGCCGGTCCACTAGGCGCAAGGACACCGTCTTCTACTGTCGCAATATCCGCCGAGAAACTCTTAGGACCGAGATAATCGTATGTGTAGCCCAGCTGTTCAAGATTGCTGTTTTCGTATACTTTCTTAGCGAACGGTGCAGCGTACTGGTAGAAAGCCAGATCGACCTTGGGTGCACCTGTCTGGCTTAAATACTGATTCCGGCTCACGTATGCGAGAGTATCGTTGATATGTCTCCACGCTGGCATGCGTGGCCCCCACATCTCGGTGAAAATGTACGAAAACACAGTGTAACCGGGCCAGGTTGTGTTGGTGAATGTGCCTGAATAAGCGTAGCCGTGCAATACGTTCATGGTAATACCGGTGGCAAGTCCGCGGCGGATATGCCAGAGCAAGTCCTGCAACGACTGTGTATAGGCTAAGCCTCTCAACGCACCACATTCGGATGAGACGACTGAGATTCCAGACATGTGAGCAGGGCCAGCCAGGTGTCGGTAGAGATCCGGGTTATCGTCGAAGCCAAGCGACTCCCCCTCTGGAGCATCGACCAAAGAAATGGAGTCAAGCTGTCAGGAAAGAAAAGATGGTCAGTTACCAAACTCATATAAACTTCACCATTTCTCTTCTGATATTATCTTGCTCTGTTTTCCATACCATGTTAAGAGGTAAATTATACGCCGGTTGATTGGAATACTCGATACCCTTGGCGTGGGCCCATTCAAGGGTGACTTGCACGTATTCCTCGTAGCATTGCTGCAAGACAATGCGATAATCGTCATTGCAGCCGTCAGCCAGGGTCTGATTCGGTGACACAAAAGTCTCTCCGTACGGGACGTTCGTGGCGGCCCAGAAGGTGTCTACCGTGATGAGAAAAGGTAGGCAATCCTTTATATCGTAGCCGCGGCTTACACGGAACCGCTCCGCAAAGCCATGCGTCCACCATAGAGCTGAATTCATCTCCATACTATCCTCCCAGACTGCATGTACAGCCAGTTAGCGTCTGATTATGGGTCGACACTAATAGACCTCAATGGCGTACCATATTTTGCGACGCGAGAAAGCATCTCCTTATCTCGTGTCTCGGGTACAATGTAGTCGTCAAAAAAGCGTGTCGTTTTCTTGGCGCCCTCGGCACTGAAATGATCCACGATCCAGGAGCCGTTCTGTACGAAGTTCCTGGCATCTGGCCCACCGCTGACTGAACGTTGGTTTGTATACCGCTGGTACCAGGCCATCAACCGCCATGTCGATCCCGTATCCACTGATAGAGGAGTCCATGACAAGGATCTCGTTTCAGGGTTTACCTCGTCGGACAGGTCAATGATACGGCCTATGACAAAAGTACTAGGCGAGCCCTCGGATTGGCCAAGAACCTCGATTGCCAGAACGGCCGAGATATTCTGCTGACCAAACTCTTCGAGAGGGTGCATGAACTGCTCGGTGGTAACTGGCTGCGTTGATAGCGGAAGCGTTCCATTAAATGACTCCCCAGCAGGAATAGTGATATTAGCATACGCCTAGCACAGAGGTATGCACGTTAGCCTCTTGCAATCGCGTGCTCGTACAGATGGACAAGAGCCGAACCATTTCTAACGCTAGACCGACTGCTTCCGGCTCCGAAGGGACGCCCTGTCCCTGATTAGCCCCAATTGAGAAATCCAGCAGGATTTCATTTTCGGTAGCTGCTTGCATCACCGCCCGAAAGATGGTCCGGGAAGCCTCCGTACCAAACCCGTATTCGGACCAGTTCGTCGGTTGCGACCCAACTTGATAGTACGGCAGGAATTCGAGCCCGCCCGCGCCAACAGCTGCGATCTCGCCGACATCACGCACGACACTATCTACGTCCGCACTAGCATCGGGCAGCCTTATGATCGTACGAATGGGAGCATTAGCGTCCGAAGAAGACAATCAAGAAATTAGAAAATACAGAAGTATAATATGACAGGTACATACCAGTACCGAAATTTCAGGCGATATTCCACACCCGGGGATATGAACTCATCGAAGACAGTACTTTGAGCCACGCAAATTAACGAATAGAAAAGAAGAGCGAGTATCAATGGCGATGGCATCATGAAGGAGCATGGCATTGAGAAGTAGCATAGACTTGCTAGAACGGTAGAATAGACAACGAAGAGTAGAGAGGGGACGACTATTATAAGGCATTAGCAGCATCTAGCGTATATCGGACAAAATAGGTTACTATTCATTGAGAACTAGGAATCTAACTCTAGCTCGCTCAGAGATAACCCGAGGACGACATGATCGAAGATGCGGGCACATCGCCTCGGATTTCTCGTACCGTTCTCGTAAGGCTAGGTAGGTACCTATATGACACCCAGACGTTAACAATATCATCATCATCATCTCGTAATGAACCGAGCCGGTGAAGATCGATCTACGGTACCTAGGTAGCCTAGAATTGCATTCGGGTTCGCCGCCACAGACGAGGCCCCAATGTCATATTAGTCAAGCCGTCGGGATTATCAGTCATGGGGTTACGATTCCGGATGTCTGCCGGCAGCAGTCAATTTATCAAGATGAGGATTTTCCTGTTTATACGGTGCCCGCACGCGCAGGGATCGTCGCAGGGAGCCCGAATACGCGTATTCGTAGTGAAATAAATGTTTGGGGTAAGTCTCCAACAGTATAAAATCGAGAGTATATTCGAAAAGCATCGTTGGAGAAGGAGGAGAATCAACGGCGTAAATAAGACAAGATGGATGTAGGCGACGCCCCTATCCCGCCTCTGGTCACGGACCTCGGTGCGTTTCTGCCGGTCCTCTTGGACAGCATGAGTATCCGAGAATTGCCCAACTGCACAGTCCCGCCGCTGAGTGAGAATGGAATATGTGACACGAGCAAATGTAAGTGACGGTCATGTGCAGGACTCCTGTTCAACTGGCTAAGAGGTGTTGGACAGCGCCGTACGAACGTGCGGCTGCACTGATCGAAGAGATGACGCTGGAGGAGAAATACAACAACACGATGTTCTACATGTCGGCCCAAGAAAGTCATGGTCTACCAGCATTCAACGTAAGCCCAAAGCCCATGTGTACTCTTAAAAGAAAGGGGACTGACAGCCGTGAAGCTCTGGAATGAGGGCTTACATGGCCTCGCCACAAGTCTCGGGGTGAACTTCAGCGGAGAATACAGCTATGCGACGTCGTTTCCTATGCCGATTCTGACAGCCGCTGCGTTTGACGACGAGCTCGTGTTCGCCGTCGCAGAGGTAATAAGCACCGAAACCCGCGCATACAGCAATGCCGGGCGAGCGGGATTGGATCTTTGGACCCCGAACGTCAACCCGTTCAGGGACCCAAGATGGGGCAGAGGACCGGGTAAGCCTTCACATACCGCTAGGTAGACATCATGCATGAGTCGGTCCTAACGGTAAACAGAAACGCCCGGCGAGGACGTCTTCCGGATCTCCCAATACGCCACAGCCTTCATCTCGGGCCTGCAGGGCCCGGCGGACTCGCCCTTTAAGAAGGTTGTGGCAACATGCAAGCACGCAGCGGGCAACGACCTGGAGAACACGCCGGACAACACAACGCGGTACAGCTTCGACGCGCAGATCTCCGTGCAGGACATGGCCGACTACTACCTGCGGCCGTTCGAGACGTGCATCCGCGACGCGGGCGCCGGGTCCTTCATGTGCGCGTACAACGCCATCAACGGCGTGCCGCAGTGCGCCGACCGGTGGATGATGAAGGACCTGGCGCGCGGGTACTGGGGGTGGAACGAGACGACGAGCTACATCACGAGCGACTGCTTCGCGCTCGACGTCATCCAGGCCGCCGACGGCCACCAGTACACGAGCACCGGGGCCGAGACGGTGATGGTGGCGATGCGCGCGGGGACCGACACGGACTGCGGGTTCTTGTACCGCTCCTTTTTCCCGGATGCGCTGGCACAGGACCCAAATCTCGAGGCTGACCTTGATATGGCGCTTACGCGCGTCTATGCGTCGCTGGTCGGTCTCGGGTTCTTCGATCCCCCGGAATGCCAGCCGTACCGCCAGATCACGTTCGATGCAGCCAACACGCCGGAAACGCAAGCGCTTGCGCGGAGGGCTGCTACGTCCGGCATGGCCTTGCTGAAGAATGAGAAGGGGGCTTTGCCACTCCAAGTGCTGGACGGAAAGGAGTTGTCGGTAGCACTGGTAGGCGACTGGGCTAACGCGACCCTTCAGATGGTGGGCGGTTACGCCGGGCCCCCGCCGTACTATGTCTCTCCTCTCCAAGCTCTTTCGAGCGAGGCTGGAGTCAAACTTAACCCTGTTCTCAGCTTAGACGAGGAAGCGGTGCTAGAAGCGGCCAGGGTAAGTGACGTGGTAATCTACGTCGGTGGCATCGATAATAGCATCGAGGCCGAAACAAGAGACCGCACGACGCTTGCGTGGAACACAACGCAGGTGGACTTGATCACGTCGATTGCTGGCCTGAACAAAACCTTCGTTCTCGTCCAGACCGGCGGCGGTCAGCTTGATGATTCGGCTTGGCTCGACAACGACGGTGTGTCTGCAATCCTGTGGGCAGGGTATCCGGGCCAAGAAGGCGGCAATGCCATCGCGGACGTACTATTCGGGCGCGTTGCTCCAGCCGGCCGTCTCCCAGTCACCCAACTCCCCGCATCGTACGTCTCCTTTCCGCAAACCATCATGGCTCTGCGCCCGAACCCGGAAACAGGCAACCCCGGCCAGACATACCAGTGGTACAGCGGCAAACCCGTGCTCCCATTCGGCTACGGACTGCACTACACAAGCTTCGACGTATCCGTCGAGCCCGTCGGATCCTTCGACATCCCCAGCATCATATCGGAATGCCGCAGCCTCGGACACGAACACCTCGACCAATGCCCCCTAAGCACGCTCGCGGTCAAGGTCGAAAACACCGGAACGGTCAAGTCCGACTACGTGGCCCTCGCGTTCGCTAGCGGGAGCTACGGGCCGGCCCCGCACCCGAACAAGACGCTGATGGGGTACCAGAGGCTGCACGACATCGAGCCGGGCCAAGCCCAGACGGCACAGGTCCCAGTCAAGCTTGCGCAGCTAGCCCGCTTTGACAACGGCGGTAATCGCGTGCTCTATCCCGGGACGTACCGGGTTGCCGTCGACACTGACCCAGAAAAGGCGACGTGTAAATTCACCCTAACCGGCGAACCGGCGGTCTTGGAAACTTGGCCGGAGTATAACCGCCCGGCGCCCCTTTAACTTGTCGTTGGTTTCCGGATTATTGGCGTGGGTACTCGTTCTTATTCGCCGAAAAAAATTGATGATCGTATAATACTTTAGTTTAACTCCCGTAGTTTTTCGAGAGGGATTTCTTGGGTTCAGGTGGTAATAAAAAAAGGTGCATGGCTGGATATGATTCGTTTCGTTTGATGCTATGAGGGTAGATCCGTGACTCTTCACTAACGATACTCATCTTTTCGTGACAAGGAGTGACTTGCGCGTGTGCTTCTGCTACTTACCTATTATTCGTAGGTAGTGCCAGGCGTTGCTAGTCTTCCCAACCAAGGATCCATCGTCCTCTTCGACCTAGACATTCGGTTAGTCCACTCACGGAGGACAAGATCAATCAGCCACTAAGTGCCTTACGAAACCGTGATGATAGCCTGCTCCGGGCACTAATATCTTCCAAATACGGCAGATATCTTCCCGCGATGCCAGAGTATTAACCGTCACGGTACAGAAGTGGTGCATCAGCTCGATTACTCCATTCTCGACGAGCTCTGGCGGTAGTGGCAGAACATGGTCGAATCTTGCTAGGAGATTGAGGCTATTAGACTCCGTCTGAAGTAAATCACTTCGGGAGCCCGGGTCGGAAACTCCATTAGAAGGGGCCGATACCGTCCTTAAGACTCTAGGTGTGTCCTTGTCCAGAGCCACGGAGCGTGAGAGCCTGAAGCTGCAAGAAACCTCATACCGACTGCAGTCAAAGCAGGACGCGTACGGCTCGTCGCACTGGCACGTTGAAAGTGAGAGTCTCTCAGGAAGTTTATACGCGGTTTTATAAGCGGTCTTCGCATTCAGCCAACCTACCTTCACTTTCCTTCGCTTACAGTCAATGCAGCCATTGCGAGACTTGGTATGATGTCGCCTTGGAGCCAGTATACTGCTCTAGCGGTAATCATTAGCCGCTTCACAGATATCAGCAAAGGCGTAGAAAAAGGCGACCATGTGCTTCGAGACAGGCTACAGCAAAGTTATCTCGAGGTCTATTCCAACTCGAATATAAGACAGTGCCTTATACGACATCTGAAACGAAATCATGTTGTCGTTGAGAAGCATAAAGTCATGCTGGCTGGCAGATAGACCTCGGTATGTCTGTTTTTGAAATCATCATTTCCTTAAACTTAGGATATTCCATCAGAGGTCTCCATCGACATCGGCGTCGTTATTCCGATTAACTTCATTTCTGTCACGTGACTTCATACCAAGTTCAACCAGTCACAAGCCCCTTTTCGCCAGTGAGTATGACAAGTCTACAACGTCTCCTCACATCGTCACTTCTCATATAAACATTCTCATTAGGTCCAGGGTATAATAACCAGCAGATATCTGCGTTAGATACGCTTTACAATCTACGATGTCTAGGAAAAGAGAGTGCCAACATGACTCAACACCATACAACCTGCTAGAGTACCCACGATACACACTCAACGATCACATCATCGCGAATATACTTCGTACTCTTACGAGTCATTATGAAAATATTCATTCAGTCGTCTAGTGGTATAATATGCAGCGAATTATTCGATCAATTAACTAAGATCCCATCCCCAGTATCAATCCCCGACAGGCAATCGGTGAGTCTTCTGAGTATAGTACTCGACTCAACTATGCGTGCCTCCACTCCACTTCCGCCTCAATCGAATGCTCCGTTTGTCCGTTCGGCAAAGTTGCGGGATGACACACAGCTTCCACTGCTTGAAAGCATCCTCATGTGTCTCGTATTCGTGAACGTCGTGATATTTTCCCTGCGTGTTGAAACCCCAGAACGCCGAAATGCGCCTGCGCGCACTTCTCTACAGGATATTATCTCCTGTGCTGTTTAGCGCCTTATAGGATTTCTTTCAGTTGTTGCTTCTGTTTCAACGTCAAGCTCGTCGGGAATTTCACGTTGTATTTGATCTTGAAGTTGCCCCGCTCGCCTGGCTTCTTGGAGATGGGCATGCCGAGCCCAGGATACGAATCTGAGCTGCCGGGGCCGGTAGGGCCGCCCTTTTCGACGTTGAGTTGCTTGCCATCGATTGTTGTTACGGTTCGTCGCCAGCCTGTCAAAGCCTCCTTGAGATCCAAGTCAATCGTGTGGATCAGGTCATCACCGTCACGAGCATAGAGGGGATGGGGTTTCTGTAAGGAGATCGTTAGTCTTTATTTGACAACACGGTCTAGGGCTTATTATAAGCTTACCTCCTCGACGATGAAATGCAGGTCTTGTTTTCCGCCCTCTTCTTGATCACCGACACCCTTGAACTTGATCTTGCTACCCTTCTTCAAGCCGGGCTTAATGGGCACTTCGAGAACTTGATCGGTAGTGGTTCGCTTGCCGGTTTCGTCGAAGGTCTTACGCTTAATTTTCATCTTCTTCGTAACGCCGGTGAACAGTTCTTCTAAGGACAGCGGTAGGGCACGTTCGACAGTCGTGACATCCGGTGTTGCTTCTCTTGCCCCGCTGCTCGAGAAGGGATCTCCGCCGCTAGCAAAGTTATTGCGCATGCGGGTTCTTCCGCCAGAGGAGCGAGGCATGCCGGCACGGGGGAAGAATGAGCTGAAGTCGGGTTCTTCATCATCCCCGCCCAGACCTCCACCACCGCCAGTACCGCCAGTACCACGCATAAACTCGGCAAAGATGCTTTCCGGGTTGCTGAAGTTGAATGGGTTTTGGCCGCCGCCACCACCACCGGTGCTAAAGTGGAACGTCCGAGTACCACCACCCGGCATACCACCGCTACCGAAGTCGTAGCCTTGGAAGCTACCCGGCATGCCTGCTGTAGCTCCCGCGAACGGGTTCTCGCCAGGTGGTGGAGCAGCACCGCCACGAAGGAGGAACTCTAAACCGAATTGGTCATATGTCTTGCGCTTCTCGGGGTCAGAGAGGATCTCGTAGGCTTGCGAGCATTCCTTGAACTTTTCGGCGGCAGCGGGGTTATCTTTGTTCTTATCGGGATGCCACTTTAACGCAGCTTTTCTATAATGCCGTTAGCATTTCATCCCGAACTGTACGGGCTTGAGAGGAAATAAGAGAGAAGAGATAGGTGAATATGCAAGAGAGTGGGGTAGACCTACCGATATGCCTTCTTTATTTCATCTTGAGAGGCCTCAGGTTTGACGCTAAGCTGGTCGTAGAGCTTTGTTTCCTTTGGCATCTTGATCCGTATATAGGAAGTGATATGTAAAGGGAAAGGAGGAGGAGAGAAATTGGATTGTGGTCTAGTGAGGTAATCGTGTGATTGAGGGTTATGTGTAAGTGATAATCAACGTCGACAGTACGACGATTGATGTCGATGTGTTGCGGTATTGTAAGTGATTGAAATGTCTTGACTTGACAAAAAGAGACAAAAAGAGACAAAAAGGTTGTGAAATCCGTTGTCTCAGTAATATCTGAAAGACTTGTGTGCAAATGCAGGACGTTCAAGCTTCACGTACTGCACCGCCTTTTTTCTTTGTTGTTGCGCAGGTTGGTAGAAGATTCGGGAATTGGCGACGAAGAGGGACAACCAAGTCGCACCGAACGTCGATGAGTGACGTTTTGCTTGTGGATAAGTGGGCACGATAAGCTAGCAGCCGGGGTAGCTTGTGTACCTAAGTACTTGCCGTAGAGAGAATCTTATTGCGATGTTCAAGTACCAAGTACCTAGGAGCGGGATCTCCAGTTGGATACAATCAGGTGACCATGTGCTTTAAAATCGTCGCATTTCCGTCTAAGCTCGCGAATCCTAGAACCAGTGAGAACAACCTAAGTAACAACTCAACCTGACTTGTTCTTTTCCTCTTGCTCTTATCACAAAAGTTCGTGGAATTATATGTTACTAAAGTCGGCTGGAAACGGCATGACAAGTACATATATCTAAAAGGTTCTTAGATCCCGTTTGTTAAAGATTAGGTAGGTACAACGATGATATCTCTGTCGTCCGTACCTAACGTCAAACCCAATCCAAGTTGTCATACTGTACCTAACCTGCAGCTGGTGGGGTTCGCGGGGGTTTAAGATACATGTAACTTTCGGGTATGTGTTAGTGATAAGTGATGCAAGCACGAATGAATCGTTTGATTTTGCTTAGTATATGAACATGGGTTACTCAAACTATAGTTTGGAAAACAAGATGCAGATACTAGGTATGACGATCTAATATGAATAATTAGTGTGGAATAGGGAGCACTCATAGATAGGAAACTAGCATCCCGTGATGTTCTTCTTGTCAGTCGCTAATTCCCGCTGAGCAGTTGTCTCAGTTTGGCGTTGGTGCGTTTGTGAGAGGGTCTTGACTACATTTGGAATGACCTGGAATCTTCTCGAATCTTCTAATACCGGTACTACATGTACTTCAGTATATGCACATACCCTGGTACTTATGAAAATACCTACGGAGCATCCTATGTAAAAAAGAGTAGCTTGCTACGGTTGAATAAGAATCAAACTACATTATCAATAGTTAGGTTATTCATAGGTTATATGTATATGTAGATATCTAGGTACCCTTAAGTAAAAGATACTTACAAGAACATTTGTTGGGGTGACGCCTTCACGATTAAATGACTAATATAGGTTCATTGCCGAGAGGTCGTAGCTAAACTGAACCCCAAGCTGCGATGCATGTCCGGGATGCCGGATTCGTCGTCTCTTTAAGCTTCTCAAGTCTAGCACTCCTCCTAATTAATCGGGCGCTATTGGTCTGGTAAGCTCATGTTCCGTACCTGTTTATTATCGGCTTCGGGTATCATGTAATCCATCAGGCTACTTAATATACATGGCCTCCAGGAGACAAAACCTGTAGAGTGAAGGTCAGATACGACGTCGCAGCTCAAAGTCAGCCGCACGTATATTAAACCTCCCCTTCCATGCATATACCTGATTTCGTTTCTGACTCTGCGTTATCAGAATCTTGATAGGCAGATTAATATTCTTCGCGAAATGCCCTTAAGTACACCTCGTCCCTCGTGATTCCGCGCCATTGGGTCCAATCATGCAATGGTTTGATCATCCTTCGTGATGCTCTAGGTCTATATCCATCATATCGACAGGAGGACCACTCTGGCTAGGCTGGCCAGGCCGGACTAAAAACGGTGCGGAACCGCCACCGCGCTCTTGCATCTCGGGTGATTTGGACTCCGGCGAGTCCGAGCCGAATGTTTCCAGTTCCTGCATGTGGCTATACTCTGTCACGGGCCGCGTGCCCCAAGTGGACTGCTCTCTGTCTGGCTCTAGTCGCTCTGGACCCGACGATTCATTCTCGAGAGTTTCGCTATTTGCGACGGACTCGAAATCACCTAGTTTGTTAGATTGAGAATCGGTTCGAGTGGTTTCTTCGTGGTACGCGCTTGGTGCTTTATAACCCTGAAACTGGCCAGGGTCATCAAAGGTCAAGTCTACGTCGCCAAGGTCATCGCGAGAACTACCATGGGTCGCCGCTGACGAACCAACGCTATGTTTCCCGTTGATGTATTTACCAACGGGGATATGTGATAGATTCTCAGTAGTGACTCCTGGTGGCGGCAGTGGTGGTGGTTCGTATTGAGGTTGTTGCTCCTGACTCTGTTCTTGGGAAAGCTCTTGCTGAAACGAGCGATTGTCGGCCTTTGCAAACATCTATAGAGATTTAGTTTCTCGTCATGTAGAGCCACTATAAGGCTTACCCGTAAGGCGTCTGATAATGGAATAGGGTCCGTCTCCATGGCCGCTTCAGTGGCATAAATGAGAACGGGAACTTTGGACTCTGTTCCTGCTGCGTGGAGCACGTCTTCGAGTGTCGCCTTCTGTATAATCTAGTCAGTATGAAAACGGGGGGCGTTTCATGCTAACATGCCTCAGTCTTGATAGGGGATGCATCGTTCGAAGAGTATCCTATCTTCCACCATTGATCCTTGGACCCTTGCGCTCCGTCGACGTCCATCAAACCAACGTCTTGCCTCACACATACGTATGCGAGTTCGTTTGTAAGCGCGACACCGCGCAGGGAGTAACTATGGGTCGGGTTCCAATATTCTGGACAGTAGGCTGGGCTTGACCGAAAAACGAACTCTTCATCATCAACTTCGTGCTCCTGACATGTCAGGCGCTTTGAGATTACTTTCATGGAAGAAGAGTACAACTCCTTTGCGTTCGCGAGCTCTACGGCTAAGTCAGAAACCACAGCGCCTCTCGAAGTGGACCGATACAACTTACTAGCTAAGTCTTCTTTCAGTTCTTGGACCTTCTCTTTGCATCCATCGACGACTCCTTTCCACTTCTCCATCCTCTCTTCTTCCTCAGGGAGCAATGTGTAAGGGCCACTCCATGTATGGATGTCAAAAAGGTCGTCGAGGGTCAATTCGATGTCCCTCTCTATTCGATCATAGTAATAGCGCCACTGAGCAGTCCTAGTCTGACGCTGCATCAAGTGTTCAGTGTGCTTGGCAATCCCATTTAAACAAGCGAAGAGGTCGTGCGGGCCATTTTCAAGCCCGTTTACCCTATGACAGCGTTGGCCACGGCATCTCACCAGGTTCGTCCCTAGCAAATCATATAAGCGCAACTTCTTCTTGATGAGGCGCATAAAAGTCTGGAATCTTAGAGCAAGGTCCTTTCGTTCTTTCATGTAGCGGTCCACGTAAAATATGGCGGGTATCTCGCAGGGCTTAACCAGCCCAGTGCCTCCAAGTCGGACCGTTATCACGTCGGCAGCTTTAGAAAGCATGGCATAGTTCGCATCTTGCGGAAAGCTGTGGTCTAGTGATAATGCATGTGTCCAGAGCAGGTGGTCTAGTGCGTTGTAAAATGTGTTCACCCATGCATAATGTTCGTAGTCCAGTTGCAAGTCGAGAAAAATAAACGGAGTGTCTCGCTCTTCATCACTATAGCTGTCGGCGTCGCCCTCTGGCTGAGATGGGTCAACTTGGGGCGGGGCGCAAGCCAAGATTGTGCCCACGCTCGTCATGGGGCCTAAGTCGCAGGCGGGATTGTTGGCGGCCTCCTCCTTTATAGCATCAAAGAGCTTCTCTTCTACGTCGGGTATCCAGGCTCCAAAGCTCGGGTCGATTATCTTGGTATCAATAATGCCATCGGCAGGCCCATAGCTCCGTTCCGTCTTATCAAGGAAGGCCATCAGGCGGTGGAGTTCCTCGACAAAATCCGGGTGCGTTTCATCGCCCCAAAGCGTCTCCCCTCTCGCCATTGCCGCTAGGTGTTCATGCTTGAGGATGGGCTGACCTCTCCACCACTCCGTGTTGTGCCCATAGTTCTTGACTGGTTTCCCGCACTGGAGGAGGATATTTCTGACGAGGGGTATCTTGTGGTAAATAGATAATATCGAGCCAACCCTATGGTCTTTAGTCTGTCGAAGAAATGCGGGCGCGTCGGGTTCGCGCTTCCTTGCGGACGGAGCAGGGTCGGTGTTCACGGTATCAGTAGCTGGTTTCGTGGTGACCATGGCCCATTGCTCAGTTTCGTAGTCCGGTCGGTTCGCAGGACCAAAGTACTTGAGGCTCGTCTCGTTGTCGACGATGCCCGCTTCCTGGAGTTGGATCCCAGACTCGGCAGCAGATTCGGCCAAGGCCCGTTCCAGGTTCGCGTCCTCCTCGGCAGCGTTGGCTGGCGCACCTACGAAGTATCCCATCAGCCTAATACCCAACAGACACAGGAGTAGAGCCTGCGGCGTAGGTTTGCAACCTAGTATATCATCTTACCAAAGGGGGACGCGTTGTTAGCCCTCGAAGGCGGTCTGGTGGGAGCATTGTTCTGATAGCTGGCGGGCGCAAGCTCGTCTGGGCCTTGAATATTAAAGGCTGCGACACAAGTTCAGTAAACTCGAGCTCAGCTGGGAAGCAAGCGATCACCGTACATATTCCTGTATCGTTGGCCTCGCCTTGCCGGTCCATACTAAACTGCGATTCATCCCACTTATACTACAGCGAACTTAGCATGAGCGGCTACGATGATGGGTGGTGTGGGCGTTCGCAGGTGTTGGGGGAGGCAGATGGATACCTTTTGGCTGGAGGGATCTTCGAAATACTCCTCTGTCGCTCTTTGGAGATCGTTATTGTTCGCCTACATAAGCAAGTGACCATTTCATCAGCATCACATAAAGCCTTAATAGCATGCACACAGAGTCGCAATTAATACCTTCAAGCGAGTGATAACTTCGGCTCGGGTCAGCCCAGTGATGTCACAGAACAGAGAGATGCAGTCCTCTGGCGGGTCGCTCGGGGACGCCATCTTGATGAAATCGCAGAATCACTACGTTTCGTGGAAGTTCGCGGTTGTTGGTGAAGCATGGACGATGTGGTTGCGACGATGATAGAAAGTTGAAGAAGACGGCGGCGGCGATAGAGGAGCTGACTGACTACGTAACCGTATTACCAACCAGCTGCAGGTTACACCGATGCCTCAGGCAACGGTGGCGGGAGAGGTGAGCTATAAAATAGTTTGTCTATACGCACCTACCTACAAAGTAGTCAGGCAGGTACCTAAGGTCATGTCGCGGAAGCCAGCACTTCACTGATGTGTTGGGTGTACATAGGGAAAGAGCTTTTCCAATACAGGTACGAAGGAGCTGGGTATCGTAGGGCTTGGCTGACCCTGTTACGTAGCTGCACCTAACGGCGTGTCTGTAGGCTTACGATACTACCAGCCAAACTTTAGACCCCACATATTTCCAGGGGTGACAGATGATTTACGAAGTACGTATCTGTAACCCCACTTAGATGTGTGGGGAGGGGAGGGTGTATACGTACATTCTAGACTCCTTTCATGTGCAATTATAGTACTCGACCCCTGATCACACATTTCTCGAGATAACTATATGAATACTAGGTAGTTTAATTGATGCATATATATATGTACTTATAATTATTCTCATTATCATATGGTTCTCTTTAAATCGAAGCCGCTACAAATCTGCTGAAGCGGAAAAGTCAACGTCTAAGAGTCAACTCGAATTAAAAGTTGGAGTATAACCAGCAGCGCCGTGCCCAAGAAATCATAGGGCTTACTATCTTGATATATCGGGAATAGCTTGATCATCAACTATTGCCGCATTATATCCCTCGATGGCCATATGGTTTGCCATTGAAGACGATTCGCGATGATGGGTTTACCAGAGCTTCATTCGTGAATGGGGACTCGGCAAGTAGGCGAATCAACTAACCTAGTAGAATTATAGGAGAAATTTATAACCGCCACAATACTACGGTTAAACCGTATTAAAGATCTTTGTTCTTACAGTACAAGACAGTTTTCCACGAAGAGATCTCTGCCGGTAGGTAAGTATTCAATAGCACTCGAAATTAGTTCTCACGGCATATCAAAGTCAGTTCATACAAACGCATTAGATATCTAGGCATGACAGCGATAATATTCACAATTCGAGTAGCTCATCGATTCGCGTGCAGGGATAGCGCAGAGCGAAGTGTGATGTGATTGTCTTTCCTATGTATTTGTAGACGCGATGCATAAGACGCCCCCAAGGATGCTGCCACGAGTCAATGGTAGTAGCTAGGAAAGCCTCCGGCGCCTGGGGTCCTCGAAACTGCTTTACCTCAACGAAGATGCGAAAGCCGGCCCTAGGCAATCCAATGCGACGGAAGAATGGACCGAAAAAGCGTGCGTACGGTGCAAGAGATCCGTAAAACGCCGTACCCCCGCTATGCAAATGTATACTGACTGAGAAAACGGCCCGCCGATCCATCAACCCGGTGGAGTGGCGAACGACAATTATGTCTAGGATAGTCCCTTCTTAATTATCGTCATCGTCGCTTGCCCCCTCGTCCTCCCCGTCTTCGTCGAATTCCCCTACTTCTGCGTCATCGCCAGTATCACTGCCTCCGAAATCGAACTCCTCGTCGCTCTCGGCCCAGAACGCCGCATCGTCATCCGCGGATTTCGGCGGCGGTGGCGGCTCGAGAGAGGTTGGCATGAGAAAGCCACTCGGAATATCCCCCTTGGATCGCTCGACAAGCTCTTTGGCCTTCTTGTTATACGTGGCGCGGTCGTCTCGATACATGACGCCGGCATCCACATTTGCCGGGGAGTTGATCTCCGGATCATCCAAGAGCAGGAGTACGGACCGAAGTACAGACTCAACACCTTGCAGAGGGGACCAACGCTCGCTAGCCTGCTCTCCCGACGTGAGGTCCTCGCCTGGGGTGTGAAGGATGGAAATGCATAGTTTGCCGTCGGGGTAGATGTTCGGATGATAGATAGGAATCAAGAACCTGAAGGTTGGCGGTTGGTACGGATACTCTTCCGTGAAGGTCATCTCAGCCTGTAGTTCACAATTCCATTAGTGCCGATCCCAACCAAGGGTTTAGTGTTTCAGTCTTAATGCTCACCTTAAAGTAGCCACCATTGAAGGCGCTCTCGGGATTGACGACGATGAGACCCAGACGCCAGCGAAGAATATTGCCGTTAACAAGCTAAAAGAATGGTTAATTGACTCGAAGTCCGAAGCAGAAGCAGTAGTCCGCAGCACTTACATCGATGTTAACCCATTTCTCCTTGGAGAGTTCTTGCATCTCTGACATCAGTCGGTGCTTCGCGCCACCACCAAATCTCGACGACGCCATCGTGGAAGTGTAGGTTCGGGAGCTTGTGGTAGGCTCGGGAGGATGTCGAGTACTTGGTGTTACGGAAAAGTGCGACTCGCGTGCCCTCGAACTCGAAGTCGAACTAGTCTGATCGATCAAACCGCCACCGGACTAATGACTCCCAAATCCAAACGAAAGGAAAATAAAAGAAAGATGTGGAAACTAAAAAGAAGACAGCACTCCTCCTGCCGGTAAGCGAAGTACTTGAAGGCGTCGCGATATCGTTGTGAAGGCGTATCTAGTGTTCAGCCCGATGGGGTTAGGTGAGAAAAGAGTTGGTTGTAGGTAAACGGCGTCAGCCAAACTGGCGGGATGCGATTATGTTATCTTTTGTATCGTAACCGCGATTACTCGGCGCCTGACTCGTTCCTTAAATGGATCCCCACCAATGAGGTAATATACCTTGGTGGGCACTGGGAAGCCCTGTCTTTAAGATTTCGGGAAGGACCTGGATGGGTTGGAGGTACGTACCTATTCCGTGTTCGGCGGGTCTTACACCGTCACGGAGGTACATGCACTGTCTAAAATCTGCGAACCTTGGAGTGCAAACACAATGTTAAATATCTACATGTAATCAATGATAAGTATCATATAATGTAAGTATTCTACACTATGTATGTACATGATTCACTAAGCAATAATGGCCATAGTTGTAATCAAATTTGAATTATATATACAGAAGACCGCCTTTGAGACTTTGCACTTTGTCTATCAAAGTCTCTGTCATCTCCTTCGTCCTTTTATAGCCATATATCACTAGCGTCAATAGTCGAGGATAGTAAAGCCAATACCAACAACAAGAGCACTTTCAGAACCAAAGAATAGTTTCATCTGACCGCCCTGCATTGAATGAAATTGTTAGGTTTATTACGACTCAACTTGTCAAGCGGCATCTAGGTCCCCTATTTGCTGCCAACATAGGTATCCAGTGCCCCTTTATAAAATACAGCCACTTGCATACCTCATCAATAATTCCACGCCTTCTATTTCTAGCTTATGACACCTCACATAGATACCTCTGAACTTTTTGTTCCTTATAGTCATCATTCAACTTTGTTCTGAGGCTCAAGAAGCCATGCACACCTAGGTGTCTAGTTAGAAAAAGAAAAAAAAGCTCAGATCCATGTTACTAGGTAGGTAAGAACTCACCATCACTTGATATTTAGTGCAAGCTCACATGCAAGTACTGAATTAGAGAAAAGGTGCGAGGGTCTCCCTATGACATTGAAGTGTGAGACACGAAAAGGGCGCAATTCATTAGAACCATAAAACGAAGTGACAACGTGTAGTCATATATCAGACTAACACTGGCAAGCAAAGACAAGGTGACAAGGCGATACTTTCTCAGCTTACATGATTTCTACAGCCCATGTACTCAGGTAAGGCAATAAATGATTTGGTTGTGTAACACGCCGATGAATGGCTACAGTACGGAACCCAGCGCCAAAAGGTCGGCAGGGGCGTCTACATTTACGGCAAGAGGGGAGTAGGTCTAAAATAGGAAAAAAGAAGCGGAGCTTTTTTGCGGAACCAAGTGAGTTGCCCAGTCGCAAGGCAAGGCACCACCTTCCCTCCCCCCGTCCGCCCATTTTGCCCATTGCCCGTTCTGCCCGTCACCATTGCAACAACTTCACCTTTGCGTTCCTTTCCACCCAACAACCACAACCATCCGTCAACACCATCTCTTCCCGCAATCGACCGCGACCACGCCGAACCATCATAACATCGACCAGAGCCGCTCTCGCCTTCCCACTATCGCTACCAAGTACTATTTTTATCCATCGATACGAGGTTGTAGAGAATTTCAGTCGGTGAATGCTGGTGGACTCGGCACACTTCGACCACAACAGCCGGTCGGCGGTTTGGCGCGCCTCGCCACAGTGAGATCGACCGTCTCTCATCGTCCCACAATCGCCCACCGAGCGCATCGTCCTGAATCAATCGTGGTGCCGTCTGTGATACATCTTCCGCCTCCTCATTACGCTTCTCCGTCACATTCCTGCTCCGTCAGCATCCCGGTGTCAATTTTGCACCTCCTTGCGGGAACTGCCGACGACTTCTCCACCTCGGTATCACATCGCGCATCGCCCTTCCATTCTCTATTCACCGTCTCACTCGATGGCGACCATGTTATTCAATCCTCATACGCCTCAGAGTCCTTCTCAATTATCACCTAGCACAGGCGATCAGGTATCAAGCATGAACAGCTCCATGACCTCCATCACTACCACTTTGCCTACTGTGAGTCAAGTGTTTCTATCCGTCAATCACACCTAGCACCCACTTCTAAAACGTTGGTTTAACAACACTTGCGGAATATTCTTACTAATTCTACATCGCATAGCCGGCACATAGTGTAAACGGGTCAGCGCAAGCAGGCGACATGCCTCACGACACCACGATGACGGGCGCTTATTCGACCAAGCGAAAATACCCCTTTGACGACGCCGGAGACCATGAGCAGAAGAAAGTCCATTTCGAGGAGCGCCGAGTTGGTATTGAGAACCTACATACAGATGTTGGCGAAAAGTACCTTCTTTGCAGTACTCGTAAGGCTCCCTCTCTACGTCTCTTACAATCCACGCGCCCACCCCACCCCTCCTTCCCCAGTTCGGTGGCGATCCCCTAAGATGGTTTCTGAATGGGACTTGATAATACTTGGTTGACATTCTCTCATTTAGGCTATTCCCCCGCCTGGCCAAGTTTGTCCAACGACCTCTTTGAGATGTTCAACTTGACCGGCATTGCTGCAGATGTTGCACGCACAAAGCCCAACGGGGAGAAGAATGCGCTTCGAAAGACCTACAAAGGCCAAATTAAGACTTTGGGATTAAGCGGTCATTTCGATGCGGTCAAGAAGGATCACGAATTGCCAGACAGTCTGTCGACGTTGGCCGCGATGCCCGACGATGTTTGGTATACTAGGGAAGTAAGCGGAAAGGAGATTGCAAGAGGCTTGTCACAGACGCATCAGACGCATCTACCCCGAGCGACGACGATGGCCAGAGGTCCGATACCGAAGGTGGTTTGGGACAGTTCGGTCCTTGGCGACTTGGCACCCGCCAACGTTCCGAAGAAGCCTGGCCATGATCAAGCTGCGAGACAGACGGCACCCAGCACTCCAGCCGCCTCGGCCCCTGGCATCACGCCTAAGCCGAGCAAAGCGGTGACACCTCAAGTCGACCGCGCCCCCCGACCTGGAAAGAAGCGTAGCTACCAGGACGGCAGCTTCGAGGGATACGGCGAGGGTTATGACGACGACGTAGGGGGATACTCAACTGGCGATGGTGATGCTCGATCGAACGCGAAGCGGAGAAAACAGGTGCATGCAGACCGCTCGTCTTCTGCAGGTATCTTTACTAACCGGTGACAGAACCCCGGTGCGAGATCTTCCTCCGGCAACGTTGGGGGTCAGCACTACGGTGGCAGGATAGGGGCGTGACCCTACGAGATACCCGGTCGATGACCAGAGACGGCAGTTTTTGGCGATGGCAGCAGTGGATAGGTTCTTGGCGGGCAGTTTATGTCCAAGTTATCCTTCCACACGGCGCGCCGCTGTCATTTGCATTCATGATTTTAGCATGGCGTAAGGCGTTCGGACGTACTGAGATGTATAGCAACAAGCAGCATGGGCTCAGGCACCTGAACAGGTACATTTTTCGATGACTTCGTATGGCAAGCATGATTGGGCTTGAACTACCATAAATATTGCTGCAAAACGAGACTAAAAGCAATTCCGAGGGGATAATTCTGAGGGCGTTTCTGGGGGAAGGCTCGCACCGCATGTGTTATGAATTCAAGAGGGTTTGATCCTGCAAATATCGCTTGGTAGAGTGGGTGTGCCGCACTACGGACTTGATAGCACAATGTGTTGACAGCTTCGTGTCTTTGCGTACGAAAAGCTAGTCGGATGAAGATATGTCTATATTCACCTACCCATCATTGCCTGTCTAGGTAATTAAGAGCTGGTTGACGTCCACCATATCCCAGATGAACTGAGGGTTAGGTGAGACGAGACTAAAGTATATAAGTCTCGTTCTATGATCTTTTGAGGGAGTTGGCTTGGTAGAGACCACTGCCCTTGGTCTCGTCCCTGGAGGGTCTGAGACTAGCCTCTAGGCTATTTAACGCAGCGTTGATAGTTAATATGACTGAATCAACACCAAGACGTACAAGTCATTATCCCATCATCAATATCTCTAGCCATCCCGTTGATATTTGTATTCTTCGAGTATGATGGACTGATTCGAGATAAGCTGAGCCGTATTTGAAGCTACCACGAGAACACATGCAGAATACGTGACTATTGTAGAATTCACGAGACTCTCTTAACGGGCTTTATGACGAAGGTAAAAGTATCACGGCATCTAGGCTTTTAAGATTATTTATAGGTGATGTGGTAGGGCTGAATCGGGTCGATACATACAGGTACCTGAGTACATACGGCACGGCGGTAGCCCCACATTGACAAGCTTCGTACGTCGTATTCGTACGTCGTACTCAGCTCGCAACCTCCCGCTACGGCTTTACTTCAACCTCAACCTCCACCTTCCCTCCACCACCCCGCCACTATCTTAGTCCTACCTTAAACTACACGCGTACGTACATCCTTTAGATCTAAGTATTCCTCCCTCCAAGGAGAATGCATTTATCTTCTTCGCTGTCAATTATTAGACATACCTAAGCATTCAATCTCTTATCTAGATGTGCCATGAAGTTGTTGTTTTCTCAAGGCCCGTACCGATAGACTTCGGTCGACCTTAGCTTACGTCACTGAACTACTAAGCCCCCCTGACCTGAACAGGATAAGAACTAAGTGCCCTCTCATATTGGAATCGAGTCTCACGTCACTACGATCATCATCATCATCATGTACCGCGTATCCTCGGATCACGCGTCCCTAGATATCCCTCGGCCTAATGTCGGCGGTCAACGGAGCTCATCACCTGTCGAGTTCTCCATGCTCCGTGATCCGCGCTCCTCTTCGACACAGTCCTTAGTCCCCACGCAGTCTGAGGAGGATGAATCCGGGCGCCGGAGGCTACTAATCGTCTATGTCCACGGTTTCATGGGCAATGATGCCTCGTTTCAGTCCTTCCCAGCTCATGTCCATCATTATCTCAAGCTAGCCCTTGCTGATACGCACGTCATTCATTCTAAGATTTACCCGAGATATAAAACCTACAAGTCCCTCGATGTAGCTCGCGACAACTTTAGTATATGGCTAGCTCCCCATGAGTCGCCCACTACTGACATAGTACTTGTCGGCCATTCCATGGGAGGACTATTGGCTGCTGATGTTGCCTTGATGGCAAGTCATCCGACTTGCTTTTACTGTCCTACCAGCTAACGACTTATGCTAGCCCCCGAGAAATCAGTACAGGCCTGGTTACTTCCTCCATCGCATATTAGGCACAGTTGGTTTAGATGCTCCCTATCTTGGGCTTCATCCGAGCGTCATTACGGCGGGTATCGCAAGCCTATTTCGGCCCAAGTCTGATGTGACAGGCCTGCCAGAGAAACCAGTTCCAGATGATGAAACAATTCAGCCTCTGTCTAATATCAACTCGGCGAGTGCTTCGATATATTCGGATCCGTCTAGTGCCTCTCAAGCTTCCTTACCTTATCCGCCACCGCCTGGGACGTTTAGACCGTATGGTGTGACGTTCGATCCTAACTTCAATCCTTCATTCCCTAACGACGTCCGCCTTCAGGATAGGGGTTGGTGGAAAAATATCGTCCACTTCGTTGAGAAGCACAACGCGGAAGGATTGTTTGATGCTGCCAGTTACCACCTCATGTCGCACCTGGAATTCGGGGGGTGCCTATTGGATGGTAATAACCTTCGGACACGATATGAAAACATTCGTAAATTAGAGGATGTGGACGATCTCAAGCACCACGGATTCCCTCACGTACCTCCACAAGTTCGCTTCGTCCAGTACTACACCGTGTGCCACGGGTATCCTAAGACGCCTAAAGGTCAGGACTCTAATCATAATTCAGAAGTCCCTGGCGCGTTCGGGGATACACGCTCGGCCCCTCCAACGCCACACATTTCAGTTCAGAGCCATGACGACGCTTTGAGCCCGCAAACCTCTATGGATGTTGTACCCGAGGGGGAGGCTCCACCTCGGTATGCACTCAGTGCTGACAGTGAGAGCTTGAAAAGTCTAGAGCTGCTTGCTCCTGAGCCAATATCCGAAGAAATCCAGCCAACACCTGAATCCGACCCATTCAGTCAGCCGCTAGTGGATGCGAAGGACAAGAATGCAGAACACATCATACCAGCTGGCTATGAAAGTAATCCGATATCAGACTCTCAGCATGGCCACGAAAACCCCCTGTCCCAAGAATCCTCAGAGAAAAGCGCAGTTTCAACCGAACTCACCGATACCATGGCATCGTTAGATCTAGGTCTTGATCTCCCCGCAATCCCCGAACTTCCTATGAAGCCTGAGTCACCAGATTTGAATCAGTACACGGATAAAGATGTACGAAAGCAAGCTGAGAAGGAAGCGAAGCGAGTTCAGAAGGACTACGCTAAGCTCGTGAAGGATCGCGCCAAGGCTATCAAGGAGAGGCAGAAACTGGTCGACAAGAGGAAGAAGAAGTTGGCTCAGGAAGCAGAGAAGCGAGATAAGGAGGAGCAGAAACGACGCAAGAAAGAAGCCGCGTCAGCTTCCTCAATATCAGAAGAGGGACCATCGAGAAACGTATTCGATCCCTCTAGTGCACAGCTAGATGCTTCGCTAAGCCCTGGGAAACCCCCGAAACAGCCAAAGGAACGAAAGTTCTGCAATGTAGATAAAGAAAACGGCCACGTCGATTCGAAATGGGTCAAGATCTTTATGAAGGACACGGACCAGGTCGGCGCACATACAGGTCTATTTTTCAAAGGCGAGCACTACGAAAGACTGGTTGGCGATATGGGCGAAACTATCGTCAAGTGGGCTCAGGACGACATGACGAAAAGGGCTGTTTTGGAAATGCAGTAGAGAATAGAGGATGGGGCTTATCTTGGTGCTCATCCTGGAGTGATACCTACGGGTGCCATTGACTCTTGCTAATAGAAGGAAGCAAGCTGCAGACGTGTAATGAGATATGATACCCGACGAAAGGAACGGAGCAGCTATCAATCATCATCGGCGGCGGCAAAGAACGGAGAAATAAGGGTTAATATCATTAGATTAAGCATGAATCTAGATGTCCATGAACGACCTGTTGTGCTTGTCCACGTACAATGGCGCCGGCCGGCGGACGCGCTCCACGTCTACGCGGAACGTCGAGGCTACCCGGATCGTCCCCATCTCCACATCGCCGTCGGCATCCTTGATCGGGTTGTACTCGCTCGAGTGCAGCTCGCGCATGCGGTACGTCCCATTCTCGTCGCGCGTGGCCCGCGGCAGCTGCGTCTTGCGCCCCGTCCCCGTGCCCCGCCAGCTCGGCGTGCTGGCGCTGCCCGTGGCCGTCGTAGCCCCGCTCAGTAGGCGCGGGAACACGCGCGCGAGCACCGGCCGTAGCGTCGGCAGGCACGCGCAGATTATCGCCAGGTTGTTCTCCACGCCCGACCACAGGCCCAGCTCCACGCCCCCCGACGACGGGTCCGTCGTCTCGCCCAGCTGGTATATGGACACCAGGCGCATGATGCTCGCCACGCAGGCCACGCCGCCGATGGTGAAGACGGCCAGCAGCGCGTAGCGCTGCCTGCGCGCGATCTGCAGACGCCGGACCAGCGGCACCGGGATCCCGAAGATGAGCAGGTCGAGCGCCGTGTTCACGGTGGACGTGGCGAACATGAAGAGCGGCAGGTTGAGGCAGTGGCGCGGGTCGCGGGACATCGGGTCCGGGGGCGTGAAGGAGAGCGATATGGGCACGCAGGCGAATATGCCCCCGCAGAAGAGGGTCAGGCCGAAGAGCGCGGTTACGCCTAGCAGCGAGTGGCAGAATAGCTTGAACCGCTTGCTGGACCAGATGCGCAGGTACGAGGATATTATGGATGTCTTGACTAGGGCTGAGGAGAGGCCCCATAGGGGTGGGGAGATCCAGAGGGTCTGCGGTGGGATGTTAGTGGAAGGGGGTAGTATATATGGGTTGTATTAGGGAAGGAAAGGACTTGCCTGCAGCAGCACGGGGATGTTTTCGGGCATTATAGTGGGTAATGGGTCGCCGAAACCGACTGCCACCGCTGGAATTGTACCGTTAGCTAAGAGTCGCTGAGACTGTTGAATTTCGAATTTCCACTCACAAACCATATTCGACAAGTATGTGCCTAGGGAGCAAGCCTATTCATAATACTCAGCATTATTGTTCGAGATTAGGGGGCGGAAGAGGAAACATACCACGGCCCCCAAACACAGCCAGTCGTCTGCTCCAGGGTTCTTGAGTAATACGACCCGAACATAGAGCCGCAGGCCGACAGCCAGAAAGGCGAAGGCCAGAAACGGCGTGACGACGCTGACCAGAGCGATGCCTCCCGCAGTAGGAATCATTGGGATAGTTGATACTGGACTTTGTTATATATATATATAGTCTTTGGCCCTTTTAGCAGCTCAGACTCAGACGAAACCAGGATTCCTCAAGAAAGCATTAGATATTAGGCTTATGATAGATATGTAGACAGTAGAGTATATGTGCAACGCCGATCTCGACCGAGAAAAGAAGTCAAGAAGCCATGGGAGGGAGGAATCGGGCCGTTCGACGAGCAGGATATAATAAAATAAAATCTCGTGGGACTTGTTGAGGCTTGCGTGCGTATGTAAGCTTCGAATAGTAACATGTAGGTAGTTTGTCTAATTATATCGTGTTCTCTTCTTTCGTCTACTCCTACTCTAACGCCCAACGCCAAACAGCCGCTATACCATGCATTCGTTTCGGCAGACTGACTGTTTGGGAAAGGGGTGTGTGAAACAATCTAGACATAGACATCATGAAGATGAGCGGGAAGGCAAAGCTGGAAGGGTTGCTACAAATCTAGATGGTGGCTTGAACTTGCTGCTGCTTGTTGCCACACGGGATGAGACAATATGCAGTGGAAGTGCGCCAGTCCAATCCAATTCGAAAAGAGATGTCATAGTATTATTCTTGTACGTTTCACACGGGTTTTCGGACGGCGCGCCCGCATTCTGGCAATAGGGCTTACTATGCCGTCGAAACATAGCGACGGATCGGGACCGAGGGATTGCTAAGTATTGCGGCGGCGCCCTTTGTCTGTCTTGTCTGGGCTGATAATCCACGCTAACTATATTGATTCGAGAAAGAGAGAAACTCCTTTTCTTGCCGTATAAGTCAGGTCGAGTTCAGCAGGAATCCGTTTCAATTTGTCAATCAAACGTACAATCTCAGCCTCGCTGCATGCACCTCGAGCACACAAGACCTGCCAGAATCGAGCAAGCGTCACACAAGCCACGCACCGCACACGTTATCTTTCGGGACCGGGTTGGCGGGTGTCTTTCATTTATTTCATCTCATCTCATATGTGCGCGTTGTGTAGCGATGTATCCAAGATAAAGTTGCAGCAGCACGAGATTCCTGCAGTGAAAGGGCGTTCGCACACGCAGCGCCCAGCCCCCGAACTGCCCGAATGGAACGTCATATACAGCACTCCGGTCCCGGGGTTATAAGACCTGTCCTGATTGGCACCTTTCCCCCCAGATCGTCGGCCGCCTCAGGCTTACCAATTCTCAGCTTAGCAGCCACGTTCAGCGTCTTTATTTCGACGCGCCGCCTGTGATGAGACAAGGGTGAGGAATCTTGATTGTCGATTGTATCGAGATGAGATCGATGGCACATTCTAGGTCATACTCCACAATCCTTGGGGATATTCTGGCTGGGTCTAGATGCTTATTCATGCTGAGGACACGCATCGACGACAATTGATCGAAGCTTGGTTGTTTGGGCTTTTGAATTAGGAGATGAGGCAGTTATGTGTATGAGGTATCCTCCAAGCTCAGTAATAACATGTACGTCATGAAACTTCGTGCAAATATAGATTGTTCGCTCGTTTGATCCGTGGTGTATAGCCCGTAGCTTCCATTGCCAATGTAGAGGCGATGGCGTTTCGAGTACATTCGTTGGCTCGAGTTGGGCTGAATTTTCAAGCCTCCAATATGCACAGCGTCAGGCGATCGCGGAATGAAGGGGGTTGTTCCCTAATTTCTTTGAGGTCGCCAGGCAGATTGGTCTTTGAGGGTCGACGAAAGCTTCTTCGGTCAGATAAAGAAGCACGAAGTGCTACTAAGAGGCATTCGCTAGGGAAGCGCACCGATACTATCTATTAGACCTCTGGTCAGGGAAACTTGATAAAGACGATAGAAGCTACATTGCTGAGCTTTGCGGTGATTTGAATTGCCGCTGCGATGCACAGGCCATATCCAATTCGATTTCGTATCGTTAGAAGATCGTGAGATCACAACTATGCTTAAAGATGGACATCTTGAGGATAGACGTCTTTAGGTAAGTATATACCAAACGAGGTAAGTCAATAAGTATCCAATAAGTGTCAACCGTATCACTTAGATTATAGTAGCTCATCCAAAGAAACATTTCGAGGCTAGGTAGTGAG
The DNA here is from genome assembly GCA_022578875.1 of Hypoxylon crocopeplum. Classification (NCBI taxonomy): domain Eukaryota; kingdom Fungi; phylum Ascomycota; class Sordariomycetes; order Xylariales; family Hypoxylaceae; genus Hypoxylon; species Hypoxylon crocopeplum. The sequence goes on from MU399565.1 coordinate 289,248, forward strand.
AGATAGATACGACTAGATCTGATCCCTAAGCTTTTTAGCAAGTAGAGGCCCGATATTCTGAGAACTCTAGCTAGGTAGCTAGGCTTCTCATAAACGCTACATCTGGCTGGAGTCGCAGTGAGTAGCTACGCTAACGTGTGCGCGTGATGTTTGGGAAGTCCACGTAGCTGGGCGCTTCAGCTAAGCATGGAGTAGTTATAACTATAGTCTTCATTCTTCACTCCCAGCTTCCAGAAAGCTGGGATAAGGCACTTGGGGCCTTTCAGTCCGGGTGGCAGTTATCGTGTATATCAGGCCGAAATGCAGTGCGTCGCTGGCAGGTGCATGATACAGCGTCGTTTTTGATGCTCTATAACAGCCCTCTGATCGAAGCGTAAACTTCTGCAGCCACTTACTACATACGGTATATCATATGACAGCACTGTTGGATGAAATATTATGATATCAGGGTTCTACCCCATGAGGAAGCTATTGACACTTTGCAAGGTTGTTCTGCTAGGATTCGCCTCTGGAAATTTGGTCATGATGCGGCTGAGTTTCACTCTGATGTCGCTCTTGTTATGGCTGGAAGATAGTATCTGTGGATTAAAGTCCCCTTGGCCGTCGAAATCATGACATAATAGAGCAAGGGCTACCCCGACGGATATGTCTCTGCCGGTCTCGCAAGAGATCAGGATCTGTTTTGGCTCGGATGCCCTCGTATCTGCATCGTCTGAAGGACTGGAATTTGGTGGCCGTGAAAGATATTGCCGTACGAAGGCGCTAATCCTAGGGAGAGCTAGGCGGAGGTTTCGGCTGGCAAGTTTATGCTTGCCTACGCCTACTTCCATGAGCAATGGGCTCTTAACCCACGACTCTGGATCCGTGGTTTTGGAGTAGATAGCAATCGTGCAAATCGATGGTGACGATGGGTTAGTAAGCGGCAAGCAGCTGACGAATAAGCACGGCGCGACTTGCTTGGGGCTCAATGTATTGATATCTGCAACTTGGTTCGATACTAGCGAACGCACCAAGTCAGGCAGATCCGTCTCCGAGGTTGATAAAAGGGTGTCTGCATGGCGCCAGAAAACCGGTGGGGTTAACCCCAGAGCCCAGTTCTCTGTATCGTCACCGGCACCTTGGATGTAGCCGCCCTCGCTCATCTCACCACCTAGAACCCGACGGGAGCTGGTGCAGCAGATGACGGGGTGGAAGTCGTCGAATATTTCGTCCGTCGGGATGAGCTGAGATTCCTGGGTGACCCACACGGGTCTGAGAGGCTTCTTGAGCTGCTGCCGCAATGCATCAACATTAATGTCGAGAGCCTTTAGCGAATCCACATGCTCGGAGATTCTCGACTCAATCTGGGCATGTTCGGATTGTGAGACGGTATTCGGAGGCGTATAAAGCTCATGGAATGCTGGGGTTTCTGGAAAGATGACATGGTTCAGGACGCAGCACCAGATTGGTATGGTCTTACTAAGAGCGTCAGGCATTCGTTTTCCTCTCCTAGTCGAGTCCACGATAATGCAGCCATCGTTCTCGCCAATAATTCCCAGCAAATTGAGGTTAAGCCGCCGTGTGCTGAATCTCCACTGTCCAGTGTGGCCGTCGGTACTTTTGAAATAAGCAGACCCGACCTTCTTCTCGGGAGGAATGTACCAGCTGCCGCATCGCTCGTTGGCGATCAGCGGACGGGAGAATGCAGCGGCCACGTCAGAGATAAAATCTGCATCCTCCCGTATGGAGCGTAGACGGTTAGTGATGGAGAGATTAGATCGTTTGAGATCGCTAAGTATGCGCGAGAAATTATGATTTGCCTGTGGCGAGAAGATGAGCTCTGAGGTAAGAGTAGCCATAGATAGGTATACTAGTGCAGCTTTTTCGTGCATATAGCAAAGGGCGAACCACGTAAATTAAATGTATAGAATATATGGTAATGGGGAATCGGTAGCAAGTTCGTGGTTTTCGATGAGATTGATGATGATTTACCAATAGCTGATAGGATTGACGGTTGGCTCCACCTGAAAAGTTGATAAAGGTACCTTGGTACTATTATCGATAGGCTGTCAGAACAGGGGATAAACAACGACTTGAAGAGCTTATATAAATAACACAAAGACATCTCCGATATGTTTTAAAATATTGATTAATCATCCTAACAATGTCATTGGAACACATTAAGAACAAGCTCCTTCTCGCCCCTTTTCGTACGCCAGGAATTAGTCGAGTCGAGGATGTCGGGACATCCCCGGAGCAGCCAGCCCCACTTCCGCAAGAATGCGACGGTGACCTCCCAGCCTTGAGTATCCCACGGCGCTCCCCAGACAATGAGAGAAGGCTTCTCACTTGAGCCGTCATCATCCACATTGAGCAAGTCACTACACAGCTCGTCTTCGTCGAAAAGGCCGGCAGTGAGTCCACGCAGCATATTGTCCCGCATCTGTGGAACGGGCCAGAGATCGATCCAGGGATGATGCGTTAACGTCCGCTGTAAGTCTGTCGGGAGAAGACTCTTTGGGCAAGACGGGAGCGGCGTCGTAACCCCGGGGAGACACGGGCCTACCTCGTTGAACGGCGATATGAGCTCATCCTGGCATAGCCCTTCCACCGGAAACCCGAGTGCCTTGGCATTGTCTGCCATGGCGTTGAGGACGTTTAATCGGATTAACTTGTGTAAGTAAGTAGGTCGCGGGGCGTTAAGACTGTATTCTTGATAGACCTTCTGCATGAAGGCACGAACCCTGGCGCACTTCGATGGGTAGGCTAGCATGAGGTAGCCCTGACCCGTGTCGGTTCCATCACTGATACCCGTGTCTTGTAAGCGTTGCCACCACAGCTGTTGCTGCTGTAGTTGTTCCCGGTTCTCCAGTTCCTCGTGGTCGGAGGAGGTAGCGCGGACGGATGACACAAGAATATCACCATGCTGAATAACCTTCCTCCTACCTGCAGGGTGTCGGTCGACATGTCAGCCACCTGCAGCATCCAGATTATTCACCAATGGCATCTACTAACGATATGCTCTTTGATTGAGGCGGTTCTGACGCCTCTTCCGCTCCGCAGTGTTTGTCACGCCGGTCCAATCATCGCTAGGATTCCTCATATACACCAGCTGAGGCATCCTCTCGAAGGCAAGAGCCGAAGTCGGCCGAGCATGGTGCTCCTCGGATTCATCCATTAAGATTTTAATGAGATGCCAAAAGTGTGTGTCGGACCAGGTTCGATTGGTGGATCGTGGGTTGAGAACGTGGATCATCAACTCACCGCGGCTAAGTTTATATGCGACCGGCTTATCTTTCTAACTGTTAGGCCATTGCTACGCCCCACTTCCGATGGTCAAGGACCAGTTAAAACAGCGACAGTGACGCAGACGATCCACTCTGCATCTTCAATCATCGCATGCAGTCTTCTAGACATCTACGCTGTTTTTATCAAAGTACGTCCTTCAACGAAGAACTTACCATCAACTTCTCCGAGACGCCTCCTTCGGCACGACAGGGCGAGATCATAACATCTGAAGAAACCTCTGCGTGGGACTCTGCTCTCTTGTATCTTTAAAATCTAGCAAGCGCAGAATCAAAGACCACTATAACTCAGAGTTGAATGTTGATAAAGTTAGTTAGATCAAACTAAGTGAGCCGATGTGGAGATTTCTGCCCCCGATGTGGAATCACGTGACCAACCTTGAAGAAAGATATCCACTTTTCTGATGACAGCAGTAACAAGTCTTATACAGTCAGCAACCTCAACCTTCAAGACCCATGTCTTTAATGGTCTCCTAACCTTTCAGATTGTCTCACTTTCGATCATGTTGTAAAACAGCACTTATTAACGGCGAAGGATCTTTTTAGATCTTTAGCCATATCTCATGAAAGGTGTACGAGCTTTCTACCAATGTGTCATACGCGCTCCGGTCACCGTTGAATGGGCAAGCCACGACATTCAAAAACTTCAATAGCAAAGCCATTGGTCTTAAAGAGACGGATCGTTATGGAGGACCCTCGAGAGAATACCTTACTTTTCTACAAACGGGAGTCAATTGATCATATTGTAAGTTCCTAGTCTTCAGCCTTGAAGATATCCGTGTGAGCGCCTGCTTGTTTGCGCTGTCTGACCTAGTGAACCCGAATCATTTCATTCTTGCGCTTATTTTATTCGGTCAATATTCCCAGGAGATGAAGCCGCGATACCTCATCTTCCCAGAGCGCAGTTTCTCCACCGCCGCTTTGACACCTTTGAGCGTCATCGGAAATTTCTCCACAATGGAATGGATGGAATAGCGCGCTGCGAAATCTAACATCTTATTCCTGCGAACTGGTCAGATAATGCATGGCAATGCATCTAGACTCGAGATACGTACTGAGGATACCAACTGCATATGCAACTTCCCACAATCTAGTGACCGAAAACGACTGTTGGTAAGTAAGGTGCAGTCCATTCGTCAAAATCAACAGAGAGGGGAAGGATTGTAGCATTCCGAGCCAAGATTTGAGTAAAATATGGACATATCGAACTTAGTTGAAGACGTGGTGAGAAGACGGTTGACAGGCTTAGCGAGACCGAGAGCAGTGTAGTCGGACACTCCTCTGGTAGCGCAAAATTCATGGTGCCGAGCTTCATCGCTTCCTCGCGTTTACTTTCCGCGGATGAGAACAACGACTTCACAACCCATCTTGGCGGCGAACTATATTACGAGATGACCAAGTCCACCAATGGCAATGGCGCCCACTCGATCGTAAGGCTTACAGTACTCGACGAGAGGGAACTAAACAGTCCCTCCACCACCTATAGGGGCAAATGGTGAGGCACGATAGGTGGGTGTACTGCTGAGGATCACTTACACATGAGCGGTACCGCATCTTCAGATGCTAGCGCTTCTGGGACGTGAAGGATCCATTGCTCCTTGCAGACCGCGAAACTGCACACCGAACCCTGGGTATCATACTCGTGCATGCTGTAAAGGCGAGCGTTTGGGCAGTATGCGTCTTTCCCGGTTAGGCAGAGGTCGCACTCCCCGCAGGTCGAGTTAGCGGGACCCCATCCGACCCTATCACTGACTTTGGAGTGGGAGCACGCGGATCCCACTTCTTCGATTATCCCGATTCCTAGAAATATTGATGAGACAACAAGCGATGTGAATATACGAAGAACCGCTTACGTCCGTGACCGAGCACCAGCGGCTTATTAATATGATGGATATCGCTACCACAGAGGCCGCTATGAGTGACTAACGAGCACCTCGTCCGGTTTCAGTCGGGGAAGTGTGAATGTCGTCTGAACCACCTCGCCAGATGGCGGGCCACGGAACTGAATTGCTTCGACCATAGTGGACCCAGGACGAGGTGTTAAACGACAAAACGAAGATTGATAGTCAAGACGGGATTCAGAAAATCGCTAACTTCGGTTGAAAGTCTAGTGTGTGTAGGCACGAAAAGACAACTGTTGTCTTCCTGCCAGAGTATTTATACGACCGCCAAAGACTTCATATCGCCTACGCCGACATTAGCAAACAGGACCTGGAGTGATATGTTAGTTTAGGTTCGATTCCTATTAGCGCTATTGGTATCTCGCTGTCACTCCTTTTCTACAGGCAAGACGACTCGACAGCAGTCCTATCACCTATCATCTATCACCGAGTCAGTCCAAGTGTCGACTTGTAGCGTTCCCTCGACGGCAACTCCATGCTCAGGCCTATGCGGAGCATTGTGCGAGCTTCATCGGCCCGCATTCTATTTTAGCTAGACATCAATGACGAAGCTGCCACACCCAACTCGTCGAACATACTAGGGAGCTAGACCTAGAATCTCATTCTTGCCAACCAACTGGAAGCGAGCTGCCGGTACATCCCGTACGAACTCGTCACTGTACAAATCTCCCAAAGTGACAGAAGGCTACAGTACAAACCTCGTTATACCTAATTGGCTACACCGGGTGAGGGGCTTTCCCTAAAGAGTATGCTTCGAGTTAGGTATGTTCTAAGCTTTGACCAATTCACCGTCGAAAACCATGAAGCTATCGCAGTTCGGGCGAGAAAATCTTTCCGAATCCCTACTAGGAAGCACCACTTTTAGACCAGAGCCGGCATTCCGGCTCAGGCTAATGTAACCGGCTGACGCCACCCAATCCAACACTAAAGTAACGTCGGTTGAGAGGTCGGGTCTTAACTAAAGATCATGGAGATATACGAGACCACGGCAACCTTTGCAATCTCCACGTCATATCTAGAACATGCCATGGAGTTTTCGACGAGTATCACCGTTATGTCCGGTATGGTCAGGAATTCACTTCGCCAATTGACCAACGCCGGACGTATGGCCGCGACAGCAGCAATCCATCCTCCTGAAGTGAATCAAATGTCGCCGAGTCTGTCCGACGGCTTCAGCAAGCCATATGTCCGTGTAGTCTGATCTCACTTATAAAACATACCTTCTTTCACGTCATTGCGTCTCCTTCCATCTACAAGACTACAGACTAAAGACGCCGTTGGATAATTCGAGACCATGGCAACAGCAAAGTGTGCGATCCCCGTCGTCTTCGGCGCCATGACGATTGGCAAGGCGGGCATCGAAGGTATTAGGGTGACAGCCCTCTCAGACGCCAACGCAATGCTGGATGTCTTCCAAAAGCACGGCCACAACGAAGTAGACACGGCTCGCCTGTATGGCGCTGGCTCATCCGAAGAATATCTCGGCAAGACCAACTGGCAAGCCAGGGGATTGGTCATGGACACGAAGCTATATCCCAATGAGGGAAAGGCCATGGGAAACATGAGCCAGAGCATCTATTCCCATCGTCCCGAGGATCTCCGCCGGGGACTCATGGAGAGCCTGAAGGCGCTGAACACGGACAAGATCGACATGTGGTATCTGCACGGCCCGGACCGTAACACGCCTTTCGAAGACACGTTGCGGGAGGTCAACAATCTGCACAAGGAAGGGTACTTCAGCCGCTTCGGCATCAGCAACTACATGTCGTGGGAGGTGGCCAAGATGTGCGAGATCTGCCAGCAGCACGGCTGGATCAAGCCGTCGGTGTACCAGGGCATCTACAACGCGCTGCACCGCGCCATCGAGCCGGAACTGATGCCCTGTCTACGCCACTACGGCGTCGCGCTGTACGCCTTCCAGCCTCTGGCCGGCGGCTTCCTGACGGCGCGCTACCGCCGCGACATGTCCGACGACCAGGTCGAGCCCGGCTCCCGCTTCGACCCCCGCCGCTGGCAGGGCATGCTGTCGCGCGGCCGCTACTGGAACGACGCCTACTTCGACGCCCTCGACGTCGTCCGCCCCGTCCTCCTCAAGCACGGGCTTACTGAGACAGAGGCCGCGTTTGGTTGGCTGTGCCATCATAGCGCCATGGCGAGGGATAAAGGGGATAAGATTATTATCGGCGCTAGCAGCGTTGAGCAGCTCGAGCAGAACCTGGCGGATTTGGAGAAGGGGCCGCTTCCTGAGGAGGTCGTGCAGGCTCTGGATGCGGCCTGGATTCGGGTCAAGGCTGTTGTGCCTAAGTACTTCCATTAGTGGGATAAGGGTATTTGGCTGGGTCTGTTAGCGGGAAATTATATTGGGCAATGGGATATTGAAAAGAGACTAGCGAGGTCAGTCATCGTCACATAGGGCATCTCAGTCATGTATCAAGAGACCATTTGGTTGCTATCATGTTATGATATGCTTCTATATACTAGGGTATGCGCTTCTAATGCCGGTATGTGAGAATCTTCTCCCCTGTCGCGTGTTTGGTCCCCTGATAGGAGATGATACATCTCGTTGACGTGCAGGCCTTTGCTAAGCTACGAGGGCTTGACGGGACGGACCGATCTTCCCAAGGGCCGCTAAGGGCCTACCTATATCCTTCAACAATACCCATCAGGATGCTACTCACGATCTCAGCACGTCGGGCATCTATCTAGCACCCAACGAAGATAATTTAACTAGCTACGTCTAACGAACGGCTTCTGAGGTCAACACCAGGAATCGCGAAGCGGCTTGGAACCTCATGGGAAATGGTCCGTAGTACGCGAACGCGTAGGCCCGGCCTGCTGGCTGCTAACACTGTGATGACGGCAAGCTAATTCGATGCTACAGCCGCCGCGCGTGAGCGAGTGTTTGGCGATGCGGTTGCCAAAGCTTAATTTACGCGTGGATGTGCCGGGGAAATATATGGAAACCAGTGCCGAGCGCGTGACAGTGTCAGGTCCCAACACGTCCTAACGCTGGCTTGATGTCTTGGAATCAGGGCCGATCCCCAGAGAATCGCTGGGATTTCCTCTGCTAGGGATGTCTGCCTTCACTTCTTGCTTCTCTCTCGATTTGCACTGACCACCTCTTCATCAGAAATATCTACTACGCTTTTATATTCAGTGGCGTGGTAGTTTGGCACGGTGGCGGGCTCTAGATCGCCATGCTCGTGGAGGCTGTATCCTTCCTTTGGTAAAAGGGGACAGTCTTCACTGAATTTAGAATTTTGTCGATTCTCTCTATTTCGAAGAGACACGAAGCACATAATTATGGTGGTAGTAAGGGCAGGTAAGGTTTCAGATAGCCAGTTTCCTTGTGTAGCCAGTTCATCGCGTCAAGTCGTTCTTCTACCTAAGTAGTTAAGGGGATGGGTATCAATCAAATCAAATAACTACCTCCGTATTCCCTATCGTGAGAGACGCTCATGAAGGTCGCATCTCATTATCGTCACATCCTCCTTCCAGTTATCGTTGCTTCGTAGCCCGTCCATGTCCATGTCCCATTTTCCCCACCAAACGCCTTTTTGGGGTTTTCGTCACTTAGTCCCACAAGCCACCCTCAGCAGATAACCTCCGCCTTTAGGAGGACGGAGTAATCGGCTTCCTTCTTGAGCAGACACGGCGAGAGCATCATGTCCACGACTGAGGAGCCGAGCTTGCCTCGCATATCCATGGTCGCTTCGGAGAAGCTGAACCCGCGCGCAAGAGCACTACCTGGCTTATCGGACATCAGGGCCTGGTAGCGGCCGCGCGCGAACAAGGCGGCGACCTGCGCGGCGACGGCGACGATATCAGCGATGCTCTTCCTGAGGGCGTCGGTGTCCTTGCCGGAGGCGTAGGGGGCGACGGCGTCGAAGATCTTGCTCATCAGGTCGGTCTGGACGGTGAGGTCGAACTGGAGGACCTCGTGGAACACGGCGGCGGTGCGGATGCGCCAGTCCTGGAACCTGGCGTCGTCGAGCCTGGGCGCGAACAGCCCGGCCAGCTTGGCCGCCGCGTCGCCGTACTCCTTGCCCCACACGCGGCAGTATTTGTCGAGCAGCGCCGTGTGCAGGTAGCGCCAGATCAGCGCGCGGAACATGTAGCACGTCAGCTGCTCCGTCGTCATGTACGTCTTCCAGTGCGTCGACAGGTGCTCAAACTCGATCCGCGACTTGTCCGTCACCTTCTTAAGTTGGATCACCTCGTTGAACCGGTCCAGAGACAGAGTGCGGATTTGGTTGCGTAGCTTCTCCCAGAGCTGCACGACGTCGAGGTCGGTGACGGTAGGGCGCGATAGGCTGTTGCGCTGGTGGGCCAGGACTTGCTGCTGTAGGGCGTGGCAGAGCTTGGTCTTGTCGGCGAGCTCGGCCGTAACGGTCTTGTACTTGGCCTCGACTTCGCGGATGCGCGAGCGGCTGATCAAGATCTTCTCATCGTCGTCTCCTCCTCCTGCCTGCGCCGTAGGGCTGTCGGCAACCTCGCTCATCATCACCGAAAGTGGGCTTTTGCTTCCGTCTCGCTTTGCGCCACCGGAGACAGCTTCGTTCTCTCGGGTTAATCGGTTGATCTTTGCCTCGAGCTGCTGCAGCTTGGCCGCGTTGTTGTGCTTCTCCGCGTTCAAAGAGTTCAAGGCCGTCGCGTAGTCGACGCGCAGTTGCCTGACTTGAAGCACCTTTTCCGTGAGCGCGCCTTGCGTCTCGGACAGCTGGCTGCGTATTTGCTGCATAACTAGGGTTGTGATGGGTTTGGAGGGTATTGAGGAAGGTGAGACAGGATGGGTGAGGTATGAAAGTTACCTTAAGGTGGTTAAGGGAAGGAAAAGCAGGTAACGGTGATGTGTGGAGGAAGGAAAATATCCGAAAACGGGATGACTAGAGTGAAAATTAATTTTCTGTTGTTTTATTTTTAACCAGCACCTGCTGCGTTGCTACTGCAATCTTGTCTCTAGGCTTTATTCCAAGTGACCTTTGTTGTCGAACTGAAGTGAGGAAGGTGGCGCATATAAGTACCTTCGTGTAGGGTTGTGCCGAATCAGTGGTGGATGGATGTCTCTGGAAGGGGCCACCGAAAGATCGGTGACTTCTACCTCCACGCTTCGCAGCCACTAAATAAAGGACAAATACTGGAAGTGAGTAAATGGCTCCAAACCTTGACCTGAACAATCAATAAAAAGATGGCGTATGTTTCCTTGCAAGACATTTGTAAAGCATGCGATTTGTTATCTAAGGTTCACGGAGAAGACATGTAATTCAGGTGGGTTGAAGCTTGATTGACGCTTATACACGTGCCTAAATCGCGTTGACCAATGAATTGCCACCAGCTGTGGCCCCAGACCCCTAACCCCTATATCTACATGTACGTCTAGAAATTTATAGTGCGGCTCTCTCTCTCACTTACCTCGCTTTCCATCATCCCGTCTGATCTTTGTAGTCGCCAAGTTCACCCGCTGATTGAATATTAACTTTTTTAAGCAGAGCACTTCATAAGCATTTGATTCTTGCAAGAACTGACCCCGTCTTGTCACTCTTCTCTCATAGCTCGAAGGGCTCGTGTAACAATTCTGTACAACACGAAATGCCAGATGAGTGCGTTCGAGAAAATAGACGCATGTTTTCTGAATCTAGCGAAACGACTTATCTGAGACCTCGGAGCATTTCTTTTCAAGTTTCCCCGGCAGAATGAACACGGCGATACTGGATTCTAGATCAATGAATTGAAATGACCTTTCGGGTTCGTGCTATAAAAGCCGGACAGGCGCTCTTTCAAACTATTCCTATCGACATTAATCGCTCTACGTCCCAGGTTGAACTTTGTAGATTCGAGCTCGGCCTTCGTGAAATCGAGCTTCACATTCTTGAATTGAAGCTCGCTCTTCGCTGCCTTAAGTTCACATTCGAGCTTCTCTATTGTGAGCTTCGATTTCTTGTTCAATTATGGATCCTCGGTCATATCGTCTTTTTGGTCACGCTTCTGCTTACTGCTCCTAGTTGCTCTTAGCTCCGGTCCGAGAATCGTCTTAGTGGTGATACGACGACTTGACTTCCGAAACATTTTGGGGTCCTCAAAAGAGACTTCACTCGGGGTACGATATCTTTTCTTGTCCTTGTCATGCCTCCTGCAAACGCTATGGGCGTAGGTACCTACTTAATGGCTAAATGATCGCGATTGTGATTTGGGTGACATAATTGAAGATGTACCAGATGATGTAGCTATAAGTTAAGTAACTTATTAGCTTATGGGCAATTTTCATGATACAGGATTTTGTTAGTGAATTAGGTATATGATCGAGGGCCTGAGAGAGAAGTATCGGTAAGCAGTGGGATTGATCGTCTGTCGTGATACGAAAGCTTACCACAACTCTGACCTATCGACAGTATCTACCAGTACGGAATGTCTAAAAGCGCTGCCAGGTAACTGTCTAAAAGTACGGGCTAGGTTCTATACCTAGGTACCTACCTAGGTATGTAGGTAAACTATACCTATGATTTTAAGAATAATACCTAGGTATGTATATAGGTGTGGATACCGATACCTAGGTAACTTATAGTATAACCCCACATATAGATAGAAGTATATCTTCCTTTATACCTGACTTTTGAAGTTATTATAGACCTTGTTATCGCTTTCGCGTGGTCATCTTTAATCTTATCTTATTGCCGTTGCCGCCGCCGGCTTTGTAAAAGGGGGGATCAGTCTATTAACTGTATGTTTGTTCTACGTAGTTATCAGCAGCTTCCGGAGCAGACGCCTCTACTTATACCTAGCGTTCTAAAGATGTCAGGAGGTCGATAGTAGGATTATATCTAGGACATGATCTATAGAGGGATAAGGCTTGCTCCATCGAGAAAAGCAGTAAGATCGATGTTTGTATCGGCGAAATGATACTTTATTTGTATGCGAAGTTGTACCGTAAGAAGTATGGGTAATCTCGTTACGGTCGACCAGCAAGACCGCCGAGATGATCGAAGGCTTGGTGGATCCATAAACCGCATTGCTGAAATTGCATTCGTGATCTCCATGGGTAGCTCTAATAACAGCAAGGACCTTGGAGCCCATCGATATGGTGGGATTGTGAGGTTCGTGGCTAAGAAATTTGGAACCCCAAATTCTGAGAAGAGAATTACTGTCGGGAGCTCGCGCAACAGTTTATAGAATTCTGCCATGCGATTGTCTATATCTTTCGCGTTCAAAATTGACTGAGGGTCAAGTCCTACGAGCGATGCTAAGCAGACGGGTTCGTCTTCAGCTTTACTCGTGTACCGATTCTGTACCGCGTGCATGACTTTCTGGAATTTTGTGTCGAAGCGAGGATTACTGATTACACGCACTGACGGTATACGGTCTTCCATAGCCGTCATGAGATGCATCTCATACAAGAGGTCAGCCTTTGTATCCCTAATCGAGACTGCTGTAGTAGATGGTTTCGGGGGTAGAGACACTTCAAAGTAAGAAGGTTTATACTGAAAGCATCGAGACAGCCGATTCCAATATGCAGGCCCATCGGCCATCTGGAAGTACAGTACACTGGCTCCTTGAATATCGCTTGCGAGCGAAGCTTCTTGGAGTGTCCAAAGTCGCTTAAGCCACCCGCTGCATAATACTCTGATGCCAAGCTCGAGGGCAGGTGCCTTTCTAGACTCGAAACGACACAGTTCTCCACCAAGCACAAGTACAACCATCGCTTCAATGTAAATCTGTGCTAGTAGTCTGATTGTCCGCTTCCGATACTCCTTCAGTTCCGGAGTTACCGGAATGTAGAGAATGTCTATCCATATGGCTACCTTAGGGTTGCTCTCATTAAGGTTGAAGGCACCGCGAAGGGTAACTGCTAGGTTATATAGACGGCGAATTTGGCAGCTCGGGAGTGCATTGAGAGAAGGGTTGCCTAGACCATCGACCCCTGAGGCGCTTATTAAGAAGTTACAAAATGGTCATAATGCTAAGATTCAGAACTTACAGACGTGGCTAAAAGCAATATAGTAGACTCCTCTCCCATCACTAACTGCAAGCTACAGGTCATCTGAGATGCTTATGACCGGGACCATGTTCCTTGCAAGAACATCTGTCAATAAATCTGGCTGGACATAGGTAAACTCACAGTCGCAGTTGTCTTCCACGTGGAGGGTCCTACAGGACTGTTCGTCGACCTGGTATGCCATGCAGGTTGGATCAATACACTTGCCATGATGCTTGGGTGCGTATGGGCTACATAATAAGCAGCGGCGGCGGCATCGAAACTTTGCAAGAAATGGTGTACCTCACTCTGGCAGCATCCAATCTCCAACAGGCGCATGGTTGTGAAATTAATCATGCTGATCTGACCTTCAGGTTTCCAGTCCCTCACGGGATCCGCGATGGAGATATCGAAGTCATCCTGAAGGGTTGGTAAAACTGGCATAGCAGGGCAAGGGAAAGGGCACGAAGGAGGATTCGAATAGAGTAAAGCACTTCACACTGCTCCAACGTGTAATCATATTCATCTTCCCAGTCAGAACCCCGAGTCATCATTAGTTGGCCTAGCCTGATGATGGCGTGTAGCTTCTTTTGAACGGCTTCGCTTCCCCCACAGTCCGAGCTTTGCGAGGCGTGCGTGTGCCTTAGGCAGTCAACTAGCAACGTGCGCACGCTGGATTTCAGGGTTCTATTACCTACCAGATTCTATACTCTTCTGACTCAAAAATCACAAAAGACGTCGTAGGTGAGGTCCGGAAATGCGATACATGTAGGTACTTAGGTACATGTATAATTCCATTGTTGGGGGGCCTTTTACAAAGCCACAGAGCCACAGAGCCACAATTGTCTTAATTATCAGCCACATCTGTCATGACATTAGTGGGACATGAAGTGGGGACATCCTTATTATTGGTACAGATTGTGCGACGTACCGAATACCTAATCACCAACTTTGAGCTTCACGCCACTAACCCACTCTGTCACTTATCAACCTGCAGACCGCTATTCGTTCAACGTTCAACGTATCTTTAAGAAATCTCCGCTCCCCGTCCCGAATCAAGAACTTGCAGCTGTAGACCTTTATGGTTCTCTATTATCGGGTTTCACATCGCCTCCGCCTCTCATCTCCGGCATGAGCGGACGGCTGATAGCAGCGGTCGGGCGTCTCCCGGCGACGCGCCCGGCCATGGTTCGAGCTATTCGCCAATATCACCATCTTCCCTCTGGTGGTATCCTTCGAGCCGATGCCGCCGTTAGAGCAACGCGGCGTCGCATGTGGTTCCCGGTCAATTCATTTCACAACGCCGTAATCGTTCGCAATGCATCATTCGCCCGTTTCCTACCTCGGCTGGTCGTCAAGTTTGTGAGGATTCCTGCTATGGCAGGCGGAGTAATGATAGGTGGACTGGCATGGATTCAATACCAAGCTACACGTTTGTTGACCAAATGAACCTTCGAAAAGATATGGGAGCCTTGGCTGATGCAGATAATAGAAGCCGGAAACTATGCCTGGGATGTCATTAATACCACGAAAGACACTGTCACGAGTACAGCGACGAACATATTCGGTGGTGCAAAGGACATAGCGGACCAGACGATGCGAGGATGGCAAAATACGAAAGAGCAGATGGAACTACCAGAATGGATGCAGACGATGTTAAGAGGACAGGAAGAGACAGGCACCGGAAAGGGAGGCGGTGGGCCTGGGGACGAGGAACCACCGAAACAGAGTAGGACAGGCGCCGCGGTTATAGGCGCCAGCGCCGCCGCCTACGGATATGAACAGTCCTCCGATGACGACAAGCGAAGTGCAGACGAGATGGCTAAAGATGACCAGATGATGGTGCTGACAAAGAAGATGATCGAGATCCGAAATATTCTAGCACGAGTCGGGCAGTCGAGTACCCTCACCTTACCGTCCATCGTCGTTATTGGATCGCAGTCGTCAGGGAAGAGCTCTGTGCTGGAAGCTATCGTAGGACACGAGTTCTTGCCAAAAGGATCGAATATGGTCACTCGGAGACCTATCGAGCTTACCCTAATCAACACACCTGACTCGGATGCCGAGTATGGTGAATTTTCAGATCTGGGCTTGGGAAAGATCTCAGATTTCTCATCTATCCAGAGGACTCTAACGGAACTCAACCAAGCCGTTCCAGACAGCCAATGCGTATCGGATGACCCGATACGCCTTTCTATATCATCGCCAAATGTCCCGGACCTCTCTCTTATTGACCTCCCCGGCTATATCCAAGTCGTCGGACAAAACCAACCACTGGAGCTTAAACAGAGGATATCGGAGCTCTGTGATAAATACATCCAAGCACCGAATGTCATCCTGGCTATTTCGGCCGCCGATGTCGATTTAGCTAACTCTGCGGCTCTGCGGGCTAGTCGAAGGGTCGACCCAAGGGGAGAACGGACAATTGGTGTTGTGACAAAGATGGATCTAGTCGATCCTGGTCGGGGTGCGTCGATTCTGGGCGATAAGCAATACCCGCTTCGGCTGGGCTATGTTGGCGTCATTCCTCGCGTGCCCACGACAACTGGATTATTTAAGAAGGGCAATGCAAATGTTACGTCCGCTATTACTCGGAACGAAAACTCCTTTTTCTCGGCTCACCCGTTGGAGTTTGGCCCCGGCTCGGATGTCCAAGTTGGGACTTCAACGCTGCGCAGAAAACTCATGCACGTCCTAGAACAGACTATGTCGGCCAGTCTGCAGTCTACAAGCGACGTGATACGGCAAGAGCTTGAAGAGGCTACTTATGAGTTCAAAGTCCAGTATAACGACCGGCCTTTATCTGCCGAGTCGTATTTGGCCGAGAGCTTAGATGCCTTTAAGCACTCTTTCAAGCGATTTTCTGAAGAGTTCGGCCGTCCTCAAATGCACGAGCTGCTGAAGAGTGAGCTGGATCAACGTATGCTCGACCTATTAGCAGCGAGATACTGGAACAAACCTATCTATGATTTAAGCGTACCCATCGCTGAGCCTAACAGCCTTGTCGACCTCCCAAAAGCAGACCCGAACTCCCTTTACTGGCGGAGACAACTCGATGCATCCACGTCAGCACTCACCAAACTTGGAGTTGGTAGGCTTGCCACCAATGTGGTAGCTAGCTGTATCCAGTCTCACGTCGACGCTCTCATTGGCCAGTCGACCTTTGTGAACCACCCATTTGCGCGCCAGGCGATTACCGAGGCGGCCTCGAGTATCTTGAATGATAGATTCTACAGCACTAGTGATCAAGTAGAAAATTGTATCAAGCCCTTCAAGTTCGACATCGACATGGAAGAGCGCGAATGGACCACAGGCCGAGACCACGTCCAAGGCGTTTTGAAAAAGGAATTGACTGCCTGCGAGGGTGCTATGAAGGACCTTGAGACGAAGGTTGGCGGGCGGAGGAAGCTGAAGGAAGTCATGAACTTTGTCGACAAGGCTCGGAAAGGCGATGTGGTGGTTGAGGGTGACAGCCGTAGTGGGGCCGGAGGGTTTAGCGCTGAGTTGCTTTCCAAAGGTCTGACTTATCTGATCCTAAGTCATTCAGTTCCCAACTAACATGTCTATAGGACGAGACGCTATTTTCCTCCGTGACCGTGCCGATATCATCAAGATGCGGATGCTCGCAGTCAAGTCAAAACAATGCGCCAACATCAAGAACAAGTACCACTGTCCAGAAGTTTTCTTAGACGCAGTGGCTACGAAACTTGCGTCAACAGCTGTCCTGTTTCTAAACGTGGAGCTCCTTTCAGAATTCTACTACAATTTCCCGCGCGAGTTGGACATGCGACTCGGGCGCCACTTATCGGACGACCAGGTCGAGAAGTTCGCCAAGGAAGATCCCAAGATCAGGAAACATCTGGAGGTCATTAAGCGTAAAGAGCTCCTCGAACTGGTACTTGAGAAGATGGAGAGCCTTCGGCAGCTCGAGGGCCTAGAGAAGGAGCGGTCAGGGAGGGCTGGCGCTAAGAACAACGAGAAACAGCGCACACGATGGGGGCTTTTTTAAGTTAGATAACCGGAAAACTTCCCCCCTGGTTATTTTTGACGAATCATCACGATAGGGAGAGGAGTTAAAAAGGTGTTGTTTTAGCGGTCATAATGTCTTATGTCTCTAGATATCAACTTCGAAGTCCCAACTCGACGGTCGGCTCCTGACAGCAATGTTTGCGGTTACATAGATTTTGATCACCCCCTTTCTTCAATAGCAACGTTTGATATACAATCGCCACTATATTACGGTTTCTGTTGCCTTGGGGTCTATGGGGTCATGCCCGTTTATTCTTTCATCTCCGTACTTGAACACCGTTTATTACGTGGAAGAGATGGGGCCAAGGCAACCAGGTTGTCGTATAAGGGACCAGGACCCTGAATCCCCTCACCAGCAAGACACGTCCCACCCCTAGCAACACTTCAACCCGGCCCTCCGTCACGGCAACAGACATTGTCCCTCTAGAAAGGGTTATATAGATCAATTGACCTGGGTACCATTACCCCAAGTGGGATAGTTCCAATTCTCGTTTCTGGTGCAGTGATTGAAGTTCGAACACAGTTTCCAAAAATGAGATTTCTTTTTTCCCTCTGAGAAACTCAGTTCAAATCCCTGTCTGAACATAATTCTTATTATTATTTTAATGGTTTAAAAGTTGTCTTGAAGAACCCCTATGATTGCAATGAGGGACATTTCGACTCCTGAGTTTTTGTTTTCTTTTCGCGCGTTTTTCGTCCACATAGCTCATGTACATACTGTGATCATCCTTCCGTGTGATCATCAAAATGGAAGTAATCAGGAGCTGACTGGTCGATGGTACCTTAGGTGTCCCATGAGGGCGGCTGAGTGGCATGAAGCAGACATAGAACGAAGACCAGGCAAGGGCTACCTAGGCAATAAGATGCAACTGTCCATTCCGAAACAGAGGGTCCCCTTTGCTATTATTAGAGATTAAGCAGAGCGGTGAGAATGAAGAGAAGAGATCTAGTCCGGTCCTCAATACGCGGAACTAGGACTTTGTGTCTAGAGGCGTTCTCAACCCTCGCTGAAGGAACTGAATCAGATGTCAATGTAGGCTGAAAGCTCGCTTAGAAGACTACTTCGAAGCTCCTAATATTCGGTGGCCGGGATCCAGGCCCCTTACACAAGTGTTGCCGAGAGACTTACTAGGATATTCTTACTGCGATACAGATTCCTGAGCTCAAAAGCTGCAATATAGGTCGTTCAAGTATATTCAACAATGACTCAACTGGCGAACAGGCTCTTCAGAAGCCTGACAAGAGCCGGTCTCTCATCCTCATATTATCACCCTTGTTATACGTGCTCATTCTCCGAACGTACCTATATGAACGTCAGGGATATCTTCAGGGGTTCGCTTTTACGACCTACCAATCGCCAACGGCATGAAAATAAAGCCTCTGACGAAATTATCACGGAGTGGCTGGCCGTGGCACTTCCAACTAAAATTCTCGGATCAAGAAACGAATCATATTAAGATTAACGAATTCATCTTCTTACATGTTGGGGCTACTGCATCGCCGTATTGCTGAAAATAGCCTACCTTAGGATGTATCTAAAATTCCTACATACATGTACATGTAGTAATAGCCGATGCTACCGAAGTATCGGGATCCCTACCTGCCTCGGGTAGCTACTCGGCCATTTATTGGGCAAAGCTAGCGGCAGGAGATTCCGAGGGGATGGGCCGGACTAGGGCAAGCAAACATAAGACATGATACACGTCACTTGTGAGAGAACGAGGCTTGCACACGGAATCTTCCTGTGCTCCTGACTCGAATTCTGTAGGTGTTATCAAACAATTCTCGTCTTACCTTGGATATTGGGTACGGTTGCAATGATTGCTAAATTAATGTTAATAAGTAGTATTAATACCGACCGAACGGATTAACATAAATAGCTAATACACAAAGACAGAGTTAGAACACGGGAAGATATTAGGTTGACATATAATGATAGATGATTGGAGAATATGGAAGACCCTTATTCAGGAGGTCGCATTGTACCTGATTGGCCGGGTCTATCTTTGCCCCAGATTTCCATTACAGGTCGCTAAAACAGGCGCTGCTAATTACAGTGGTCCGTAAGGCCTAGACCCATGCCGTACCCCGGACACCTGCAGCTGCCAAACTACCAACCCTGCCAACCTAGGCACCTGCAGTTACATAGGTACCTCCTCTCAGCTGGGCCCAACCGACGTAATAGCAACCAGGGGGGTCTGTAGCGACCGCCGTAAAGTTTCCCAAAAGATCCAGGGCCAACCAGAGACGTCTCAGTGTTCCTCCCGTTACTGTCACTCTCCAATCTGCGATCTCGCAATCCAGTAATCTATGCACGCCACGCATTGGATGACTGCAACGCAGAAAAAAGAAAAAGGAAAAAGAAAAAGCCACCTTTGTCTACCACTTAAATCGGCAACGAGTCAATTACCATAATTTACCTCGCCGCTTCACGACCACGGACGTTCTTCAATAAAGTTCTGGTTGGATCAACGGCCACCGTCTTAATCGAATCCGAATCTCTATCACATGTCCGTGCTGTGAGAAGAATGTGTCGCTTTCTGGTAATTTGCCCTTGGAACCGGTCACGCGAGTCGCGAAGCAAAATACTGATGGTCAACATAGGTTTTTCAAGGCAGCGACGAGATCCTGCTCTCGAAACTGATTCTCGAGCCGACACATTCCATCCTCAAGCAGTCGTTTGATTCACGATTACGACTAGTAAGTTGCACTACGTCTCAACTATCAAGAAACCAAAAAGAGTATAACTGACCTATCGTACAGGATACGCGACGCGGCCAGAACAATGCTGATGGCTTTGGTATTGGCTTTTACACCGACCCGAAACTAGGCGCCGCTCCCTGCCTCTTCACTTCGACTATTCCCGCGTGGAACTGCACGAACCTCCATCGTATCGCCTCCAAGACCGCATCACGACTCGTCTTCGCCCACGTTCGAGCTACCACTGAAGGTTCTCTTAGTGAGGACAACTGCCATCCTTTTTGCCATGGAAGCTTGATGTGGATGCATAATGGCGGTTTGGGAGGTTGGAAGCACATCAAGAGAAAGCTTGGCGAGAGACTGCATGACAGATGGTACCTTTCCGTGCAAGGTGGAACAGACAGCGAATGGGCCTTTGCACTGTTCCTCGACCGTCTTGAGCGTCTAGGTACCGACCCGAGTGACCTATCTAAGAAATTCACTCCGGTTATGCTTCGCGACGCTATGTTGCAGACGATCGAGATCATCAACGAGCTTACTATGGATATTCCCGAGAGAATCATCCAGCAGGAGAATGTCGACACCAGAAGTTTACTGAATTTTGCCGTCACAGATGGGAACACCATTATCTGCACGAGATATGTGAGCAGCAAGACCGATGAGGCGGCTAGCTTGTACTACTCATCAGGCACCCAATGGGAGACGAAGCCCGAGACGAAACCCGCTGCGAACAACGACCGAGACTACCAGATGGAGCGCCGAGACAAGGGAGCCGATATTGTGCTAGTTGCCAGCGAACCCTTGACGTTCGAACGAGGTACGTTACACATCTATCTGTGCTTGTATGGTATACGTGATGCTTACGATATTCTAGAAAACTGGGTCAATGTCCCTACGAACTCCATCTTGACTATTCATGGCCAGACCGTTATGGTCAACCCCATCATTGATGGTTACTCGGACCGCGACCCTTATCATAAGCGCTCGTCAGCTTTCGCGCAAACCAAGGGCCTTACAACCAATGAGAAGGCAGCCCCGCGCGCGGGTAGCCCTCTGTCGACCCCAAGTATCGATCTTGAGAGTCACAGGCGTATTCTAGGCCCTCTAATCCCTGCCGGTATTGGACGAAGCCGCACACCCGAGTTCTCGCCATTGCCAATACGCAATAAGACGCCACTGTCGTATTCCGAAACAGCTTTGGCTCCGTCGGACATTCGTGCTCCTCCAAGTGAACCCCCACCTCGCCCAGAGAACCGGCCGGAAATGAGCAATAAGCTTCCCTCGCAAGGCAATATCAAGAAGAAGAGGCGCTCCCTCAATTTCGGAGAGCAGCCTCATCCTGCTGACCACCAGGTGGATACGGAGCTGCCCATGCCGGACAGCCCCGTTCAGAGTTCCTCATCGAGAGCCCCCGACTACACTACTTCGGAGAAGGCGGCGCGCGTCCTCGGCATGGCTCTGTAGTAAGAAGCCTTAATGACGGATCTGCGTGGTCTCTTAGTTCTGTTTTTCTTCTTTCAAAACCATGCATAATGAGGGTGGTCTTTTTCAAAAATTAGATTTGTCCAGCACTTTACTGATGACAGAATGACTTCACAGTGGTAGGGATGATGGTAGCACGGCGTTTGTCTGACTGTGGAGTTTATTTCCCTAGAATGGAATGAGTGGCGCATTGTGTAGCATAGCAGTAGCATCAAAAGTTGATAGTTGGTTCCATACCTGATAATGAATTTGCTCTTTGCTCTAAACCATGATTGAGATGTCTTTTGTGTGCTCATAAGAGGGTTGATTTTATATACGATGGACCACTTGACTGTGATACTGGCATGCAACGTTACAGTACACGCCTTTGGAAGCCTTATGGACAGAAGCTATGTTGGTTGTCAGGGGGTTCAGGGGCTGATTACATAACCCATTTTCATTTAAATTCGGAAGAATCTCCCTAAACTTCTTTCTACTCTTAAGACTTTTCATGTCGGTGGTTCTATTAAATAATACGCACTCGGGCTTTCGGTCTCTTTCCAACCCAGAGATAGGGCTTGCTTCAACTATTCATTCTTGACATACCTACCGGTAGGTAAGTAACTAATTCGATTTATTTATACAGAAATAGTATGTACGCGTATCTATCTAGATGGAGGTACCTAACATCTAAGACACACCTACCTTATCCAACTAGCTCGGCTAGTCCAAAGGCGCATGTTCATGTTGCCATAACACATGAAGAATATATATCCGTATCTGTATCTGCTAGGTAGCTATCTCTCTCAAGCCCTCGCCGCAGACCCGATCCGCACCGACCTAGTCGACGACCGCGGCGCCACCGGCCTGCCGCACGGCGCAGAATCCCACTCGCCGTCGCTTGCGCTCCCGTGGCCCCATCGCCTGGCCGTCGGCGCCGGCTCTATCGTCACACGGATCTCCTGGTCGACGATGATGCCGCCCGACGGCCGGCCCGCCGCGCTTTCCGTCCGTCGGTGGTGGTTGTTGTCGTTGACGCCGGCTGTGGTCGTCGTGGTCGGGGCGTCGGTGGTTAGGATGCGCTCGTCGCTGCCCCAGGCGTTGGTCTGTTGTTTCGGCGGTGGTCAGTTGGTTTCCTTCGCGACGTCCTCGGTGAGGCGAGGTGAAGTGGGAAATTAGTGTTATTCGCTTACTGCTGGGTGTGTGCGTCGGTGGCTGAGAGTGCTCAGCGGGTAGCTTCGCTTGCTGGCGGTTGTGGCGGTCGTGCGCGAGAACCGGCCCGCGATGGTTAGGCCGAGTTTCTCGGCGCCGCGCTTGAAGAGCGGGTGTAGGATCGGTATGTTTGTTACGGCTATGGCGACGAAGGTCTCGCGGCATGCCCATGCGCTGCCGTCGTAGACTACGTTGGTACCACCCTGCGATGTGGAACGTCAGAAACCACCTAGGTACAGGTTGAAATACGGGCGATCGACTTACTCGCAAGATTACGTCGGCTCGTATGACACCAGTTATCATGGAGAAGACGGCGCCGCTGAATAGGGTGATCAGAATGGCTTTTCTTTGCCATGTGATATTTGCTTTCCATAGTAGCTGTGTCGGGTCGGTTATAATCAGCACGGCTGATGGTTTAATATCTCATCACGGGAGGTAAGCGTGTTATAAGAAACTTGAGAGCGTACCGGCAGAGGAATTGATAAGAGATATACGTCTGTCAAGATGTTCGGTATGAGAACTACGAAGACGTAGACTTTGGAGATTGCCGGTTGACAAGAATCTAATTCGGTCGTCAGCGGTACAAATTTTGAATAGACATAAGGCCTGCACATACTACCCGGGTCGGGGTTGATCTGCCAGAATTTCGACATCGGTTGACAAGATAGGAGCATCGTTAACGCCACTGCCACATACGTCGTTCCTAAGAGGACATACGCAAAGCGCACTCGCGTCCGCAGGTTCGTCAAACGCTCACTCTCCGCCACTTCTAGTCAGTATAAGAAGCATTTAGAGGAAGACAGGTATAACATACGTCAGTCGCGAGTAGAATACGGCAACGCAAACTTTGAGCGCCCAGAGCATGAATGCGTATACGGACCACAGAAACACCTGTGCCTTGGAACCAGCTTGCCTGTACACGTACTCCTGCGTCTCGGGTGAGAGCGTTGCGCGAAGTTCGTCGCTCAAGTGGCTGTTCGTCAAGCCGCGTAGTTTCACCATTACGATATATGCTATTGTCGTCGCAATTCCGAAGACCGCCTATAATTCCCCGTGCCTCGAATGTCAGCCATATAAGGCGCTCTCCACAGCCCGTCTCTGCATTGCTGTGAGTCACCCAGTTCATCGTGGACTTACACCTATCACAGGCATGAGAAAGTCGTCAACCTGCCAGTGTGCAAACCCGACCTGTGTCCAGCGTACGTAGACACGAAGCCCGATGATGGTCACTGATATCGCGAGGACCGTGAAGTCTTCCGCCCTTGTCATCTTAGAAATTTGCCGAGGTCGGCTTATCGGTACAGGAAGGTGAATATTCACTGTATCAAACGTTTGAGAAAGAAACCGGTAAGACCTCGCCAATGAGACAGCCCGCGACAACAGCTATGAGGTTTATACCTTGAGCGTTAAGGCAGAAACATTGAAATGGGATTTTCGAAGATAAAGGACTCAATTTTGACTACTATATCGCGCTGGTGTTGTTTACCTAACATTGATTATCTTACCGACGGCCCAGTCTTTCTGCTACATCACAAATACGGACGTATAGGCAAACTTCTACGGGTTACGGTGAGAAAATTCTACCCCTGCGCTAGATGCCTCTCACCAGACATTACCAGATACTGTAAGCGAGAAATCTAGGGCCGAGCCACTGGGTGAGAGATACGGAGCCTCCATGTTTGCCCTATACTCAGCTTAATATTACTGTGTAGTTCTTATCTAAGGTATTCAAGCTGATCATATTCCAATATCACATCTCAACTTGCACATAATTACCTACCTGGTAAGCTGTTGGTTAATCTGTTGGTTGACCTCACTAAACCGCTCATTTCTTCTTGTCGATTTCCTTATGGCAAACCAACTACCCGGAACGTAATACTACCTACTACTTGAATATAAAAAGACAGTACATCATAGCCAACTTGTACGAGATTATTCTCACGCTACTGTTATAACTTTACCAAGGTAGTCCTGCTATAACCTGTAATATAAACCAGAGGCTACATAGTATTATCCCGCAAAGGTTCTCTAGCATCAGGCATCAACCACCAAATCCGCTTGGAGAATGTTTGCTATTAGCTGGCGTATGTTTGCCCAACGCTTGCACGTGGAAGTACGACGTCAGATACCGATAGGGAGGAACCATCTGATAACACAGGCGTACCATAGATCTACCACATTTACCATAGGGCAAGCCCTGCAGAGGAACGTAACACTACCACCCTACCACACCTATCACAACACAAGGGGTATCATAGAATGTTACATAAACTCATTTTAGTAAATGAACTGGGCGTAATAGAACCGAGGACGTGCATGACATGTACCTGCATATACTCGGGCTTATACGATACTCGGGCCGTATAAGCCCTATGCGTTCTGCGGTACCTCCACAAGGGCAAGGTAGTTCTGATTCGTTGGATTTCGCTAGAATTCGCTTACATTTGCGCTATGACACAAGCAACACACAAGAAGGCGTTATGGCTTTAATTAGGTATCAAGCAAATCCAGTACTCGGGATTACCTCGCCTCGTTTATTATTACCGATAATGTTCTAGTTATTATAGAATGGATGCGTATCAAAAGATAAGGTTGTTATACATGATAAGGTATATGGGATGGGAGTATATAGAAGGCTGCTATACTAGTAGTTATACCATCTCATCGTCAATGAGAGTGAGGTTTTCGCGTAGTTCGTGTCGATGGACATCGAATTTCTATCCTAAGCACATTAGGCGGTGGGAAAGTGTTGATATATCTGCCTTATATGGTTATATTTCTCGAATGAATATTTCTTCCCGACGCTATTCTTCTATAAGGAATAGTCAAGAGGCTCCGATGCGGGAGACAGGGGGAGCACAGCAGATGCAACACTCCCCACACCCAGTTACCTAGAAAGGCACTACCGGTATATGCAAGTAAGCTTACCTTAATGCTACCCTCCCAGAGAGGGTTAAGGCCCAACTGGGAGTTCCCGATCATACCTTAATAGTACATCAATCCCTATCCGGGTCGGAAACCCCTTACCCAGCAACTTAACCCCTTTCGGCTCGTGTCGCTTATCTCCTCCCGCACTCCCCCGTCTAACGCCTCTCCCTAGTCAGATCGGCATTAAACGACTTTAAGATCGCCTCCATACGTTGAATTTACGACTCGAGTGGATCGCAACCCAATTCCGAGGCGGGTACTGCAACTACAGGTATATCGAAATATATAAGACGGCGTCCAAAGCCCGGAATTTGAGGAAACCCGATCGGGGTGTCGGTCGTCTCAACTCAAGTCCCGCATTCCCTTCCCGCAGGATTCTCCCCCGCCCGTACCCGCGTCCAACTACCGTCTGAACAAGGGAATTCCGCAATGATTATGGCCAGATCACTCAGCCTTGATAATAGCATTTCGGACCGGTCTTTGCCCGCCTCTTACGCCTATGGCATCCTACTCGTCCGACAATTGGTCTGTATCGCGGCATGCCGCATAACACCCCTCATGGTGGCGCGGTTGGCAAGACATCGGAGTTGTTGAGATGGGGCCGGCGGCCGGGTTTCAGTACATCTAAAAGAGCTGCTGGTGGCTCTGAGAAGAAATGATTTTAACCTGCGGTCTTTTGGTTTCATTATTTCACAGTATACTGGATTGTTCACCTTTGTAGGCCTATCTTATAGATCCTCACAATTGTTGACAAAGTTCCCTGGAGGCCTGTAGAGCGATATGGCGATTACATATGACTTTATAGTAGTGGGCAGTGAGTTGAAAAAACCACAGTTTAACCTCACAAGTACAGATCTGCTAAACGACATGACATAGGTGGACCGGCGGGCACATGTATCGCGACGGGGCTCGCTAGGTCGGCAAAGAAGCCGTCGGTGCTGCTGATCGAGGCCGGGGGCAAAAACGACGACAGGAACATGCGCGTCGACGGGCAGCGGTGGCTCACCTTCCAGAACAAGGCCATGAACTGGGGCTACAAGACGACGCCGCAGGAGCACTGCGCCGGGCGCCAGATGGACTACTCGCGCGGCCTGGGCCTGGGCGGCTCCAGCGCCATCAACTTCAGCGTGTTCAACGTCGGCGCGCGGGGCGACTATGATGAGTGGGCGCGCGTCGTTAGCGACGACGCCTTTGCGTGGCCACATATGCAGCGGCGCTTCAAAAGCCTGGAGTCTTTCGATGCCACGCTGCCATCCAGCGTCGACGCGCGGTACGCCGCGCCTAACCCCGAAGACCACGGGCACGCCGGCCCCTTGAAGACTGGATACGTCGGCGAGGTTGAGCGGGACGTCCCGCCCATGCTGGCCTTGTTCGAGAAGGCTGGCTTCCCCCTGAACCCGGACCACAACTCCGGAAACCCGATCGGCCTGTCGCTTGCCATCAACTCGTCGAGTAAGGGCGTACGGTCAACGGCGCAGGACTTGCTCCACCCGGTCCCGGGAAACTTGACAATTGTTACCGATTCCCCGGTCCAGCGTATTATTCTGGATGGGAAGAAGGCTGTTGGCGTCGAGTCGAATGGCAGGAAGTGTGAGTATTAAGAGTTTTTCGCAAAGTGTTTTCTTGTTTTGTATTTTCGACCTTCGCATATACTATTCCCCCCGAAGGCAAATAAGCTTATATGTTGCTTTAGATTTCGCCACCAAGGAGATCATCCTCTCAGCAGGCTCCCTCGACGGCCCGAGGGTCCTCATGCACTCGGGCATTGGCCCCAAGGCGCAACTCGAGAAGTTTGGGATTCCCGTGGTCCAGGATGTCCCGGCCATCGGTCAGGGCCTGCGCGACCACATGTTCGTCCCCCTAGCTTACACACGGACCGAAGGAGACACCGATCGCGCGACCTTCTATGGAAATAAGCAAGCGATGGACGACGCGCTGGAGCAGTGGAAAAAAGACGGCACGGGGCCGTGGGCCAAGTTCGCCTGCGAGGTGCCGATCGGGTGGTTCAAGCTACCCAAGCTCGTCGGATCCGCGGAATTCCAAAGCCTGCCGGCCTCGGAAAAGAAGTACCTGAACCACCCGACGGTGCCGCACTACGAGCTCATCAGCCACTTCCCGGTGCACTACTTCATCCCGGGCTTCCCGGACGCGGCGCTGAACTACTCGGCCTTCCTAGTGTTCCTGTACAACGCGCAGAGCCGCGGCGAGGTGACACTACAGTCGGCGGACCCGAACGCGCCGCTCAAGTTCGACCCCAAGTTCTTAGGCACGGCCTTCGACCGCCGCGTCGCCGTCGAGGCGCTGAGGGACGCCGAACGCATCTTCAAGTTCGCCGACTACGCCAAGGACAGCGTGGCCCCGATCGCGGCGCCTGCCGGCGACTCCGACAAGGATTACCTCGACTACTGGCGCCAGAGCATCGGGTCTAGCTGGCACATGACTGGCACCGTTAAGATGGGCAAGCCCGGCGACGCCGACGCGGCTGTGGATAAGGATTTCCGGTTGATGGGTTTCGAGAACCTTCGTGTGGCCGACATGAGCGTTGTTCCCGTGCTTCCTAGCTGCCATGTCCAGTCGGTTGCGTATCTCACGGGTCTGACGTGTGCTGAGAAGTTGATTGCTGAGTATGATCTTGCATAAACTTGTCTAGAGAGAGAAGCATTGCTTGGTTTTGGTTAGGTACCTAGGGCATATAGGAAAACTCAAAGGGGTCCAGCTCGGTTTCATGTAATATGTAATAGGGTCGTAGAAATTTAGGGACATTAAGTTAACAAATTGCTGACGAACTTTTCGTACTTAATATTCCCAATCTTGATCGATTGAGATGATGGTATAATTAACAGTGTAGATTTGAAGATAATACGAACCGTACTTTTATTTGGTCAACTCGAGTCCTCTTCAAAGGTACCTAGGTAGGTACAGTTTCATATAAAGGAGCCATCATCGGATACGCCAGATAGATGAAAGTAAGATGTGCTCTAGAGAGGCAGGTACGCGGTAGCTAGCAGTGAGATAACTCAAATGGGAGTAAGTACAGTATCTCATCCACATCTAAGGCAAATAAGTTACCAGAGATGATCCCGTCGACCGCTACCTCGACCAAACTCGGTGAATCTCGTCAGTGTATGTCCCATTAGAGCCAACAATGAAGGGAACCCTCCTTACCTACCAAATTCAAAGTCATGGATATTTAATACAATATCAATACCTATTAACGATCACGATAAGCTTCTTCCCCGTATCCTGAAGCTCATCTGTACCAAGCTTAACAATAGCCACTATCTTCACAATTTAGCGTGCCTTGCCGGTGCTCCCAATAGAGTTCAGTCGCTGGCGTAGTCTCATACACTTAGCTCTCACCTATTCGCTTGGAGGTCATGTCCATCCAACAATTATAACGGCGTCGAGTTCCGTCCACATAAGATTCGGAGACTAGGATGAATGGTTTATCTACTACAAGCGATCTAGCCAATCTCATCAAACGAAAACCAACGCAGATACATGTCTAGTCTAACCTTCGTCTATCCTCTCCCCTCTCAAGAAGCGAATCTGCTTCGCCGTCTTTTGCCGAGCCATCGTCTCTGTAGAGCACGTAATGTTGGGTCATGAACACCAAGTCGTACAGCATGCTCACGTTACCGAGCGCGAACTTGACTGGGTTACCAGTAACACCCGACCAGTCGCCCTGTAGCCAGGAATCGATACCCAGCTGCGCGATGCTTAGTATACCGCCGACGAAGTCCAGCAGGATCTGCCATATGCTCCATCCCTTGGTGCTGCGGTTCCGGAAGTTGTACACGAGCTGGGGCGCGTACTTGACGAGCGTGATGAGCAGCTTGACGTACGAGATGGTGTAGACGACGTCTAGCCACGCCCATTCCGTCTTGGGGTCTGCGTCTGGGGGTGTGGAGAGGACAACAAAGATGATGATGACGACGGCGACGACGGAGCCGGTCACGACGCCTAGGATCAGGCGCGAGGGCTTGGTGCCGGGAGCTCTGTCGAAGCCCCAGGCTGAGGGGGCGAAATACTGAGTCGTCAGTACGGCGCAGACGACGAACGCATGCGCAGCGAAGACGATATCATTCACCGCGACGGACGGCGTGTGGCCGTTGTTGCGAAGGGCATACTGGTTCCGGATGACCGGCGATGAGTAGAAGACGGTGTTATAAATGAGATAAGCAATGAAACCTTGACAAAACCGATTAAAATGATGCAATTTGGAGTGAGATGCGATGAACCTACCGATTGTGTTGATAAAGGGGAAGTCCACAGTAGTACCCGAGGTCGATTTCCTCCGGATGTTCAAAAGCGGCTGCGAATAGAACGACAGGGACCAGGATAGAGTGTATATCCACCCGAATAAGGCGGAGAGGAACTCGAGGAAACTCATGATGGTCAACCGGGTAAACGGTGCTTGGCGCACAGGACAATTGCTTGGTGATTAGATCTTGCGGAGCTCTGCTGATGGAGATGACTCCGCCGTAGCATTCGGGTTGAAATGACGTGTGATTGAGCCCTCTTGGATTTCCTCCTTATCGCGAATGCCTAGATAGTTCCCACGACTATCAGTTTATTGATGCAACTTATAAGTGAATCTTTTCTCAAGGAAAGTTATCTTATCAACGTTCTGAATGTGATGAGAGTTGTATCGAGGTGTTTTGAAATCCCGACCGGAGATTAGCGAGCTTTAGCTTACGGAACCCCACCTGTGGTGAATTGCGCCATCATGGCCGAAGACAAGTCAAGTCTAGCGTGTTAAATCACTTGACATGGGTTCCAAGGTTAATTTTAACTCCAGAAAACTCCCTCCTTAGGTACCTACATTATGTAAGGTAGACTTGCAACTTACATCATCTCTTGATACCAGGTACCTGGTAGGTACCTTGATCGATTATTTACCTGGCCGATTCATACCGTTGACAAATGATGTGTAATCTGTGGCGTAGACAAATTTGGCCAAGTGAATGACATTTGTACCCGCCGGAATCTTACCCATCTGGCGGCAGCCATTGAGGTACGATTAAATATGGTATCAAGCAACATCAGACCTTGATAATATGGCAACGAACAGCTCAGCCAAGTCGGAAGAAACTATTCTGATTGAAGGTAAACTTCCAAATAATATACCTATACATACTCTAGTGTTCATATATATCCAGAGAAGAGTTATATACAATCTTTAACAGTCAGAACAAATACAACGTACCCATGTAGCCGGTATGGTTGAAGCCATATGCTGTTAAAGCTACTTCAATGTGCGGACTTCGTATGCCATACGCACTAAGACGGCAGCACAGAAATTAGCTGAAAGCAGGTATTTTGTAAGTTTGGAGGCTACTAAGAAGTTACTTGTTAGGATTGAGATAAATACGATATTGTAAGTTAACGTTCTTCACGTACCGTCTCATGATAGCTCGGGTCGTTGTATTATACCTGATTATACTATGTGACGAGATAGCCTGATTCTAATAAAAATGCTTGGGTATACCCATATAGGGATAACTATGTAGCCCAACGATCCATAGCCCGCCTCATTAGTCGGGCGAGAGTGCGGAAAGCGAATAAGGCTCCTTTCCCCTCGTATTCTCTGTAAGGTCTCGGTCGTCTCTTCTCAGGGGCAACGTAGATCATCCATACTACACTGACAGCCTCGTCTCGGTTCCGTCTGCCGGGTTCATTCCACGAGAGAACAGAGGGACGGCTGGCTCTTCGAAGTGATTAGTAACTGCATGGACATATCGTATTCGCTTAGACTACGTACCTACACGGTACACATGTCCCTCCCAAGGAACTGCATGAGAGAAAAGGCAATAGGGGCTCTTGGATTAGCAAGACTGGAAGCGTGAAGTTACCCTTATAGCCTTATGAAGCTTGCATTGTCTTCATATGTCAATTGAAGTCAGCTGGCAAGTCGTAGAAATGTTTTGTAACGTATGAACTTTCATCGTCATTATTGAAAAGCGTATATGCCAATTCGGGACAGCGATGTTAAGGTCAAGCTTAAACCTATAGCTTACCTACCTAGGTAAGTACCTACATAGATAGATAATTGACATAGCTTAAGTCGTTATATAAGGTACCTCCTACATTTAGGTATGTACTACATGTTTTGCCTGCCCCTTGGTCGTCTTGCGTCGCAACTTGGCTGTGTTACGAAAAATACCCGGCCATCGCATGTGGATGCCTACCTAGGTACTAAGCTTCCAATTCCCCTTTCGGGCAAACTTATGTACTGCGTGACCTCTGGGGCTGTCTTTGGAGATCTGCGGTGGAGATGGGTGTGGTCAGTGTAAAAATAAGTTGCTGGTTGTAGGGACCAGAACGATACCAACATGGTACCTAGGGTACCTAAGGAAGTCTGGGGATATCGGAGTACATGTATGTAGTTCCCAGATAGGGGTTGCGGCTCAAACAGTGCGTTGTGTACCTACTTGGCAAATGGTATGACTATCTCCCCCTCGCAGCAGGCAACAAGCAGGGCAGATCTCAGGAAATCAAGTTGTTGCGACATGGCGCATGCGATTGGTTGAAAGCTTTGGGCGCAAAGAGAAGAAACATTAGAGTGGGGTCCTTCGTCGCTTCAATGGCCCATGAGTTGTGATAGTGAGAATTAGTTTGTAAAGGACCTGCATGATGTTGCATGGCAGTCCGTACAAGAGCCTGCCCTGCTATCATTTCATCCTATAGTAAGCCTCTTCATTGATCGATGCGGAGCTTCCGTAATCTTAAAAGGCTGGAGCTGTCTTTCTACGTGAATACCTGATAGGCGCCTGTCAACATTATCGCTTTATTCTGCTATATGCAAATTATCGCACCAGATATGCTTATGTCGGCGCAATCTCTTTACTAAGTGCGATACCTTCTATATGAAAAAAAGACATATCAAGGTAGAGTTTTTTTGGTTATCTCCTAACATCATCTTCTCGGTAAGATTATTACCAAGTCGTAACTGCTTGTTTAAATAGCTTTAAGTTATCACTTCTAGTATGAGCAGTTAGGTAAGTTCTAGGAAGCCTTGCTTATGAAATTAAAAGCGTTAGCATCCTTATATCAGAATGTCCTAGAGACCCCCACCGTTTTACAAAGCCCGAGGTGACGTAACTGCATTCCTTGCCGTATCCTTGGGACCCAACAAACCTTATTGTAGGTACCCCTGAAATCATAGGTACCCCTAGCTGACAGGGATGTATTCTAGTAACACTGCATACCTCATACCCTACCTGCGTACGTAGTAGCTGATGAAGTGGTTTTTTTAACTTATCTATTGTAACTTATCTCAAATCATTTCAAGAGTGAATATCAACATTTATAGGTCTTGGTATAACCTACTACCGAATGATCCCTAGCTTCCTAGACTTGTAAATTCCACCCGCGCGTATCCGCTCTAGACTACCGGTAGGTACCTACCTGGTATCTAGTCAACAATTTAGTCATCCTTAGGAGAAACAAGACAGCATTGAAGTTAGAACTTTAGCTGCCCTTCGTTTCCGCTGCGATAGAAGCGTTTACATTTATACCTGGTACCTATAACAATTAAGTGTATGTGATGATTGCATGTCCTATCTTCCATGTTGAAAGAAAAATGTTTACCTAGGTACATATAAGGACGTCCGCCGTACATCACCGCTTAAATACACCCCTTTCCTGCCTCGTAAATTCAACCCATCATCATTTGGCCGTGCTTTTGATGATCATGGTCTCCATGTGTGACTTCGCCATCCAAATACGCTGAGAGTCACTGCTAGTACTCAGCGCTAAGGCCAGCCTGAACATGTAAGCGCCTTGGAGATTTCTGCACCCCGGTCGCCGCCGCAAACCACCCCCATGTCAGCTCCACCCCTTCGTTGTTGCCTTGTCCGATGAGAGCGTAGGGCGCTGATGCCAAGAAACTGGATGAGAAAATCGAAGAGACGAGGTTTTCAAATGCTAATGTGGTGGGAATATCACTTCGGCAATGATGCCGTTCTGTTGTTGAGGTTGTTGCTGTTGGAGCAGAATAAACTCTGACTCTGCCGCTGGGTGTGGTCCTTCAGTCACCATTATTGGACTAGCTGGACGTCGTTTGCTGCGTTGCTAAGTCAGTAAGGAACATCAATGTGAACGAAGCCGCCGTACCGATATGGACGTTTCCATCTCAATCCGAAACACATGATACTGCCTTCGCTACTAGCGTGATAGGAAAGTGGTTGGTTGGCTCGAAGGCAGTATCCGGCGCTATAAATCTCAAGAAAGCTGTCGGTTTTGAAGTTGATAGTCAAATTGAAGCAACCATGATACTTTTTATATTAGCAGGATGTCTAGCAAGCTAGCTTGGCATGTATTGTACCTCTGCCATGCTAATCATTGAGGAGATGATCAGGAATCCAAGCTACAATCCTTGCCCATTCGTATCTAATTGGGCGATTCGAAGCGAGAATCACACTGACTCCTGGGCTTAAGAGTAGGTGGAGTCGAACACCCGTGTTAACCATGAAGGATTCTCGTTCTGAAGTGGAGCATTACAACTGGCGTGTTCCCGTCCGAAAATTGAAATTTCAGACCTGATACGAACGTCCCTTTATTAGCATAACCGTACTTTGAACGGGGAGTATTTCGGACACAAACTGATATGTGATGTGACAGCGAGATCTGGGCCGAGATTAGTAGGACCCCCTGGTCGTCACGGGGAATCATTGGCCTAGCGCGCAAGCCCGGCCCCACATCCTGCGGCACGGCCCGGACTACCTACTCGTAGCGCCGTAAGCAATTGAGTTCCCATCCTGAGCAAGAAGGATACTTACACCTAGACTTCAGTTCCTAACAACGCTATCTGGTCGTTTCGTGTCGAATAGCTCAACTCTTACCCATTAGGTGATCCAGAATCGAGGGTCTCGTTCCATTTCACTCGGTAGTCTTGACTGGGAATATCCTTGTTACTCTGCCTGGCTGCTGGGTTGTAGGTAGTTCCTTGGGTCGAGGTTAAAATCCTAAGTGACTATACTAACTCGCGGACCCAATCTCTCGTGCTCTCCTTTCGGTTCCGGTCATGTTCTGTATCATTGATCCGTCCATCTAATCAAGCACTATGTTATATAGGAGCTGCCGCCTACAGTCATGATGGTTCACCTGGTCAGGGCCATTCATTCGCTTTATTGGCGAAAACGGTCAAATCGAAGAAAATACAATGACTAACTGTGTAGACCTTGATGCGAGGTTGGGAGGCGGCTGAAAAGGCCGGCGAGGCAACCGATCGTACTCCTAAGGCAACCCTATGCGATCCATAATATGCCCCCCTCCCCCTTGCAGATGCTGCCCAATTCTTCGCGACGCGCATTGAGTCTGCCCAACCCGACCTCGGAGTTCCGAATCAACTACAAAAAGGAATCCCTCAAGATGCGACCCTGAATCGTCAGTGCTTCGCACAGGCAGTAGGACTTATTAAGAGCCTAAGTTTAATTGCTCGTGTACAGCTTGAATGAAGATTGACGACATGGTTGCTGCCAATCACATATAAAATCCCTCTTCGTTCTTCTCGCCTTCAATTGCCGACACTAAGATGACGTTAAACTTTCAAGGGATAAGAGTACCAAGCGCTAGGGTCCTAAAGTGTACTTTTGGCGGTGTTGGCCTATATAAGGGGGATTTCGCTGCCCTATTCAGACCTTTGGAAGGCCCTGGGTTACTCTAGTCACCTGACAATGCATTATACTACCAGCGAGGCTGCCTCTCCTAGTCTATCATTATACTACATCGAACCCCCTGACATAACCTATCGAGAGCCGGTCATGGTTATTTTTGATAACTACTTCATATATATCCTCCTGGCCACTCGGTAGGGGAGGGCTTAATCCAACACCTCACACCAGATCATATACCATTTCTAGCAGTGGCCTTATAAGTCGTACGGCCCAGCGGCCATTCCCACAAGGACATAGGATACTATGCGGTCAACGAATGTCCAATACGTCATCACGGCATTTCCCGGCTAGGCAAGACATAGATCATTATTGCCCCGACTCATCGTGAGTTCTGACGGCTATCACAAAGTAGACTTCAAATATTTCCTCGAAGGCAAGCCGTAATGGCATTTGCTTGGATTAAGGGTCGTAGGCTAACGAAAGAGCAATGCATCCTTTGGTTCCTGGAAGTTAGTATGTCTCGATGAGATCTTTGAATCATAATCCACCTGGGCAGTTATGCAATCTTCACATTGGGTATCAACCACCTACCTATATACACACAAGT
The DNA here is from genome assembly GCA_022578875.1 of Hypoxylon crocopeplum. Lineage (NCBI taxonomy): Eukaryota > Fungi > Ascomycota > Sordariomycetes > Xylariales > Hypoxylaceae > Hypoxylon > Hypoxylon crocopeplum. The sequence goes on from MU399565.1 coordinate 324,959, forward strand.
CAGCTGAAGCCCCTCGAGCGTAAGTGCTTCATTGTAGGCTGTTCATCGCCGGACGTACCCCCGACGGCATTGCGCATCTTACAAGGTAAATACCATTCAGAGCCTCGCGAGCGGACCGTCTACACTATTGGATGCCAGCGCATCATCTCAGCCTTAACTCCTAGCTCTCTTCATTGGCTCGACATAGCCGCAAATAATGTCAGCCGGACAGCTCTATATCTTTTTCCGTGCCATTAGGAAGAAGTCTTGTGATCGAAGCTTCGTGATGTTTAAATTGCCTGCAGCTAGAGATAACATTATAAGCACCGTAGCCACTCGCCGCACACCATCTCTAGGGATAGACCGCTAGTTAAGTCACGAAGTAGGCATAGCATGGCAGTGCCCCCAAGCTTATCCGATCGCTATTGGCCCATCCCGAACTAACGATTAGATTGGTTGCCTTCTCTCGATTTGAGCCTCATCACTGGTACTTATTAAACTCTTCATGTTTGACCTTGGTGGTATGCATTCATCCCAGAGAGCATCAGTCGCAACTCCTCTAGCTTCGCGTAATGGACAGCTCTTCACAAGCTGAACGGGGTCATGCGCCGCCAATTGCCTCTCAAGTCGAACGACCTCAGTCCAATGGTCAGGAATCGCTCCTCTTTCCATCATCGTAACGCAAACCTAAGGTTGCTGACCTGTCCTAGGATACTCCAGAAGCCCGTCAAGCGATGGAAGTAAGGTAGTATCTGGCGAGGAAATATGTAAGCGCGAAGCTCATGCTACCTCGAGTCTTAAAGCCCCGGGCTTACCTCTATACACGTAGTGTCAGATTCGCTCAAGGGTTGGGCGAGAGCTGCTGCCATACAGAGCCTATCGCATAATCTAAGTCACCATCGAAGATACGATACGCTCTGGCACCGACTTCTCCTGGACCAGCAAAGTAAAATTACCAGCATGGAGGAGACGTTAGCGGAGCTGGACAAGGAAGATGGGGGACAGCCAGAACCCCATTTGGAAAAGCAAGCCCTTGATAAGAACCGTCCGATACATTATCCACGCCGTTGCTCATATTGTAAACACATCTCGCATTTCGAAAGTCAACCCCTGGATCAACATGATCATGAGACTGGGGCAACTCTTAGTCCACTGTCCAGCCCACTGATGGGGAGGGCCTACGAGCTCGAGGGAGACGACATCAAGGACCACCTCATAGAGACGCTTTTTCACAGGCTAAAGCAGTATTGTAAGCAACCAGTCATTCTCATCAAGAAAGGCTTGCATTAACGTACCGGCCCAGCCGAGTCCGTGCTTCTTCTGCACCAGCTGCGAAAGCTTCCCCGAACGAGTCGCCGTGAATGGTCAAGCTTATACCACACACTCAAAGGCGAGAAGTTGCTAGAAGGCAGCGAATGGAACTTCATGTCCTTCCAGGACGACTATTTGAGCACGAAGACCGAACGAGCTGACCGGACCTTTGCGGCCCTCGTTTACGGCGATGCGCCTATCCCTGTAAGAACCCCAACACTCGTCTAAGAAGCGATTAAGATTAAGAACCAAATCTAACTCCAAGCCAAGAGATTCTTCAGGTGGATCTTCAAAGACAGAGACCGAGAATATACCAAGAGTAAAGTGACAAGCAAGGCAACCGTCTACCTGCGCACCGGCGGCATGGAATCGCTCAAGAAGGGTCTTATTGCTGCCGGAACCGGAGTTATCCTGATGGTCCCAATCGGCATCTTGCTGCTCCAGCCTTTGGACAAGGCCCAGTCCCTAGGAGTAGTCATCTGCTTCGGGGCGGCGTTTATCTTCATCATGACGCTCCTAAACATGAAGCTCGAGAAGATGCTTATCAGCATATCTGCCTATTTGGCTGTCCTGGTCTCGTACGAACCCCTTCCGAGTTACTATACTTCTTGGCTTCGCTAATGGATCATGGATATAGGTTCTTAGCAAACACTCAAGAGGGGAAGGCGTGACACTCACTGACTGGGATCATGGCGAGTTCAAAGTGATCTATTGAATTTAGGTTTGGAGATCTAAGGATTATAATCGTGATATTCGCACATGGACCGGTATAACGTCCTACCGGGAGATTCACCTCGTGACAGAAGGGTTATGGGTGCTGAAGAGTAGAGTTATGCTTTGTTCCAAATGGAGAATACGTGGAGATGGAGGCGGAACAGGTTCGAGGCTCTGCGTGTATTGACGATTATTTTTGAAGAAAACGGTGTCGATTTCGCTTTCGGTGTCTTTCTTGATAGCCACGGTTATTCCTTGTCTCGTTTTACGATCTCGCCGTTTCATAGTTTTATTTGTTAGAAATTCGTATCTTTCCTACGTATTCATTATCTAATGTTGACTATTAAAACGAAGGAATGAAGTCCAAAATAGGGGTAACGGCTTAAACTGTGAGTGGTCCGCTAACCGCCTTACCTGAGCCTAGGGCTTTAACCGCGTAGAAGCCCTTTGGAGGCCATGATTGGGTAATGTCTCACCTTTGGGTACGTTTGGGGATACTTGTGAGAGCGCGGTACCCTCTACTTCTCGGCCCCTACCTCGGCTTTTACCTGTTTGACAATGTACATTGTAGCTTACCATTTTCATCTTCATTTCATCGTAAGTGTACCGTAGGCAGGGAATTCCGTTGCGTACTTACCTAATTTGGAATGCTCATGAGCGGTAGGTTAGAGTAGTAGCTGCTGTACTAAGCTAATCCTGATTTAAGTGTGAAGAATAACAACCACACCTACCATCCGTCATTTTTAAGCCGTATACGAGGGCACTCAAATAGACAAGCACACGCCATACATATACATTAATTTCCGAGTTATGATCGAACATTGACTCATGAATACTGGCATATATCGGTATCTACGTAATGTAAAAAATGCCTTATGGTGGTGCTCAGTAGAGAATATTAGGCTGGCTTGCATCGATGTGGTGTGGCTAATTTCCTCTGTGCAGGTACTCACGCGTAAACGTGATGTTGACGGTGGTTTGTTTTGTTTCAGTTAAAGGGATGATCATCATAGGTTGTATAGTCTCAACGTGCATACCTTACTGTGTACCTACGTGTAAACTCCTTGTCGTTCTAGACTTGATTAGTGTGTTACATCATGCCATTTTAATAAAGACCTAGTTCATTATACAGCACTTACCAAAAGTTCCCATCTCCTAATATCTACTCTTACCTGCATATGTATACTACCTATGTGCCTAATCGCTCTTGCACTGCCCTCTTTTCATTAGTGTGGAGAAGTGTAAATAGGTACGTAGGGGTCACTCATAGATGGAAGAAGGTTGAGCTCGTTAGGCTATCTAGTACGCCATGCTATCGCTGATGTTCAGCGTATCAGCAAGTGGCTATTCATCGAATTAGGACGGATAATGTTTCCTTGCAAGTTTTTTTTTCCTGGCCTGATAACGGGTCTAAATTCCTCTTGGTGCATACGCACGTATAGTGCCACATCCTTGGGGTCCAAATTCCCGGGACGGAAAGATTGGTCCCCGGATTTGAGAAATTTTCTTTGTTCTTGAGCCTCAAAATAGTACCTTCTGCCGGCATGTGGAGTACCCTAAAGATAACAGTAATAGCGGCTTCAGCCGTAGCATTTTCTAGCTACATATTAGACGCACTGCCACATCTCCCTTGCATCCAGTTCTTCGATTCTCATATAACCCGGGCGTCATGAGCTGCGGGTACCGTGCATGAAGAAATGAATAGTCAAAGAAATAAAAGGGGGGCTCATTACATCTTGCGTCGTTAGCGAACTTAGCGAGATACGGTGTGCCAGGCGAGGAGAAATACATCCTCTAGCCACTCTCAGATGGCTACAAGGGCTCTCCATAGCGATTTGGGATGCATTCGGATCTGCACCGCTTGTTTTGTGGATTTGACTGGCTTGGATGGGCTTAGGAGCGTTGCCGTGTGAGGGGAGTCTCGATTGGGTAGGGAGATAGTTAGAAGATTCGAGAATAATCATACTATCATCATTCCCTTATCCCTTTAGCAAATGATATGCTTACCTACTGGTAGCCAACCCTAATTCCACTCTGCGCATATTCGATGTAGGATTTCCAGCCTCCAAATTATGAGGGTAACAGTCAACTTTAACGAGAGGTTGGGACGATACTCAGCAATATTTTAGGGCGTGGAATGAAGAACAGGAAACGTCATCCTGCTCACCTTTTGTATTGGCCTTTTGCAACCATGACTCCGACAAAACATAATTTCTTTGGAGGATAGGTTTCGTGTGGCGAAAGGAAATTGTAGACGTACCAAGTTGAAGCGCGGTCAAATATAGAGCCATCCGACAGCTGAAAGCGATGCAGAGACTTGAAGGAACGAGTAAAATAAGGACTGCTGCCGTAGGAATTTGTGTGGGGTAGTGTTAAATTCAACTACTCTACCTACCCCCTTGGTAAGGTAGGCCAGTAGGTACAGGTATAGATAGTGTTACATAGGTGCTAGTAATCCTTGGTACTATTGTTATGATGCAAACTTGTATGGTGGCAATATATTTTTCATCAAAATCTAAATGCAAATAACTGTGCATGAAAGCTCTAATGCTTGTCATTGATGCTATTCCGTCCGTATAGATGACTGTAAGTCGAAGGATTGCCCCCCCTATTCAAGCATGACGAGTTGACTCTCCAAGTCGTTCTTGGGGACTATCTGCTTTTTGGCTTTGACTTTAAAGAGTCCCCTGAACGAAACTCCCTTCATACCATTCATAGCCTTCAAGGCATTTAGGATATGGCCGCCCGCGGGCTTGGGCGACATGGTTCCACTAAGACTCCCTGTGACCATTCGCGATGTCGGGTGTCGTCCGGTGTAGATTCGGTTTCGTCGCCCGGCGTCCTCATCCGCATCGCCACACATCGTCGCCTTCGCAAGATCGATCGCTTTGGTAGAGTACGTCATGCTGGGGATTTTGTCTCAACTCAATTAGTCGAGTTAACTGGGGGTGTGTTAGCTTGATAACATCAACGACAGCCTTGCAGGTCTTTAGCCAGCAAAGGTCAGAGCATTGAGCAGAAAATACAGCATAGCAAGTATACATAGAGAAGTGAAGTGGGTGCTTGCCTTTTTGCTATGATATTGAATTGATAATATCAATGTAGGCGAATACTCTGTTTCTGGAGGATGGGAGAGTCGCGTCCGAGGCGGGATGTGCTGGGATGGAAAAAAACACCATGAAAACGCGGGAAGAAGTGCCACTATTTATCGTCTAGGATGACCCAACACATTTTAACCAATTTATAGACATAATGTATTTGATAGGTGCCATCTTCAAAGTGGAAACGAATGCGAAGTCTGCCGTCAACATAAGTGGCTTCTGCCAACGCGCCGTGGGACAGGGATGGTAGATTGAAGTTGACTCTCGGCGAGCGTTCATCAACGATCAGGATGCGTGCGTCGTGCTAGCCGAAGTCGAGGCTTAGACTGTGGGCGGAAACGGAAAACAAGCTAAGCGTGTTCAATACCACAGTGTCGTTACTATGTTTTGATCCAAATACGCCTAGTCTGATCGTTGTCATCTTTTCGCGGACATCCAATGGGACATTTGTAAAGGTGAAGGCCGTAAGCTCTCATAAAACTTGGGGGACGCGGGTGAGTCTACCCCTGACAGTACCTAGACCAACACGCTGTAATTTTATGGTCCGCAAACCACCGCGAGGCAACCAGCGACCATAGGGGTACTTAGGCGAAATGCTGGTACGTTCCCCCCCAGTCGGTCCAACCGTGATCCCAACCGTAAACCGATCGTTTCGTCTATCCTCAACGTGCTGTGAGAAACACGTAGTAAACGGCGGCAGGACTAGGTGCTCCTTGTCTCATTTTGCACGTGGAACACAGCCAGGAATAGTTGAGTCTAGTGAGAGGCCCAGCAACATTCATTACCAGGTAGGTACTTGAATGCAGACCACCTAGGCGCTAATCCCCGTATTCAACTTTTGCTGCCGGAACCTGCCGGAACACCGAATGCTTCAAGGCTTTTTCCCATAACAACTTCGGCATGGCTTTGAGGACGTCGTAACTCATGCCATGAAGCAGTTTCCTCCATTCAATTCAACTGATCATGTCGTATTCTTTGGGAATTGTTTCGCTAGCATAGCATGGTATGCTAATCGCGGGGCGGCACCAGACAGAAGTGCCAAGGCCTTCGGAGATAAGCACCACCATCGAAAGCCGACAATTCTGCAGTCTAATAACTCGACAGATCATTAGACTTTCTTTCCACTGAAATTAACGAGGTGATAACTTCATGCTTGCTGGATTTCCTCCATCTTTAAAGACAGAAGACCGAAGACCGAAGATCACGAGAGGTCACGTGAGCTTGCAGCTGTAGTCTTAGAGCTGTTACCGACTGGTCGGTTCTCCTCCGGGGCACCAAAGCTATCCGCGGGTCGTTCCGCCCGTGCGGGGGCCAACATGAGTACTGCCGCGTGCCAGCGGGCCAGGTGCTGTCTTCTCCAACGGCATGGCTAAGACAGATCTAAGGATCGGGTATCGGATGAGCAGGTCATCTGAGACGGCCAAATCGGGAAGCCAGTCCTACATAATGTTGGCGCAATCCCACATCGCACCGGACGAATGGAAGACGATATCTTTATCATTTGGTACCTTAGGCGCTCGTGGCGCTCGAATGAAAGCGAAGTTGACTGTGATTTGGTTAGCAGCGACATAGTGGGAAAGGATGGTGGACTTGCTGCTCAATCAAGGACCTCGGACTTTAAATGTATTGCGCGCGATGACATTATGGAACAACCATGTCACTTAGCCGCTAGTCCAGTCGAGAGACCAAAGACTCTGCAGACCAAATTTCCAAAACCAGTCTGGCGTCCTAAGTTCGGCATTCCCGGGTCTCCACAGGACCACAGTCAAGGTTGGAGGGAGCTTCGTATCCAACGGGGGTTGAGGAAAGCTCCTAGAAGTGGGAAGTGTTACGAATCTGTGGAGAGGGGACCGTCGTTGTTCTTATATACGGCTGTAATTCGGTGCTAACCTATGTACATATTTCCTTTCCCTGTCACCCCTTTAAATTGCCATCCTTCTCTAGCTAAGTCAAGGACCATCATAAACCCGTCAATTCCTTCTTGTTCATCGAGCCTCACCTTGATTTTTATTATTGTAATCATAGACATACCATTCATATTCTCATCGCCTATCATTAGTTCACCTCTCCCCCTTTATATTCTCCAAGTGTAATGCACGGTAATCATTTCGCACGAGTTAATAATCTATCGAGAAATGATATATCTGTAAATGTGGCGAGATTACAGCAGTTTTTCCCCTCGTGAACTTCCAATTTTGGTGGCGCGGTTCCAGGCCCCCTATTATAGGTAACTTCCAAGTACTAAGGTACCTGCGAGGCTTACGTCCCATGGGTCTAATCTGTGGCTTTCACAAATTCCCCATCACTCTAATTAGGTATCAAAGTAATAAGAGTGACCACTTAATAATCTACTCCCGTGTCGGCTCGGAGAACCTCAGCTCGCGACTCGATGATCCAGCGACTATGGCACTGCTATAGTCAAGAAAGCTTTAGGTAGTTTGTCACCAACGCTCGATCAATCAACTCGACCACGACATTCTACATAACCAGCGAAAATCGCCGAACACGATCGTCATCAACCTAGAACAGAAGAGAAAGTACGAATCACGATAACACTCGAGTCAACGACCTGAGCGCTTAAATTCGACTGATTGGGAGAAGAGTATAAGGGCCATGCTTCAATAGAAGATCGAAAACAACAACAATAACAAGCTCTGTGGATGGCCACACTTCTAGCTCGCATGATAACCTTGGAAGAGACGGAAAAGGGAAATAATGGTCTCAGTGACTAGGTAGAATGCATGTTCCGTGTAGATGGATGCTTATATATCCCTATTCACGTTGGCGTAAAGAATTTTGGAAATGGCCAACACCTGTGTCGAGATTCACTCCATCTTCGGAAATATTTTCTTGAATCCTTTAATCCAGGTAGGAGTCCTGCTTAGTTCGTGAGGCCTCGTCTAGTTCAGGGACGTTCGTGAATTCTCAGCCCAGGATTCTGTCCATTAAAGTAGAAGGTCGCCGACTACTTCGTGCGTGAGGGGGGATTGGCCCTTGGCCGGGTTCCCGCATGTGTGGGCGGGGAAAGCAACTTGAATCTGTAGTGGGCAACCTATAGGGACCAAGGCACCTCTTTCGGTTTGCTGTTGATACTATCATGGCTGATTATCCCGCGCCGCCCTACGGGCTGAAAACACGTAAACTCGAGCTGCGGAGTTCGCAGAGCCGCATGACCTACCTAAGTCGGGGTTTAAACGATAGTAAGAGTTCCTGCCTCTTGCCCCCTGCCAGCAGAGATGCGGCACAAGGATTGCGACATTTAAAGGATAGCCTGCCTTGACTCAGGATCATGTTGTTGGTCATAAGTCTAACTTCCTTTACCCCTCAATCATACATCTATGGCCACGCCAGCTCGCCTAGAAGAAGGCCACGAGATGGACACTATCCATCACGAGGCCGGAGGCTCCCAACAATCGCCGAGTGCCGTAACACAGAACGAACCAATCCCTCAAAGTAGCGATGCCCATCACGGCTCCGCAGAGCTACCTGGTCTGACCTGTGAACCCCAAGTACCCTACTAACAACTGACAAATCACATAGGAGCCTCGAGCGAAGAGAGCCTCGGACATAGCAACTTTCGCAGAGAATCTGATATTAGTGAGTGAGCCCGCCCATGCCTAGGCCCCTAACCAACCCGCGAAATAGAAAAGGCAGCACCCAGAGGGTGGCCGTCCATCGCTGCCATTCAGATGTTTTACACCAACTTTAGCATCCATCGGCGATTCGGGGTCCTCATGCAAAGAATCCTCACCGACCAAGAGACTAAGCTCGCTTACCTCGAGAATAAGCTTGAAGAACTCGACGAAGAGGACAAGACTCTAAATCCATCGAGATTGAAGTCGTTAGCCTTTGACCCGGACCGACTGCTTGCCGCCTGCACTCAAACTCCCGCTCCGTCTCCTACGGCTCGAGAACACTCGTCTACACAGAGAAGGGACGACGAACAGCAAGAGCAAGGAGAACAATACATCAAATGGAAGGATAAGGATCTCCTCTTAGAAGCCATAGTACCAAGGTTGAAGAGTTACCGTTAGTGCCACCCTGAAGTACTCATGCGGGTGTGGTAATGGCACGGGTTTGCTAACGAACATGGGAGTGGAGTTGAATTGCTTCAACTCGACAAAGAGATGCAGAAGCTGCCACCGATCTCTCGACTGGAGCATAAGATATTCTACAACGAGATCCGGAAGTACCACTCTCTCGACGAGCCCGCGTATCAATTCCTGTACTCGAACGACGATTTCATCACTACTGTCACGGATCGGATCCATCAATATTTCGAAGCATTAGTCTACGGTGACTCGCCTATCATGACGGTGAGGACCTCTCCTTCTCTCACCTAGTCGACCTTAGCGGTCTCGTCGTGTTATTAATCCTCTTATCTACTAACACGTGCCCCACCATAAGCGCATCAAGGCATTGATCGGGCGGAAGCAGCGCAACCACAGCCAGGACCACGCCCCCGCCATCGAGATCGACAAGCGGTTCATCGTAGTCCCCATCAAGGTCCTAGTAGCGTTCGCCAGCGGAGTTCTCCTACTCTCGCCGGTCGCCATACTCTTTCTCGTGGATCTATCCAGGGTGCAGTCCTTTGCCGTGGTGGTCGTCTTCCTCTTCGCCTTCGTGGCCGCCCTGTCTTCGTTGAACACGAACTGGGACACTATTCTCGTCGGTTTGAGCGCGTATATGGCGGTCCTGGTGACATTCTTGTCGAATCTTGAGCAGGGGAGGAATTAGGATGTTCCATGTCTTATTGAGGCGCATGTAAGATGACTAAGCTCCATCAGCAGAAATAGGGGTTAACCCCTATTCCGCAGAGGGGGAACTTCATCCAAAACATCTCATTCACAGCCATAACTCTTTAACGTTAGTTACGATACATACATAATGAGCTACGTAAACATTTAACATGCCTATAAATATGTTTCTAGATATATTTGGCCCATCGACACGAGGATCGAGGACTGTGTAGGCTGTCTTTAGTCAGTGCCTTAAACAAAGTTGTGTATAATTCATCAATAAAGTTCGAGCCGACTAAATAAGATTAATATATCATTTAATAGCCATAATTGATTATGCTAGGTGAGTTGTCGAGCTAAGTAAACTTGGATTTGAGTTTGGGTTGAGGTTTGTCAAGGACTTATACCCCGACCAATCACAAAAACTTTCCTATTCCTGCATGTGTGTTTATACTCCGCAGATATTAGTATAGCTTGGCCAATAACAAGTTCCTGCCAAAGATGTACGAATATAATGGAATATATACCATAAAGGAGCATGTAAAGTAGACAAAGTAGAGCATTCGGACACAGAACTTACACTAGATTCTCGACAATATATATGATGAAGCTGCCAAAAAGACACGAGTGGAACAACTGACGTTGAAAATTGCGATTTAACTGGTCAATCGAAGAACGCGGCTCAAACAAGCGCGATGCGTACAAGTGCAACTTCCCCGGTAGAGGTGATTGGCGCCGTCCCATGAACCTGGCCCCTCTGATGGGTCTCGACTCCGTCCCTACGAGGTACCCAAGACTTCGGCTTTAAGCCTTGCCAGCTCGAAGCAGTATGTACACATGGATGTATGTACAATACCCACACAACCCATATTGGTACCTAAATTGTATTTATCGACTTTATACTAACCCCTTTCGGCTTCGTCATAGGGCCCACAGGTTACTTTGAGAGCGACGCTGGACGAGAGGATGACGATATGCTAATAGAACTTTCTCCCAGCCTTCGTCTCGAACCGTATCTTACGGATGCCTTGCTCCATTCACATGCTTACTTGTCTACCTACATTGCCATTCTAGCTTATTAACATGGTTACCACAATCATACCCTAAGTGACCCTACGCTCAGCGACAACGCACTTGAAGGAGAACCATTGGCCTTAGCTTAATTTATTTCAAACTGTGCATGTCTTCTAACAATCTCCTGGTACCTCAAGAGTCATAGCTAAATAGGTACATAGTTCTAAGGCACTACGTTAAGAAGTCGTGTGTGTGTATTAAGCGGTGGTATAGATGACTCGACTCTAACTTTAACGGCGTAGGGTTGTGACGTTTTTGGGATTGTGTATCTGCAATACATATGTGCCGGCGATCTTCATGTAGGTAGCATCAGTGCAAGGGGGCCCCCTACCTTCGTAGAATACAAGCACGAGTACTAGGATGCGCACAGACAAACAGAACAAGCCAGCCTTGATGCGGGCCGAGATTAACAAGTTCCATCGGGATTCCTCCCGGATCCTTAAAACGTACGAAACTAGAGTGGTTCCAGTCAGCCCATTGACGTCGACATTAGTTCTTTAATTATACGCTGGGTTGCTGGGTGGCTCGAATGACACGTAGGTAGGAACTCTGGAGAACTTGTTGGGAGTTGTGTAACGGGAGAAAAAAAATTTCATTCGCATGAGATGATCAAGCACTGCCCAAATGTCTTGTTTTGGTAATGCGCACGTCCACTTACATGCGAACCATAGCGGCCAAGCGTTCGACGTTCCATTAAGGCAGCCGCGTCGTGGCCGCCTTATCCATCTAATTCGATCAACCTTACCTATTCCGTGGCATTTTCTTCGGCTTCCAAGCATGGTATCCTTGTCGGTGTGCGCAGCGAATGGTGTAATGGGTACAAATTAAACCATCTCTCGCCGTGCGGTGAGCGGAACTTGTCAGGCTATGTACATAGTCGAGGGTGAGCTGCCGGATACGTGGAGTGATCTCACTCATTGTTGAAAATAGGAGAGGTTGGTAGACGTGAGGGGCTCTGTTTGAGCCTAGACTTTGTGTAAGTTAATCGAGTCAATAGACAGAGCCGTTCTGCCTCATCTGATCACCTAGCGCCATTTACCGCCTATCATGGACGTTGTTGAAAGATTTTTTCTTATTCCTAATCTATCCCAACGAGCAGCCCCGAGTATCGTAGGTCAACACATGTCCACCGGATGCCACCTAGCACCCACCGTGATACTACTAAACTGTTTGATCTTAATTTATTGAGGTAAACAGGATATTTGTCGGTGGGAGTAAGAGATTGGAGTGGTGGTCGTCAGCGATCACTATGCGTGTTGCTGATATGTAGTAGTCAATACGATACCGCCCGAGCAAGGAAAGTAGACCGAGCTTGCGCCGTTATACGCCTGGCTTGATTTGAAAATTTAAAGATATTTTGCCCCGGGTGTTCAAATAAATGTGAAATTTATTCCTCTCCTGTCACGACCTAGAGTAGAATAGGACGAGTCTCGCTCTTGTCATCAGAGAAGGAGTCGGCAACATAGTAGTAGAGTATACTAGACATTGCCGCCCGCCGCATTTGGCCCTTATGTCAGTACGGATCCACACAACTGTATGGGATACTCTTTTTGCTGCGACACATCGCTTCTCGACGTCTCAGAGGTCTGTCTACCATAAAGATCACGGCACCAGCAATAACTAGTCGGCCAAGCAGTGTGAAGCACATATGATGTTTTCCTTCCTGTCAGAAATACTTCGACGAGATGTACTTTTTTCTTGATAAGGGGATAGCTCTGTTACATTGGCCAGCCAATCAATCCATCTTCGCCCCCTCCCGTAATATTCTATGCGGCTCGAAGGCAGCAGGATTCATCATCTGTGATCCCCACAGGCGCGGCTCACGGATGGTAATCCCTACATGCAGGGTTCATAGAGATACTCAGACTTATCATAGCAAGCAACTAGTAGGTGCTTTAGATATTGAGCCTTCAAGACTTGCTTGTCAACCTGTTTTGAGGGTAACTATCGTGACTCCCTCGCGGTCTCCTTTGATTTTTCTTTCTTTTCCTTTCGCTCCTTCTCCTTCTCGTTTCCCTTTCCCTCTCCCTTATTTTTAAGGGCTTGCATGGAACTTCCCCCGCGATAGCCCCGGTTTCGCTTTGGCGAACTGCCGTTGCCGTCATCCGGGTTCTCCGGTCTGCTGTAGCAGCCACCCATTGCCGTGGAGAATGTGAGCTTGGAAAGAGGTGGATCGAGGCCGTTAAATGTGGTCGACTTCAGGATATTTAGTGACCGTAGCGAGTATGATCTAGAGAGGCTTCAGAGTAAGTGGCAGGTCAAACACTCCACCAAGAGCATTGTGACATGATAGGAAGCTAGAGTGTAAGAGAAGGGCTTTTACCTTGTATTGGCCAACAAGAGGTTTCAGTCTTCCCAAGAGGATGATGAAAGAGTCTGGGCAAGTCAGATGGTTTGACTGTGATGGATAGCATAAGGATAGAAGGGAAAGGCCAATTTATAGTCTAGGCCAGTCTGCTTCGTGTGCCCTAGGGCTTAGAGATGACGAGGACAGCAACACCGTGCCCGAGTTTCTTCCAGGGATACAAATACAAAGCCGATTGATACATGTAGGCTGGACATCATCTGCAAAGCCATACTGACCAGGGTATCACTTTTGCAGACAACTGCATGAATGTACTAGGCGTGGTAGACGAGTAGGCTGTGTGTTAAAAGGTGGACGGATGGCATTAGCGTGGGTCGTGGGAAAACAAGATGAATCCTGGCTGGAGCACCCCTCCTGCGGCGATGTCATCCGAAGAGAAAAAAATACTTGGCAAGCCATGGGTCCATGATAAACAGAGAGTGAAGATAAGCCTCATGCGTAAATTCGGTGAGAACGGGGAGGCTTTCTGGAAGTTCTGTGATTCCGAATCTGTTGTGAGAGAAGGGAGAGGATGGATGCACCCGCTGCGGATGGAGACGGTGAATCGGAACGTGGAGTGGTGACGGGGTACCTAGGTAGTCTGGAGGAGGGTAGACGAGCCATGCGCTGGGCCAGGGGTCGCCAGGTAATACAATACCGCGAGAGTCGCGCCAGATTCTTGAGATAACACGTGCAGTGCCGCGTCAGGTAACCCTGCTACTTGGAGCCCGCGGCAGCAGTAACAGGAGGCTCGATTCCCCCCTGGAGAACGTTTTCATGGATCAGGTGTCCATCATGTGTATGTATCAATTACCACTCAGGAAGAGGCGCTGAGGAAGAGTACACAGATTGTGCCAAGGATCGATTAGATCTGATCTGGTATTGGTATCGTCGGGAAAGGCATGGTGCAATGCCTCTCTTTCCGATTGATTCATGTTTTGCACGGTACCCAAGATGCGCTGACGATTGGACGTCGGCACTTCATCGTTCAGGGGATTTCTTATTTGGTTCGCTGGGTTCCGCACCGGTCTAAAGAAATGGTCCCAAATTCTCATAGGAGGTGACCTCGGGGATTTTCCGACGGCCTCATAATTTCAGGTCAGAAGCGTGTTCCGTGTTATCTAGAGGGTTGGGTTCCTAAAAAGGTTAGTAGGTATCAACGCATATAAATTACTATGGCGAGGTACAGAGATCGTGTGGTTTTCAGATGCTTTGGCAAAAACCAGAAGCTTCAGGAAGAGCCACAAATTGTACTTCGTCATAGTAGTTTGGCTGCATTAACACCTAATAACCGCCCCAGGTCTTTAACCCTCTGGATAACATAAGAATGTTTCCGACCTGTACGGTCCGCCAGACTCGCGATTCACGACCCAGATGGTCAGGGTCTGATCTGCCGGAGTCCATATCAAAGCGACTGATAGAATACGGATAACCCTACCAAAGTCTTTTCTTTCTTTTCCATGCCTGCCCCCTGCCAGACTTAGTAGCGACTGGTACGCCATAGCACCACCTGGTGTCGCAAGTCTTACCACCTGGTAGGTGGGAATGACTATCACCTCACAGGCGTTGCCAATTTTGGCCAGTGCACCTAAGACTGACAAAGGGAAAAAAGACTTTTGGTAGGGTTATTCGTACCTAGGGAAGTATCCCTGCAACCGCCTCGAAAGAGTCGTGCTAAAGACTTAGTCAGCAAAGTGGGTTCGCTTCAAAAGTGTGGCGGAAAGAATGTAACCCACGTTAAACTTACCTAATCCATCTCCCAATTTATCCTATTCTTTTCCCCTTATTTTTCAAAAAGACAAGACTCATTGGGATCTTGCTGATAACGACTGTAGGGACATAAGAAACCCTATATGCAGTCTCCGAAGGATCCGTCTCCGCTACTTCCGAAGCGCTGATAGCTAAAGAAGACGTTATTATCGGTCCAAGTGGTGACCTGGTTATCTAACACCGCCAGCATATCGCCGAATGAATGGGAGCCAAATCTGCCACGATGACGGATTGTGGGGTGCAGCCAGCGTCCATTTTTAACCAGATGCAGCGGTTTGTTGGAGTGTTCATCGGCCTTGAGCGAGGGCGGCAAGCATTGTCAAACCAACCCTAGACCATCATACACATCCTGAATCACCACGCATGTCGTGCATACGTCTGCCAATCGGATACCCCTCCTCTAAGCAAGATGGTGAACACATGATCTCTGCGGTTTCCTCATTCGGATTCGGCTGCGTGCTTGTGGCTTGCGGCGATCCATATGAGCTCCGAGTCTTAAGTTTCAGAGCCTATGGTATCAAGCCATCGATCTCCTCCGGTCTCCTTGTTACCGGTAACGCCTCCGACTCTCGTGAGCTGTGACGCTTGCCAACATGTCCTGTCTTCATTCTGCCTGCAATTGGCGTTCGTCTTATTGTGTTGGCTGCGAGCAATAAAATGCTCCTCATCGTTCGAGGTTAGTTCACAGATGAACTGAAGCCTAGCGATCATGCTGCCAGCCGTATTCAGGTATAGTCATGATGCGTCTTAGGATGGCTTTCCAGTCAAGTTCGTAAGGTGCAGTTGGACGTAGAATTTGATCGACTTTGGGTTTTTGCCTAGAGACTAAGGGGGAGTGGGCTCTATTTAATAATCCCACCGGGAAAGTTAGCTGTTCTTCCCTGGCCATGTATGTACATAAGAGAGTGCCTCGGCGTTTTAGCCAATCGTTTCTCCCTCAAAACATGTGCTCCTTAAGGTCAGTGATTGATCAGAATGGAATTGGTCTTCATCAAAACTGTGACGATATCCGTTCTCTACTTAATAGTATAGAATCTAGCTAAGTACTAATCCTAACACCTTTAATATCTGTTTGTTAGCATGAATTACCTCAAAGCATGTCAAGATTTACTCACCTCACCGAATCACACCAATGTGATTATTTGGGATACACAGGGGTTTCTTTAGCTACAGGCATCCCCGCTGCAAGTTGGGCGGTCTCCCTCACATTACTTCTCTCGACTCTGCGAGCACAGCAGCGTCATCGCTACGGGCCTTTGAGGTTCATCACGGAAAGCTAAAACCCTGAATCTTGCCGATGTTGTTCGCCTCCCTAGATCACAGCTTAAAAGGGGTAAAGGGTTTCCTTTCCTCCCTAGAGCCAAATCACACAGGAGTATCCATTTCGACCTAGTGAATCGATCTGTAACCGGACAGGCAAGTTTGCTTCGTTTCTTGTGAAGGCCATTGAGAAAGCCCACCAGGGTTCAGTCCCATCCGACGACGTAGGTTATCCAACTGATTTCGATCTCGATGTAACACCTTCGGTGAGTCTTGTCAATATATTGTATGCGGCTATCTGGATGGCTGTGGATGGCGAGCATAAGGTATAGCCCTCCGTTAATAATCTTGGAATGTCGCATTGAACTAACTCATAGAGCCTTGGAGCCTACTAGATCTACATATCATGCAGCTATTCTACTCACGGAACGGCGGAACCATGGCCCATCAAGCCGCCCTCTTCTTCTTCAGCATTACAAGAGTCACCACTCCCCACGAGACGAATCCCATATTTCTAGTTCTAAAACAACGCCGGCCTTTAGACATCAGTTTTATAGGAGAAAACTCTTCATATTCCCACTATATTCCTTCAAAAACGAAGTTAAGTTCATTGTGTGCTGTGGACAAGGTCTGCGCCAGGCAGGTCTCAGAACAACCCATATCTAGTAACCCCTGTCAGGCAAAACCCGCCTATGGCGGCTTTTCATTCATAGCATCTACAGCCAAGTGGTTGGCGATCCAGATTCTAAGCTGCATCTCTAAGAAATCTATGTCGAGAAGGTCATCAATCTTGGTGCCCAACACTAGGTAAAGAGCAAAGCCTTCACAATTTCACGTCAGGCGACTCTTTGTGCTAGGAGCTCGATGTGATACGAAAGCTTCGCTGCTTTTTAGAGGCAGGCTACCTAGATCTTCTCGTTGTCTATCGCTCGTCATCGACTGATATTGGCTAGATATGATGACTGTTGGTTCACAGGAACACACCGTTCGCCAGCAGAACCATACATCATTGTACAGCCCCCAGCCTATACCTACACATTAGAAGCTAAGCCCTCTTCTTAGAGTAAGTGGTGATGCCATATACCCATGATGTTTCTGCCGACAGCTGTTTCTATCTTCACCGCTCTATTGCGCCTCGCTCTTCAACTGCATGGCGTCAAAGTCCTTCTCCTGATATCAAATCGCAGTACACCCTCCTCGAGACGCCGGCCTGTTTTCCCGCCTTTCGGGGGCCGAATTGGGCACTCAAACATACTTGGGGGTAGTGTCGCCTTGGATTCCGTTGCTGGCGTTCATGTCGACGATCGATGCGATGATGTGCTGGTGAGCCTCAAACTCAGCCTATAAATATAGAAGACAAATTCCATGTCCACGACTATGGAAACCAGAAACCATTCGAATATAATTATCTTATTATACCATGGCGAGTTCATCTCGTACTAGTCCGGCGCTTCCGATTCATAATATCAAGCTAAGCAAGATGAACAGCAACACTTCGCAAACTTCTGCTACCCCTTATCAGCCTCAACAGCCCGTGGAGCAATCTCAACAGCCCATAGAGCAACCTCAAACTTATTCCACTATGTTTGACAGAGTTTCTAATGGTAAGTACTACGCAGATAAGGCTATGTAGGCGTTGATTCCCCATAGCTAATACCAAGAATTAGCCAGAAGGGAAGCCGGCGATGCGTTCGACGACTTCTATACCGACGAAGACGTTAGTAAGTTAGACCACTAAACATGACACTCCATGGAAAGGGGCTCGGACTAACATGAGGAAGAGAACTATTCGCCTAAAGGCTGGCCGTCGATAGCAAGCACGCAGATGTTCTATCCGAACTTCAACTCACACCGAGGATTCCGATCCTTAACGCACAACGTCCTCACCGATTACGAACAGAAGATCCATTGCATCGAGGATAGGCTAGACGAGATAAACTTCGAGGACGCCGAGGACGAGGACCGACCGCTGAGAACGCTGCCTTTCGACAGAGAACAGTTCATAGCCCGCTGCGTCCAGGGGACCGCGCATCTGCCACTGGACCTTTCCGGACTAAACGCACGCGATGTCGACCGTGCTACGGAGAGATACAACCTCATGACGACTCTCGGGATATTTGAAAGAGAATACTGTAAGCCCTCAGGAGAGAAAGCAAGGACGTGTTAACCCCCAACACATGATGGGAATTGATTTACATGCAAACCAACGGCGACGCTAACTGGGACATGAACCACTCTTAGTCTCGCTACTTCACATGCAGCACGAGAACATGAAGTTTGCGCGAGTCTCGCGGCGCGCGCACGAAGTCCACTTCAAGACGGCGCGGGACTGGCAGGGCCTCAGCAACTCGGCGATAGCCTTCATGCGCTACATGGACGACTTCCTGTCCATCGAGCCCGACTACGTCTTCATGCGCTTCGAGTCTCTGATATACACAAACTACAATTGGCTCGTGGTAGGTCCCATTCTCTTTCCTTTCCTTACTCCCCCTTTTTCCGCTGTCGTAACTTACTGGCCCTTTTACTTATATCGCCTCCTTTTATTCTTGCCACATCCCCCTATTTCCCCTTATCCCCCTATTCTCCAACCCCCTTTCCGAAGCAAAACACACCACCACCAAACTAACACCCCCAAGAAACTCCTGCAGCACGTATGCTGCATAACCGAGTCGAAAGAAGCCGACGACCCGCGCATCGCGTACGGACTCCGCGGGTTCGAGCTGCTATTCCGCGCACTGCTAGAGCTAGCCAGCCTGTCGCTGCTGCTAGTTCCCGTGTCGATGCTGTACCTGGGCGTGGGCTGGTCGCGCGCGCAGTACCTGGCCGTGGTCGTCGTGGCCGCCGTCATCTTCGGCGGCGCCATGACCGCCTTCGAGCCCCGCACCGCGCACCTGCTCGTCGGCCTCACCGCCTTCTTCGCCGTGCTCGTCACTTTCTTGTCGAACTTGCCTAGCTGTAACGCCGCTTAGAATTTCGACTTTTATGTCGCGGTTGAAAAAAGGGAGGTGAGTATACCGACTATGCCTTGGAGATCTTGGAGATCTGGGGGTTTCGGTGGGGGCGGAAAAGGGGCCAAGGCATTTTGGGGTCTGGGCGGTAGACGGGGGCGAAGGGGGATAGAATTGGTGGAAACGTGTCGTTTGATATCCTATTTCCTTGCTACGTTTATAGAATGCGGGCTCGTCGGTTAAGAGGAAGGGAAAGGGGTACTCTGCAACATGCAGAAAGACGCCATAAATCCATTTTCTATGAAGCCTCTTTTCCTTTTTCTCTCTCCTTTTCCAATCTTTTTCTCTACCAAAGATAGACTAACCTAAACCCTCGCTATGCAAGAATAGAATATTCTTAACACCTGTCTACCATCTTTCCATCAAGTGCTTATAACGCTTCCGGTGCGATCTCTCCATCGTTTGATCTAAATCTCTACTCCCTCTCGCTACGAGACAATGTCGAGTGCAGCTTGTGCTGCTTCATCAAGGAGACACTGACCAGCCCTAGGAGTGCCAATCCGAGCATCGTAAACCACACACTCCTAAAGGCTTCCACGAACGATGCGATGACTCCGTCATACCAGCCGTCGGGAAGATGCTTTAGCTCGTCCAAATCGTCTCTGATTCTTCGGATCTCCTCTGCAGCCCCGGGCAGATCGCCGAACCGCTCCCATAGGTGGGTCTTGAGCACGTTCTGATAGATGGCGGACGCAACCGTAATGCCGACCGTTCCGCCAACAGACCGAAACGCGTACGTTGCGGACGTGACTGTGGCCTGGTGAGAGTGGTCAACCGCCGCGAGGCAGGCCAGGAGTGTGATAGTAAGCATCGCGCCGTATCCGGCACCGAGGAGTAGGAATGCGATCATCAGGGGCCATTCCGGAGAGTTCTCGTCGAGGGTGGTCAGAATGATGATCGAGACCACCATGAGAGATACAGTTAAGATACCTAGGGCCAACTATCATAGGATTAGTCATCTGCAGTGGGTGTGAATACCTGCTTACTACGGATCTCGATTTGGAAAGGAGGTGGGAACAAGCTGGGTACTCGGGTCCGCTAGCACGCAGCGGGCCCTGTAGAAGACACTATGCGTAGAAACACCGAGTTCAGAAGGTGTGAGCCACTTACTGCCTCATAGTTAGCATATGCACGGAATAAAACCTAGGCAAAGGTATGGATTAAAGGAGAAAGGTTCGGAGTCCCCGAGGGGAATATTTGTCACACATACCATAACGACCGGTTTTCTTCATAATGAGGCCGCTCCCGACCGAGCAGATGCAGATACCGATGGGTGCGAACAGAATTACTAGTCCCGAGTCCGTTGCCGAACTTCCGCGCGACTGCATGAAGAGAGGGGCGTAGAAGAGGGCCATCATATTCACCATAGAACACAGCAGGTTCGTCATGCAAGCTGTGAACACAGTCCGATCGAGAAGGAGGCGAACCGGGATAACGGGTTGCTTGGCGCGGGCTTCCCAAATAATGAAACCAATAAACGCTGCGAGAGATAGTGGTAGGGTAGTCAGTGGCAAGGGGTGTATCCATGGAACCAGGTTACCGCCAGCATTCAGGCCTAGTAGCAGCAAAACAAGGAAAACCATGAGCGAAAAGGCGCCCGTGAAGTCGATGCGAGCTAGGTACGACTTTTCGGATACTTTGGGCGGAATTCGGACGAGATAAGCCACCAGGCATGCCGAAACCAAAACCGGAGGGACCTGGAGCAGGAATGCCAGACGCCAGCCCCAAGCCGACTTGTCGTTGACCAGACCTCCGAAAACTCCGCCGAGCATGGCCCCGCCCCCGTAGCAGATATTCCCGATTCCTTGAATAACACCGCGATTCCGTAGGGGGACGAGATCGGTACATAGGAAAGTACTGATGGACATCAGCCCACCACCTCCGATGCCAGCAATGACCCGTCCGAATATCATGACGTTCTCGTCCTTAGCGAGCCCGCAAATGAGATTACCGGCAGCAAAGAATATGTTGCTGAACACGAGCCCCGGGCCCCTCCCGAAGATATCCGTCAGACGGCCCGAGATGGGCTGGCAGGCGGCATTGGAGATGAGATAAGCGGTGGCCAGCCACGACAACAAGCTCAGGGAGTGGAACTCGCTAGAGATGGGCGCGGACAGCGTGGCGATGATGGTGGAGTCGATGGCGCCGAGGAAGACCCCTATCCAGCAGGTGAAGAGGATGAGCCATAATTTAAGGCCCGTCACCTCTTCCACGACGATGACCTGCTCGTCGTCGTCGTTGTTGCTTGCTACCGACGACTCTGCTATTGAAGACTCATCGGCGGAGACGGCGACGCTCTTGTTCTGGTCGCTTAGGAGCGGAGTCGTCTCGTTGCTTTGGCTGCGCGAGCTTCCGTTCACCGGCGCTGACGGAACGTCGTGCGGTGAGATATCGTCATCCACGGCCATGATAGCAAATTGCTCTCGTAAGCAACAAACCCCACTATCGTTTATTCTAGAGGCTCAATTGAACCTGCGAAAAGTCATCCGGAGCTGTCTCGGATGGCGAAACTATTACCGCTACCAATAGGCAGTGAGACTGGAAGAAGGAGAGAGGTATGAGTATAAGAGGTGGCGGGAAAAGTGAGTCGGCTTTAAAGATAGGCTGAGAGTGTAAATCTACTATCGGGATTAGCACGGGCGGGTTTGCACCGCCGGGTGGCTGCGACGGCTAATTTAAATTAACGGCCCCGATAATCGGGCATGTAGGGGTTGCGCCTTCTCTTCCGATTTCCCGGATATTGTGAACACGGCTACGGCTACAAGCATGTCAAACTTGAGTTGTGGAACGGCCTGAAATCAATAAATCCATTTGTTTGACAAGATTTCCGCAGGTTTGCTTTTTGTCAAAGAATCCGGCTTGGTTATTAGCCCCTCTGCATCATTCTTAGATTTATGTAGCTCAGGTCTGATTGTAGAGACGAGGGCCGTGTTAGAGACACAGACTTAGAAAATCGTCCGAGAATGGAGTTTGAACAAAGAGGTATGTAGCATAAAGCTTGGCCGGCGCGGTCCGTTTATGACCGTCATTATGAAGGCAGCAGCGTTTCTATTAGGCAGATTGTACGACTGATATGTCTTACATCTCCTACCTGTAGCAGATCTGTAGAACTGTACGCCCGGTAGTGCATGGAAGATAAGGGAATGTTCGATCGAGGATTTAGGTTATGACATCGGGTACAACTTGCATATACAAGATGATACGATTGATGAGATGATACTTGTACTTGCGAATGAAGATAGCCGGAGTTGTGAGACAAACAGATGAGGTAACCCAACTACTTCTTAAGTATAAATCCAAAGGCTCTTATTATTTCGAATCTCCTTACATCTTGTTTCTCGCGGTTATTGCGGATCGCATAAATGAAATAGCCAACCCTTTCGTCACTAGCTGATCACAGATTGGTCATGTTTATGACGCCAAAGAGGCGTATCTGCATGATTGGAAGGATGTTCTAAGGTCCGGTCTCTCAGCCGCTCAGGTAGAAGGACACTAATCCGTTGACCTTACGTTGCCTAGTAGGAAAAATAGTGGCTTAGCGCTGAGTCCTCAGGTGGCGCTTATAGGCTGTGTCTTCCACTTACAGGCAACGAGATGTGCTTTTCGCAACAAATATCAGCCAAACGGGCCCCGGATAACTGTGGCGGAGCTTAAAAATAGAAACGCACCCCTCATAGACTATCCCTATTACACGCAATCGCTTCACGTCAGCTAAGGTAGGATTTGTAGTTAGGCAAAAACAACAAAACATCCAGATACCTATCATAATAATAAGAATAACCCGAACTCGACCGCAATTGACTTCTTTAGTCTTTTGTTATTTTCCGCAGTAAGATTTGGTATTTTGGACCATCGACAACGAATAACTTCCCTATCGCGACCTCGACCTCAACCTCGACTTATCACTTTATCATCCTCGAGTTGAAACTATCCGAGCCCTAGTCATTACTGCGCTTCGACATCATCAGCCGCAAAGCCGCCCCTAAATTACGACGCAGCCCTGCTTGGCTTGTTTCCGGCAAGCCTTCAGCTTCGCAACTTACCTAACTTCAAGGTAAGATTCTTCTAGACGTCCGGCGAAAAAACCTTCGCAACGTTCGAAAGCAAACCCTTTTTACTTCTTTAGTATCGTTATATTGACGTTTGGACTTGGCTAGAGCTCTAGCCATTGAAGATGGCATTGTTCGAGAAGCTAGATATCAATCCCGACAGAGTGCCCAACACCAAGCTCGGCCTCCACCTCTTTCAGGTCGTGTTGGCCGTCGTAATATTTATCCTCGAGATCGTCCTGTTCCGAGCCGAGGGTTCTGTAATCAATGGAAATAATGCCTGGCCATTCGGACTGGTACGTTGAATTCCCTACTTCGTGTGTGTGTTGTCATGGAAATGTATAGGCGCTTACGAGAGATATTGCAACAGTGTTTCCTATCTATCCCGGCCTGGGTTTACCTAGTTATGGCGCCGCGATTCGAACGGGCCAGGAAGCTTGCCCAGCCGCACGTAATGGTCGTTACCGACACCGTTTTCGCCATCTTCTGGTTGTCGGGCTTCGCTAGCCAGGCAGCGTACAACACTGCGAACTCATGCGGGCAAGGTTGCTCCGTCAGTAAAGCTATTGTCGGAATCGCCTTCTTTGAACTGTAAGCATACATATCATCAGGAGCACGTAGCGCCCCCAACTAGGGATGAACGTACTAACCACACTTGAATAAATAGCCTCGCTTGGATCGCGACGACAGCCGTAAGCGTGTACACGCTCCGGTACTACCAGCGCACCGACAGCCTCCCCGGATACGACCGCCTAGGAAGCGGACAAAACATCGACCCAGACAAGGCAGCGTTCTCCATGGCGCCGCACGACGAAGAAGCGTACGCGCCGGTGCAAATGGACGACCACCACGACGACCACGCTCACCACGAGACCCCCTACGACCCGGACTCGTTCGGCGGGCGCTTTGACAACGACACCACGTACCGGCCGCACAGCACGTCGCCGGCGCCGCACGAGAACCCCTTCGACAACGCGTACCGGACGCACAGCCACTCGCCGGCGCACAGCGCCGACGCATACGGCGCCGACCCGTACGGCTCGGCCACGTCGAGGCCGCACATCTACGCGCCGCCCGTCGCGGAGGACTACGACGACGACAGGCCCGTGCAATTCCCGAGCGCGAACTACGACCGGACCTTGCACTAAGCAAATTCGGCGCGTCCGTAAAAGGGGGTGTGTGTGTGTGTGTGTGTGTAATGGTTATTTTCCGCTTCCGAATACTGCGGTCGGTAGCAAGCTAAGCTAGTAGGCAAACCTTTGAGAGGGAGGAGAATACGAAAGAACAAATTACAGGATGAAGAGTCCGTTAGGAAAAAAACGAGAATGGCGGGCCAGCATTAAGCAAAAACCTCACGATGGTGATTTGATTTGATTTGGTGTTCCGGATACCTATAATCATTACGGCACTGTAAGATACCAGGATAGTGTCTGCGATTATCGCGATTGCGTTTTGTGTGTTTCTATAGTTTTTTTACGACTTGCAAACATATATCCACGGGATATTCCTTGCCATCTGCTTCATGCATGCTCTTATGTCTTACTATGTCCAACGTTTAGAGTCTGATACTCAGACTCATGGCAATACCGTACCGTAGAACATTCAGATTTCACGATGAAATGATTACTGGTAATGGGCACTCTTTGAATGCTTTATATAATTGTATGCCGAGTGCTGGCTGTGAACCAGGAAAATAGTAAGATCCCAGAACGCCTTGCAATGCATTCATCTAAAAACACCAGACCGAAGCCCCTTACCCCTTTTTAGTCCGAGGAGCTCTTCCACTTTTTTATCCTCCTCGCGATATCCGTCTCAGTTTGCTGCATAGGGTTCAACTTCCGATCCCTCGTCATCGCCTTAGTATCATCGCCGTATTTGTCCACCAGGCTCTGCAGCCACTCGATCTCCCTCTTAGTCTGTGTTCTCTTTTTCTTGATCACCGGCCGGTTTGCCTGAATCTCGAGCTGCGGCACGATCCCGGCATCTCCCTCCGCCTCCTCGATGCCGTCCCATTCCTCGGCCGGCTCTTCTTTCTCTTCCATATCCTCATCGTCATCCGAGTCCAGGTCGTTGAGGGGGTCATTCAGCGGGTTGTCCTGCTTGTCCTTCCCGTCGAGCAAGCGCACGATCCTGCCCTTCTCATCGCGCTCCACGCGCACCTCGGTGACGACGGCGTTTGCCGAACTGTTGATGGCGAACGGGTCCATGGGCTTCGTGGACCGCCCCTGCAGCTTCCGCGACGCCGCGTTGGGCTCTACACCGCCCGTAGGCGCCTTGAGGCGGGAGACGAGGCCTAGCCGGCGGTAGTTTTGCGAGGTAGTCTCCTTCTTGTTCCTATGTTGCGGGTTGTCGTCTTAGCCGACGGTAACATGGAAAAGACGTATACAAAGCAACTTACCAGTTCTTCGCTACGATATCATTTCCCAGCGGGTTGAGCAGACGCTTCGTCCTCATGGTCGACGACGGCTGGCGAATGGCCGGGCGGGAAGAGCGCCGCTTGCGCTTCTGGAGGTCTCGGCCCATGGTAATTGGTGGTCTTTTTCTTATGATATATTCCGAATTGCGATACCACTTTCGGGTAGAGATATACCAGCCTGCGTAGTACTGGTTGCTTTCCCAATGACTTGGTTATGATGTACTGAATGCAAAGCGCAGCCAAAAAATCTTACTGGATACGACTTGGTGATAAGATAAGAGATAAGAGATAAATGATTATCTAATCTTCAGTCTTATGTCATGTCTTATCGATATCTGTCTTGTGCCCTTTTACTCTTTTCTCTCTCTTCTGCAACGCACGTTACAGCTGGGTAACAGCCTACATCTTCCCTCCAACAGCTGCTGGTATTTTCTCCAACACTCGGAATTTCGTCCATCTTCGGGATGAGCAGTTGGCAGGCCTTCGTCTACCTAGCTTAGCATCAGTCGATACGAGTAGTGTTGCGCGGCAGCGTCGCCTTGCCACAACAACGCATGTTTGCCGGCCTTGGCGTTCTGGAGTTCTGGGCAGGATCTACACTGATGGAGTTTGTTCTGTTGTGAGACGCTCCTAGATTCTGCTGAGGAAGTCCTATGCAAGTATCTATTTATCATGGAGAATTCTACGAACTCCCTCTGGACCCCTTCGCTGTCTATCTCCAGTCTGGGCCATCTCCAACGAACTGCGAAGGGGGCAGTGCACTTTTCATCCAGTGAGAAGAAGATTGATGTTGCATATTTCTACCAAGCACTGGCTGTAACTGAATCCTTAAACAAGTCCCGAAGTTGATTCCAAAGATTCCACACCCCATATGTGCTGCACACTTACGTTACAGCACCTGCATGAGAGAAAGAAAGATACGTACCCTTCTCTCCCATAACCGATACGAATCCCCAACTCCTGTCATCTCAGCAAAGTTGCTTCGAGGCGATCAGTGAGTCGTGAGTCGTCCATTACTCCACCCCCAACCTTTGATCGATCGCCGACCCCCCCCTCCCCCTTGTCTCCTGTCCCTTGCCCTCGCCCAGGCAGCCCCCAGTAGGTAGGCTTTTCGTGATCCGAGGCCTGGGCTACGAGGACCCGGCCAGGACCAATCGGCAGCCATGTGAGCTTCTGGAACCCGCCGATGCGGCCAAGCCCGCAACTTTGATGCAATGGCCCGGCCTACTGCGCGCAGAGTCGCAATAAACACGGGCGCAAACCCAAGCCTATACTATGTAGATGAGGAATGAACCCCGACGGGCCCTCTAGGTCCTTTCGAACTCGAGTCTCGAACCGCGGAGCCATCCCCCCAAAATGGACCCCTGACTAGCAGATCCGGCCGAGCTACTAGAAGGTCACGAAGAAGAAGCTAAAAAATCTTTTTTGTTTCTAGGGGAGTGGAGGGGAGGGGCCACCCTTCATCTTTGTACGTCTTGCATACTACCACTACTGCTACTACTACCTACGTGGGATGTCTTCCTGCTCGCATCATCGTCGACGCCCCCCCAGCGCTTCCAGCGGTGGGACCTCAAGCTAAGGGCCCCCGGCTTTGCGTTGATGTCGCGCTGGCGGAAGATCTCGGATCCCGGAGTCGGTCTCTGCCAATGAATAAGTGGTTAGATCATGAATTGGTTGCTTGATTGATCGATCCAATGGACAGTCGCAAAGGCGCGAAAGTCTGGTTCGGTTGACGTTTCCCTGTCCGAGGGCTAGGTAGGCTAGGTCCTATGTATGTAGGTAGGTAGGTATGCTTCACCATACGATCTACGTCCTATGAAAATCATCTAGATTTACCCCGTGCGCAGGCGCGCGACATATAGCTTGTTTTTTTCTTCTTCTCGTCTTTCTTGCAGTTCGTAACCGTCCTGTCTTAGCAGCAGGAGCTGAGCCCGAACCTACCAACCAGCAGGCTCGGTTTCCTCGGGAAGGCTGTTCGGCTGTTGGGTCAGACGACCTCCTTGGTTTGAACGGCTGTCAAAAAAAGCCGACCACACGCTGAGGATCAGTGGGCGAACCAAAGGGAATGCGAGCCTGCTGACGCGAGCCGGGTATCTACCGTAGCTAGAACGCTAGCAACGGTAGATCCGTCGACCCTCCCTCCAGCCAGTGGGTCAGACATACCGAGCAAAGGTGAACCGGCGAAGGTGAGGAGCAGGACGAGCTACGTACCCGTACAGCTAATCTGTGCAGCGACGATCATTCTGGGTTTGATGGGTGTGTTTGGTTGGCGACGGGTTCGGCTAGGGAGTAGTGGGACGAGCGATGAGTGGACGAACCAAACTTGCCATCTCCCGCGCCGACCTAACCCATCCCGAAGGGCCCAATATGCTAGGGAGAAAAGAGAAAGTAATAAGAAAAAAAGACTTACAAGAATATTCGTATGTGCGTAAATTCATGTATTGCAACTTCTTGGCTCAGGCTATCAACTTGACAGCTGCCTAGCTAGCTATAGCTGGATAGATTAGGTAGATAGATAGGCACGATGCCAAGCCGTGCCATCACTTCTGCTCTTTCCTCTTCACTCTTACCGCTTAGTGCTCTCTCTCCCTCTCTCGCTGGTCTCTCCCCTGTATCCCATTACGTACGCCTCGATCTGTCGAAAAGGCTTCTTAAACCCCATGCGGAAGTGTCCTCGCTATTACGTATGCAGCTCTTTGGCGGGGGTGGTGGGGAGGGAATTAAGGTGAGGAGGGAAAGTCTCTTGTCTCTTGCAGCTGGCTAGGGCCGTTGACGATGGCTTCGTTCTTCCTCCCTAATCGGGAAATGCGTGGGGGGTGGGGGTTCATAGACGAGAGAAGCAGTAGTGGTAGTGGTAGTGGTAGTGGTAGTAGCAGATGAAGGAGAAGGGCTAGTAAGAGACGAGACGAGACGAGACAAGGCCCCTATACCGACTTTTGCTATTACTCCTGTAACAGATCTGAGCGCACGTAGTAAGTTTAGAGATGTGTCTACCTAGTCTACCTAGGTAACTTACAGGAATGTACCTATTCATAGTATATTTCTGTGTGAGGTTTAAAATAGTTGAGGGTATTTATGTCTATGTGTACCTATATATCTCTCAGACTAACATATTTACTCCCCCCAATTTCACAACTCTCTTGGGGTTCCACTACGCTACTGTAAGGTAAGGTATCTACCGATCGATGGATGGCAGGTAAGTAAGCAGGCTTAAGAGAAAAAGAAGGGAGAAGGGAGAAAAGAAAATGTGTGGCTGTGTCCTAGCTCACCTCCATTACGGAACGGTATTTACTAACGAGGGAGGGCACCGGGAGGTGATGAAAGGGAGGGTGGTGGTGGTAGTGGTGGTAGTAGGAGTGTTCCTTCCCGCTCGCTCGCTTGATCGAGAGCTTTGTGTGGTCGAACGTCTAGACTACCGTATGTATATCATGCTAGCGCTATGTGTTCCTAACCAGTTACGTTCGGTACGAGGGCTATATGAGGCGCTATGGCGTGACGTCGGCCGCCGGGAGATCTGCTTTGCGTGCTGACAGCAGCTCACATGCACCCCCAAACATGACTCGGTAGGGTGTGGTGGGAAGAAGAGACGGCCAGCGGCGTGTGCTAGAAATCACGAGACCAAAATGACGAACCGCATGTGTGTGGCCTTTTTGGGGGAAATGTTCTCTCTTGTCTCTCTTCATCTGTATGTATGTCTCTTCATATGCGGCGTAAAATGTCATATGCTGCTAGTTACAGTAACTAAATTCTCGTCGCGACGTGAACACGAGCCTCTCCGTCTTCTTTCTCCTAGTTCTCCTAGTTCTCCTCTAATAGTAATAAGCCCCAACCGAACATTTCCGTCTCGTCTGATATAGAACATCCCAAACGTTTAATAAAAAAAAGTGAGAAAAGATCCATATATCCAGATCTCGTTCGTGTCCGCCGTAAAGCCGTAAATCCAGGATATCCACATGCGGTATATAATAGTACAGTTCGTAACAGGAGGGGGAAGATAACAAAGAAAAAGCGCGGGTAAAAATATTTGACAGAAAAGAAAACAGACGCGCGAAGTAGGGATATGAACCCTCATGATCCTATATATTTCCAATTCCATCACACTCGAAGCTCGCCCCCTTTTTGATAGCATATGCACGTGAGCAATTACATTAAAACATGATCCATTCGACTTCGACGCCGGGTCCGCCAATGCATTTTGTCCAGTTGAAACAGCCGCGTCTCATCCCCAGCTTGTTGTTGGGGCTAGTAGGGGGTTCATAATATTCGCCAGCCCATAGCCGCTCGAGTACTTCGATGGCTGCTAGGTTGTTCATGTAGCCGCTGCGGGACATTATCTCGCGGCACTTATTGCGTACAATGTTCTGTTGAAGTTCATTCACGCATTCACTACCGGAAACGAAGAGCGGCCAGAGTAGGAACTTCTCGGCGCTGCTACCCGCCTCAAGTGACGTCGCGTAGTAGACGACCTGGCTGACTAGGTTGCGGAAATTGTTGTGGGCCGAAGGTACGTTGGGTGAGGCTAGGCGCTCGGTATAGAGGAGAGCTGCGTAACGGAAAGCCTCGGAAAGCGAATGTAGGTCGCGGACTTGGCTCTGCGTTGCTGAGTTAGGGAGGGACGCCGCCACTCGCTGAGCGTCAAATTCCCAGTTCTGGAGAGCCATGCGCGCTTCCTTCCACTCGCGCCAAAAGGTTGAGCGGTGTTCATCATAGTGAGGCGAGGAGCAAAGCCCAGTAGATAGAATTTCTTCCTCATCCAGCTGCGAAGCAAAGCCGTTTCCATCATATCGGTGGTGATTTATGCTGAAAAAGTCTCCAAGCGATGGTCCAGATTGCTTGAACGAATGCCCTAGCGGAGAACCCAGGGGAGAAGAAGCCGACGGTGTTCCGACGCGGCCAGTAGACGTTGTTAGAATGTTCTGAACCGGAAGGTGTTGCGACAGGAGGTTCAGGCGGCCAAGTTTACTAATGGTTCTAAAAAGCTCCCTGTCACAGCCAACCAAGTTTTCGGCTCCAGGAGGTAACAGGTTGGCTTCCGGTGAAAGTCCGTAGAAAGAATGGTTGAGTTGGGCCTCGCGGTCATTGATGCTGGCCGAAATCGAGTCGAAGTAGGTGAAGATGGCCTCCATCCAGGCAGAATCACTCGATCCTTGGTAGGGGGCTGAGCCTCGCATGCTGAGTATCTTCTTGACGCCGGCAAATTGTGTGTGGAACTTGGCAACTCCAGATTCCACCATGCGGTAGTGACATAGAAGTAATATGGTAGCCAAAACAGAGTCGTGACACGATTTAGCGGGATCGTTTAATTGCTGGTTCAAGAGGTGAACGGCCAGGTTACGGTGTTGGTGTTCTTCGGACAAAGAATGGTGGTCCGATTGAGCGTCAGAGAGTCGCTCAGAGCCGTGACTGTCCGAGTCCCTGGCATGTTGGCCAAGACTTAGCCTTCTTTTCATCCTCAGGTTACAGGCGGACAGGGCACAGATGGCGTGTTGTAGGCTTCGGCTGCCCGTTGCCAGCCGAAGGATGTGGTCTCGGAAAGGGTTGTTCGGCCCATCTACGAGAACCATGGACGGGCACATGATGTTCTCGTAATAGTCCATGAAGAACGGCATCTTAGCAATGAGATCAGGGCTAACCTGTATCGACTGGCTCTCGTAGGAGAGAGCAGCGCTAGCCGAGTTGGGTTCCACAGCGTGAGGTGTCACATCGTCATCCCTTGGAATCGAAGAGGCCCAGTGGGAACCGGCCGTGGAGTGCGGACTGGTGCTGTAAGGCTCCATCTCTGGGACGCCTGCGAGGAGTTGTCAGTGATCCGAGCCGTGGGAATTCGGAACGCTTGGTCCTTACTCAGAGAATCGCTATCCGCCACCAGCCTATGAGCTATCTGCGGCTCGAAAGAATCGGGGTGAGAGCTGAGGCTCGAACTTGGCTCCGAGGGGGCGTAGACTAGACTAGGACACGAAGTTGGAGCCCGTTGATCGATCATAATCGCAGAGGCAGGACTCTGAGGAACGGGCGAGTTGTGGCCCGCGTAGTTCTCGTACATGAGGGTTGGGCTGTGTACGAAAGGGATCTCTTCCCTAGGGTACGAATGCGCTACAGGCGACATGTAGTCGACATCGCTCAGGGAGTCCACGGACGATCCTAGCGATTCGCCCATGATTGGGAAGTGGCTCATCGAGGTGTTGAGCTTGTGGTATCTGGACTGATCATGTGCGCTCACGTTGCTAGCATATGCCGGAAGGCTTGCCCAGCCCCTTTGCGAGGCTTGTGGTGCGGGTTCGCCGTGTGCGAACCTTGGGTATTCTGGGTAAGTCCCGTACGGCGTCGTAGGGACGGAAGGACCGTGGTCTCCGCTGATATCAACATCGTCTCGGTGAACCCTGTGCGATCCCTCTTCCGGGTCGCTCCACTGTGTCGAGGTTGCTGAGGAACTCGCTCGTGCTCGGCTCGGAGCCTTCTTCCCAACGGGCGCAACGGGCGGCGCCTTTGCTATAGGCAACGAAAGTCCTCGGAGCTTGCCTCGACTCGCCACTCCCACTCCCCAGGTCAGTTGAGTCTTATAGCCGGAGCATTCGTTCCCAATCTCAAGACATTGCGAGCAGTAGGGCCGTCTCCTATCGCACTTGGTGTTCCTCTTGATGCAGGTGAAGCAATCATCGGCAGCTCCTCCAGCGGGGGCCCGCCTCCTCCGTTTACGGGCAGCCTGGGCGTCCTTTGACGAATTGGACGATGGGGGAAGTGAGACTGTCATGTTAGGATATGCACTGTTATAGCGAATGTGTGATACAAAGTAGTTCTAGCAAGCACACATAAGGAAGCTCGGCGGCGGCAAAGGTCTCGACTGCGGTCTCGAAGCAGTATAGAATCTCTTGTCTAGCAAGGACGAGGCAGTTGACTGGTGTGGGTAAATAGACGTTAATATGGAAAAGATGGATCGTCCAAGCAAGATGTTATTGACATTGCATGGGAAGAGGTAGTCGGGGTTCAACGGGGGGTGGAGTGAATGGGATGACCAGATATAAGTCGAGATGCGGTCTCTATATGAAGAAGCCCACACACGTCCACACCACGTCCACAAGAGCAGGGCATCTCATCGAGTTGTACTCCCCACCCGCTCCCTAGTGTGGTACGGGACAGGTACAAACGAACCTCCTCCATGGTCTTCCACCCCTGGTCAGGTAGGGGAGGCGACTAAGGTGCATGTAGCAGTCAGTCGCAGACGCAGAAAGGCCAAACCGCAGAAGAGAAGCATGGGTGGGCCCGGCTTGGGGAGTTTGGGGGGCAGCAGGCCAAGGCAGTGGGCAGTGGGCAGTGGACAGAGAAGCGTTGGAAGAGAGATGACGGGGGGGAATCTCTTTGCAAGATAGGTCGAGATGGGATGTGCGAGATCGAGGGGAGAGTCTGGGTGGGTCGCCCACTTACAAGATCAGCGGGATATACTATGGTACCTTCGTTGTACCCGTAGGTCGAGGGGCGTTAGAGGAGAACGGTGGACAAGGGCTAGGGATTACCCCTGTAAGCTTCTTGGATGCATGCAAGGACGGGGGTCGAGGGAACATCATCGCAGGTACTTTGTAGTTTGTACGATTCTTTAAACTACTGTACAGGAACAAGGGTCAGGACCGAAGACGAGTCCCAACGAGGCCTAGCAGATTTCTGGCGAGTCTGGGGGGTGGAAAGATGCACTGGCGCTTCTTTCGTATTACGGTCTTTTCTGTTGAACTTGTGACAGAAGCCTTGGGAATCTCATCATAAAGTCCTTGAGAGGCACGATTCGAAAAAAACGAGAATTCCATTGGAGTGGCCGTCAGCTCGGCTAGCGAAGGACCTCGTTCGCCGTAATGCAATGCATGAGAAACCGAACCGTGCAAAGGAGGAGGATCAAGAAAGTGGCTTAACTGTGCATACAGCAAGCAAGTCTTCGCTTGTGTCACTGAATCCGTACAGTGAGCTGGAGAGGTAAACCTCGGCAGGCCTGCAGGATGGTCTATGGATTATACTGTATATGCAAGTAATGAGTGAGTGGGATGTACAAGCATTGCTCTCCATGTCTGCTCGGATATGCACGAGAGGCTGTAAACTACATCGTTCGATTCCAGTTCTTGGCTCTGGGTAAAGTTGCCCTCATCTCAAAGAAACAAAATCCTGTATTTCATGTTGCTACAAGTTATTATTAGAGGGTAGTTAATTAGAAGGGGTCTTGCGCCGCTGCATTGTGCATACAATTGATGGACATACATACCTTCACTCAGTTCCAACACAATGGTCCAACATATGTACGAGTATCAGCGGGGGATACGTTACAGGTCCTTCCTCGACATGCCTTGACGTAGTGACGGTGATGCCGTGCATTTTTTTTGTGCTAACATTAGAAATTCCCATCGAATTACTGCGGAAGGATTTATGATCGCTCTGTATTAATCCCCCCCTCTTTTCCCAAAACGCCGTGATCAGGGGATGGTCTTCCTACTACACATATAACACATACACGGATAATGCTGGACTCGCCGGAGCTTTAATTACGTAGGTGGGCATATTTCGTGCAGCTTCTGATTCTATTGATTTACTGTACGCCCGACCATCCCTGGAAACGCTGGACGTCGTTGACCGAAGGGGGTTCGAGGCGTGGGGTTTCAGAAGAGCGCAAAGCCACTGTAAGGTCAGTTTAGCATGTGCTGTAAGTCCGTTATGGAGTGAGGTTGATTAGCGCTACAACCTCCCGTAGGCGAACTCCCTACCTCCTTAACCTATGTGGAAGCTGTGGTTGAATAGTCGTACTTCACCTGTATACTACCTGATCATTTATCCTATATTGACAAGACTCAACTAATAAGACAAGAGCTTTTTAATTCCTGACCAACATAGGACAACATACCGCGCACGCTTTCCGACTGGTTATCTGAACTCGTTACAGATGATTCTGATACGCCAGATCGTGACCAACAAGCTTTACAGGTCTTGGCATGCTCGTGGTTGCTTACTGTATGTAACCCATAGAAACGGAGTGAGGTAATGTGACGACTCCAAATCCTCAGTAATTCTAGCTACCTATGCGACGTCCTGTCTCAGATGACGGTGTTTAGAGGTCTATTACCAAGCGGCATCTATTACCTAATGTTTTACTAGGTTGTTGAAGATCTGCCGAACCTGGTCCACGATCGCATCCCTAAGCTTCCTGGGGCAAGTAACTTAATAGAGCTACGAATCTGCAGCTAAAATTTGGTATGGAGGTAGGTAAGTTACCGTGGACGGCTATTGCTATGTTACGCCTGTAACGTCGATTCGTCTCGTCCTGCCTTGTGCTCTGCCCTCCCCTATCTTAGGTAGCATATAGCCGTTCGATCCATGGGTTCCGGATATTAGAGGAGCATGTCGGCGTGGCGGAAATTCATGGCGCGCA
This sequence comes from Hypoxylon crocopeplum, assembly GCA_022578875.1. Taxonomy (NCBI): domain Eukaryota; kingdom Fungi; phylum Ascomycota; class Sordariomycetes; order Xylariales; family Hypoxylaceae; genus Hypoxylon; species Hypoxylon crocopeplum. The sequence continues at coordinate 360,124 of MU399565.1, forward strand.
ATGGGAGACCGAACAAGACGGCGATGTGGATTGCTTTACAGTTGGGCAAACTCGAATTCGAGTAATAACCGAACAGACTAACATTCCTATTACTGTGACAAGTGGCCCCCGCCCCCTCCCTTGGAAACATTTCTTGGGTTGACGTCTTCGCCAACTCCCGAGTTGAATTTCCGGTCGAACCTGAGCGTTTTTCTTCGTAAGACATATCTGTATCTGTGGAAGATGTTATTTGGTAGAGTGTGTCTGGTAATTAGCTCTAGCCTTCCAGCTGACTCCTTAAGTGGTTGCGTGCGAACACAGCTCTACTATAAAGCTGTGTGCTGTTAATTTACGAGATAGTCCTGGAGACGTTTAGATTGGCTGTCTAGTTAGATAGCTTGATGGACGTCAGACTAAGGAACAAGGCTGCGGCGCTACTGCACATGATAGGTAGCAGACCGCCTCGGCCAATTGTCATATGTAAGCTATAACAATAATCCGAGGTGTGCAGTTCATTTTCACGTAAATCCAGATGAATGGACCAAGATTAATCAAAACTATAGCTATGTGCAACCCATGATACAGGATGACGAGAGACAGGGCTGGCTTGCAAGAGCTAGACTCAAGATGGTGGTTATAATTCTATGGGTCTGTTAGTCTCGTACCACATAATTATACCATAACCTTGTCATGTTGAGGATGTTCGTCATAGCGAACAACCATCACGAGATATCTATCTTTTAGAATTGTCACCCCTTTTCTCGACCGCCTGTCGGGATGGCCTATAGGAAGTACTACCATCTCGATGCGGCCTCGACTCCTTGATAGTACGCTGTTCAGTTGGGGCAGGCCTGAGGAAGAAGACGTAGCAGCCAGATTACCAGTCTTACGTCGTCAGGCAATAGGAGGTATGAGGCCAAGACATCATGCCTCCAAATATGTGTCTCCTCTGAAGCTATCCATCGTCATGTTCTGCCAGTCGGTACATATGGGTACTACCGTAGCACTAAGGGCGGGAATTGATCTTCTATGCGGTTAGGTAGTTAATTAGAGAGATGGGGAACTTTTAACCTACATACATACATGTGGCTGCGGGTTATGCTTGGGCTGGTTAGCCTCGACCTCGAAGTTGATGGCCATCTACTATACTATGTAAGTCAGTGGATCGTGTAACGGGACCAATGGGCGGCTAGTTTAAGACGGTGCCGAGACTTGGGCGGCATGGGTCTCTCTACAACCATCTTTTGCTTCTCCTGATTCTATCAAGCTTCTATCTGTTATCTCGAAGCCCCCGCCATTTTGTTCTTTGCAGCTCCCCCTTTCGGACTGAACCCATTGATTCTGTTGAGAAGAGTCTTCTAACCTAGTTGCTAGCTACAGTAGACCTACACATAACACACGTCACTAGGCCTGGGACGATGTTGACATCTGAAGGAAGAGGTTTGTTTTACTGTATGCAATATGCAACACACGATCGAGTCCGTAAGCAAATCATGATCGTCATCGCTGCGCCGCCGTCTTGCGAACCGTTCGAGGAATTGGAAGGTCCCGGGCCTAAATGCCGTTTTTCACTTCTAATGGCCGCCAGAGGTCTGGGAATTCAGGGCAGCGAGGCATACCCCTCCAATCGCGAGGGGACAGGGGGAGCGAGGATCTCCAAGATCCCTGGAGTACATAACTATATATGGGCTACGACTTGTTTGTTTCTTGGATCTAGTCTAGAAGCCAAGAAGAGAAACGACATGATGAACGATCTATCCTTTAATCTACCAGGTCGTGCTCCTCTCACAACCCGAAAAACCTCGACTTGTCCCTCGTCACGAGCTTACTGTGGGCATGTTTGCGCCGGTCTTCCAACTCCCTGGCATGTATGTACACTAACGACTGAGACTCTGCATCTTGCCCCACGGATGATGCTGGTACTATCGTTCTTGGCATAAGACATCGACAGCTTGCTTATCAGTTACACACGCATACGCAGTACGAAGTTACGATTCTTCGCTAATGGTTGAAAGACGGGCCTCTTGCGGGACTGTACCATCGAGACTTGATGGGTACCTGCTGTGCCAGACACCCTTTCTTTCAGGATCTGATATCTTGCTTAAGATCAAATCGCGAACCGATACAGACCCTTAATACCTCCAGATGTGATGTATTGGATCTCTAGCTCAGCAGATCACAAGATAGCCAGCCACATATGCAACTAGCCACCACTCATGCGTGCCATAGACGCTGGTTCTCTAAACCTTGATTCAAGTTCAAGTGTTACTTGTTACTTGAAAGTCGAGAGTAATGAAAAGTAGACCAATCCTTTATCATTAGAGCAACATTATTTTTTATTATTATCTTGACCTACACTAAAAGAATCCTATCCAGGTCCCACCCATAGATTACGACAGGCGCTTGCATTCTAAAGCAGTGCAACGCCTACAATGGTTTTCTATATTTTACTAATCGAACATTGGATGGGCGCGGGCGCGGGCGCGGGCTCGGACGCGGGTGCAGCTATCACCTACCCAACTTTCAACCCGCCCGTGCTCCTTCAAGAAGCTTCGTCAAGCCTTTCTCGAATGCTCATTTCGGCACTGCACGTACTACGCTACGACGGACGCGATGCCAATGCCAAGAGAGACCGCTGCATAATTGGCACAAGGTCTGCCGACGTAGTTGACAATTCACACAAGGTCAGTCTTGGCTACTGATTTGCTCCGTGTGTGCTTTGCATAAGGGCGCCTCGATGCAGGTCAAGCAACATCTAAGCATCCCTAATGGCTTGGAAGTTGTCTCCCTCTAGCTACTGCAACGAGCACACAAGACTGCAGTGTGACTTCGATACTACAGTCCAATCATTCCCCTAAAGTTCTCGAAGCCTTCCAATTCTGGCTCTCTTCGCCGTCAAGTCGACCATTCGACCAGCGTCTTTGTCTTGTCCCTCTCACTGCTCCCCTGGAGACTTTATGAATCCCGAGTGCTAAAGAGCTGTCCGTCGGGTATCCACTGCCATCCCGTGACATCATCTCTGGTCTCTCCCTGAAGGGGTTGGTTTTTGGTTCTGGTCGTCGTATCAATGCCGATTGGCAGAGTCGCGGGATACTCCTGAATGATTCCCAGGGTCTCGTGGTAACTCCTTCAATCCACCATCCACCTACCACCTACACTTACATATCAGCTCAGCGTCGAGTAAGACGCCTCTGAAGTGCGACGGCGGCAGTTCCATGCTCAAACACTGATTCGTCTATGTTAAAACACTCCCATTATCATGGCTTGTTAATATTAAATCAGAAGTCGTAGTGGAACTATGGCTGACCAAGTAGTGCAATCCGTCAATTGGGTGTGTCTAACTGGTTTCGAGGTCGGTCTGTAGGGTAGGCAATTTCTCTTATCTTACACTGTTGGCCCCGTTTCCGTCCCATTGGTTCTCATTCCCAGGAATAATAAAATGGAATTGTTCAGAAGGCAGCGGCAGCGATGGAGACTAGAGCGGGGAGGGCTCGAGAGGCTAGAGACTAGAGGCTAGGGCTAGACTAGCACTATTAAGCACTTAAGCCATTTTAGAGCTAGGCGCTAGAAGGACCGAAGAAGCCTGCATAGAAGAGCGCTAGACGCCATCTGGTCTAGCCGCTGGGTGTGTTCAGCAGCTTAAGCAGCCTAAGAGTAGCCTAAGTTAGACTTGGTGTGCACAAGTACTAGGAAGTATCCAACCTGCTGTGGATGTGTGTACTTACATGTGTGTACTATTTAAGTCGATATGGGGTTGTACATGAGTATTAGAGGTTATCTTAGTTAGATAGCGCGGCTTTCTTCAAGCCTCTCCCGTCATCAATGCACGGAATCAATTCGTCACGGGATAAAAGTCATCTCATAGCCCCTGCAATTCTGTACATACTTAATCAAAGAGCATCTTTTACAAGCCAGTCAACCATACACAAATACTATTTCGTACTTGACCCCCTTCAGTCACCGACTGCTACCACAGAAGCTACCCTAGCTCGCCCCCACAATCGACTTAACTGAATTCTATCGCAGAGTCGTCGTCTGATTGGCGCGCGCTCATACCCCTACAAACAAAAACCCCCGTCCATCCACCGCCCTTCGGTTCGTTCAATCGCCGAAAATGTTACATGGCGCAGGTCAAGAAACCAGGCCCCCAATCATCGCCGACTTAAGGCTTGCCATGGCCTGGAGGACGATGTGAGTCGAAACAGCTAATATCATTATAAGGCTACCGTCAGGTGTCAAGCCAACAACTCCAAGACGGAACCACTGGACGACAGCAACAAGCGATGAAATTGAGAGACCCGGCGTTCGCCCAACACCGGGCCAGGCACGGAAATCACTCATATCCATTTGGAGACTAGATACTCGATCTAGCTCCAACGCCTACCTTGTTGCTTAACCTGGTTATGTTCCAAGAGGCCGGATCAGGATCGCTAGTTCGAACACCGGGCTAAGCCCGTGAGCCGTTAAGACTCTAGTCAACTATTACCGGTAGATACGTGGCGGCTATCTAGTTGAGTAGGGCAACCTTGGTTGAAACTCGGTATCCTTGAACGAACGGAACCGCGGATTTGCTGATAAAGAACAGAAGACGGCAGCCTTTTACCTCATCACTTCCTGATCCCCTGGATCTGTCTGTATTCACCCTAGCAACCTGACCTTGCACACCGGTGCCCCGGACTGCATTCGGAAATTTGAAGGGGTGCCGAGTAGCCGCCGCCTGCTTGAGCCGCCCGGCGGTCTATGTTCTGCGCTGTGCTGGTCGTGAAGGTGTACACCTCAGTACATCTCATGACATCTCCTGATCTTGCTTGCAGGCCAGGCATGGATGTGCACTAGGGTTGGTTAACCTTAAACCCCCATCCCCTAACAGTGGTTCGTTCTCGTGTTTACCGAATCGTTATCTGTCGACGTCGTGAACTTCGTGTTAAGTTCATGCTGTGGGACAAGATCCTCCTAGAGCTGTTATACTACTGCCACTATTCCTCGACACAGTAGAGGTAATGTTATCTTTAGAGCAGAGTCGATTTCACCAAGCAACCAAGCTTTTGCAAGGCGTTCTTCTTACCAGCAATTTCTTCCGGGCCCCGCATATGGCTAGCCATCCTTCCATCTAGAAGTCTCCTTTCTGATTGGTGGAGATCCAATCATAGTCAACACGCAACGTTGCATCTCGCCCACCTTCTTGTCCCCCTACAACCTGGTGAGTGTAGAGAGGTGTGTTAATCATTATCGACCACGCATGTGCACGCATAAAATCAAGATATGAGCTGTTATGCCAGCTCGCACGCGGAGCCGACGTGCCTTGGAGCAGTACCCAATATTCGCACCGCAGCAAGCTAAAACCGCAACGCTCAGAGGGAACCTTAAGGATGCGATCCTATACTGCATCAGATGAAGTTGAGGCTAAAATGTCACCGTCTCATTATCAATCGAAGGTACGAGAGTTCGTGCTTCGTCTCATCTTCGTACACTGGGTGAGTTCCTGATGCGGCTCGATTCCGCGTCCCTGTCACGACTCTATTCATAGAACGCCGTGGACCCTTGGCACTTGGTTGATTTTCAAATCACAGACCATCATGCGCGCCGTGATCAACAATATCTCCACCAAGCTCACGACCTGAGAATACGATGTTAGATGATGTTTTACCAACGACGCCTACATACAATAATAGACTAACGGATACTAACGGATACTAATGTATTCTTATTCATTGCTCCTTTTTTATTTTCGTCCGTTCACGATATATTATGATGTCTCAACAGCTAAAGGACGAGGAGTCGAATAGGATCGGACTTAGTAGGCCGTCTGTCACCTGATATTTCCGACTGGTTCATTTTTTCATCACACTGCGTGGCATCAAATCGATCGAGTGGACCAATGCTACGTCTGTTTCCCTGATCCTGCGACCATGTAGCTGTCGATGTCTGAACCGTGGCTTGAGCTTTTTCTGCAGGCAGGCAGCTTAGGTCTCTTCCACTTTTTCCTTTTCAACGGCTCAGGTGTCAGAGTCGGCTGCGCATGTCACGGCTAGTAATTAAGCACCTTGTCGCGTGCCTGTCTCCCTGTCAAATGGATAGGAGTGAAAACATCTCGGGGCATTTTCTGGAGTAACCAAAGCACGGTGGTCTAAGACAATGCCGATCTTCAACTGCTACGGGCGGACCAGGCGAACGCGGGGGTAGCGCGCTGTCAAACAGCTGCAAGTGATGATCCCGAACCCAAGTGACCAGGAAGTAACATAGAAAACACAAAGTTCACGGCAGATGGAGTAAATCTCCCCTGGACCCCTAGCGATTTTTATTTTTATCATTTTCAAGACATCATTGCCTACCTCGGTACACATTACCTACATCGCAAGACCGCATGCGACCTTTGCAGAGATCCACCTCAGGGCCTGCGACAAGACCCTTCTTTGTCGTGGCCTGGTGTTATACGGATCTCGCCTGAAGGCCACAGGAGGATTGTCCATTATCGTGAGCGATGAGAAATCACGGTTTGTCATGCTATCGCTGTTCGGCGTCACTTTTCCCCTTTTTTCTTAATCTCGGAGGACCGGCAGTGGCTGAACTGGTGTTTCCAATCAGTTGAAGCTATTTGAAAGCCCTGTCATACACATACAGATTGTACGATGCTCGGTGTCCAACAAGAAATTCTGATATAGATTTTCCCCCCCTAAACATGCAGGAACAACATACATTCCGTCAGACCGGAGAGGACCGAAGCGCAATGCGCCGAAGCAACTATTTCTATATGCGACAGCATATGATTTGTATCCCGCGTTTGCGGGTTGGGATTAGACGCGGTGGTCGCGAACGCCAGCCGAGGCAAAGGAGCTGAAGAAGAAGCACCACCACCACCACCACTTTTTTCAGCGCTCAGCCTCATTACTATGCAACGAACCCTAGCTCAGACTCAGGGTTCTGACGATCCTTACTCCTATTAAGACACCGAGCGGTCCGTCTTGCCCGCATAATTGACTTGGACGGTTCTCTGCCCTCTGGGGATTTTTTGGCTTTAGGATTCTTCTGCTACGGGGCGTCCGTCGCTACTTTTATCCTATGCAATTACAAAGAAGAAGAAAAAATCTGGGGAAAACGTTCGAGCTTTGAACGTTCTCGGCATTAATCACCCGTCTGTCGATGGCGTTGGCGATATTGGAGCGAGCAAACGAACCTCGCTCGCTACTTCCATTGCCCCATCCAGCCCCCCGGTCTCGTCGCCGCTTGGGACAGCTGCTTTAAGGTTGTTGCTCCATTCGGGCCGGCCTCTGATTTCCCGGGGTAAGACAAGGGCTTTTGCCGCCGAGGCCGAATGGCGATTTCGATGGCTTCGAATACTGGTGCAATATAGGGAGGATATAGCAAGGCGAGGCTTCGGCCAGTGGCAAGGTTGCGGGAGAGCCGCTCAGGCAAAGACATGTCCTCCCTCGTTTCAAGGGCAATCTTAATTTAGTCGGCATCACATGCTAGCTCGTCGGTCTGTTGGAGATATGTGTCTCCAACAATACCAGCCTAGGAGCTCGAGTGATTACATCTGTTCCTTACCACGGGTCCCGAGTCACCAGATGGAACTTGCTCGACAAGCTATGAGCGGCTCCGAGTCGAAGGTCGCGGACTTGACGGGCGAACTTGTCTAGCGTGCCCTTCTCCGCAGATGGGCATGTTACAGACCTGCGGGACGCAGAGACTAGTGGATTGTATGGGATTCACTAGACCTAAGATGTTAGATGTCACGTTCGAGTGCTCTATCAATCCCGACTAGGCTCGACGTTGTTGACAGAGTCTCTTTCGTTATGGTAAGCTTCCCTCTACCCTCCTATCTATCTACCTACCTACCTACCTACCTACCCACCCTCGTGGGGCCTCGATCTGCACGAACCCCAGCATCGAGGTTGTCTAGACTAGGTATGACAGGACTTTGCAGTCGATCTTCAAAAGCTGGTATGTATGGTAAGTATGTATGTACTCCTAAATGGGCGCCGCACATCTGCCTGGCTAGGGTAACATGGGGGACCCCTTTGATACATGGATGGGGGGGGGGGCGGAGTGGGTGGTTCTCTAAAGGCTATTGTAACTCCTGACATAGATAGATCTGGAGATGTCAACTCTATTTCCATTCTTCACAACAAGGGTTAATCCACATTTCCGGGAGACCATGACCAGCATTCACCCCCTCCTTATGTATAGGAGAAGTACCCTTTCGCCGCCGCCGCGGCTTTGTATATCCTATGTAGCTTGTTAAGGGTGGCTCCCATTCCACTTTTATTGGGGATATCCAGTGTCGTTGGATCCGTCTCCTGACGGACGAAGGCGAGAGGCTCGATCCGAGGTTACTTGTTGATGAGATCCATTCTCGAGCCCTCGGTGATGAACTTGGTCGATCCCCGATATCACGAGTATTGGGAACCACCGCCGGAGTTGACGAAGTAAGGTCAAAACTCTCGTGACCTTTCGTGGTACGTTACTTCAGAGATTAGATATCGACTCTCAACATAGACTATGAAGACACCGTGAAAGCACTAACCCAACCGCTCTACCGCAATCATGGTCTGGGAGAAGATAGTATGTTGTTACCTAGACACAGCACGTCTCTCTGTATCATCCACTCCCACACCACAGTCTCATCTATGTTTTGCTGCCGTATCTTCCCGCGTGTGTATGCTGTCATCGTATCGAGGGGATCGAGGGCGCTAAAGTGGCTGCCATGCGTCGAAGTGCCGAACCCTATCTAGACGACAGCCGTTGGATCGATACACTTCAAGCTTAATAAGTTTGCTTATGCCGCATTACAGAAATAGATCGGGCCGTTAAACCCCCCAGTTTCCCCTTCGCTCGGCTAACCCAGCAAAGTCCTGCTGTGCCGTATGTGGCCGTTGTGACGGGATCGTTGAAAGGCAGCAGCAGCAACAGCAGTATGGTTCTGTGGGAAGATTAGGAAGACTGGGTTGGGTTGGATAAGATGGGTATCGATACCGCATCGATCGCGAGACCTCACCAATGAAGCAAACAAGTACCTGCATGATCCTTCGGCGCTTCCTCCGCTAACCCTGCTTATTGATCCTTCGAGGGCCCGTCGACCGTGGATAGTCTTCGAGAGGGTAAAGCAATTATAAGCGTACAAGTGGGACCAATGAATCGACGGTATCGCAAGAAAGATGGGAAGGGCAACCCCCCCATACTATGGGTAAACAATGCCATGGCCAGACTACTGTAGAGAAGCCAACAAAGTTCCGTATCCCCTCATCCCTCGTCCGGCCAGGGCTCCCTTACCTAGCCTGAGGAACGAAAATTCGGGGCTAACTGCTCATGTGCACTCGTGCAGCGTGGACCGCCGAATAGCGCCCCAGAGGGCTAATGCTAAGGGTAACGAGAAAAAGGAGGTCCCGTGGGTCTATGTCGCGACCAGCAGCCATCGTAGGATGAGAATATCCCACTAGAGCCAGCGGATGCTCGAAATCCCCCCCATTCCCCCCCACGGCGGCGACGAGGATGGACAAAGTCCATACGTGCGAACCGTATTCGCGTTTCCCATGTCCCATTTCCTCAAAATCCCATCGCGAGAGGGCCGGGTGTAAATGAGCAGCCGAACCAATGTTTCGACATTTTTGAAACAAAACCTGGGTCGAGATTCCACATATCCCCTTGCAGTTCTCTGCTACGTTGTGTTGCGTTGCGCTGCTGGGTTGGGGTTTGGGCCTGGGGGAGGAAGAAAGGGGAGGCGAGTGTGATTGAGGCTCATCATCATGTTTCGAGCGCAGTACGACGGGCGTTTGCTGCAACGGTTGTCGCCTGGCCCCAATCTTGGTTGGCTAAACCTGGGAATCCTTAACGTAGCTTTGTGGCTGCGCTGTTCTTTTTTTAATGTCTTGTCGTGCCCGTGCCGCAGGGGTTGCCGGTTTGGTTTGGTCTGGTTCGGATGAAGGGGGTTAGGGCAGGGTAGGGGATCGTAGGAAGCGATGTGAGAATTGACCACGATGCGAGTCAGTGCGCGTCATTTCCTATCGATCTCATTTCTTCGATAATGGGCCTGATAGAAGCCTAGATTGCTCTTCGAGTTTCGTCGATGTTGTGCCAGCACTTTCTGTCTCAAGAGAGCGCGCGGTAAATGGCGTTTAGTGTATGAATCCTTCAGCTCGCGTCTACTCAAGTCCGAAATATAGGCATGTCGGCGATAACGTTTTCTTCATTTGTTCTTTTTGTCCTTTTGATTCTCTTTCGACATGTTGCTTCGACGCCTCCTTCGCTTTGGTGGAATTACGGGATTGGAACTTGGTTATGACGTTGGGGATGATGTCCACGGACGAAAGGCCGCATGAAGATTCCAATAAAACGCCTCCAGCTCGTTTACAGTTTCCGACTTGAGAATTCAGACGCCCGTTTCGACCCATTCATACGTCAACCTGCAGATGGGTTGTTCCTATTTGGACTTTGAGAAGATTAGCATGGGGCTTGCGTGATTTCGCTACTGTCTTCGAGATACTACGGTCGTGGAAGTATCCTGGAAGTACTTGGGAGTTGAAGTTGTCGAAGCAAGCCGTTTAGGCGGCAAAACTGGCTGAATGGATGTAGATGGTCTCCCTTCGGTTTTCAAGGTAAGGCGTAGTAGAACTGGCCTGCGTTGAGCTGGCGGCATTCTGAGTGTTCCCGAGGTTCTCCTTGAGATATGGGGCATTCCGTGCTGATCTTATCTCATACACGATCCAGCAGACTTGCTCAGATATTTCAAAGCCGCTGATAATGTCATGAGCACCACTGCCATTCGTTGGAGCTATAAAATCAGAACGCGCAAGTCGTTATCATTGTGCGAGGGCGTAAATTGCAATAAGTCTGACTTGTCCTCTTTCGACTGCTCTTCGTCATAATAGATACCTAAGTAGATGTAAGCTAGTTAGTGAGAGGCTTAAGAACTAAGGTAATCGTCGCGTTATGGTACCTTGTTATAGTGCCAACGGGTGTAGTCTATGCGCTACCCCTATGTGTATAGGCTTGCTAACTCTCTGTGTAGAGGAGCTTCTATTCCTAGACCTCGACCTCGACCTCGAGCTGTGGAACATAGTATTATTCGCTTTGACTGTCCGAGTTCATAATGTCCAACATTAGCGAGCTCTATCGAGGTATAACCTTATATGGAATAAATATGCTGCTGTTATATGCGAGAATAAGTTTTAAGTACCGAAGAAGACAGCTGAACCAACTTGATAATTGAGACATGGACTATGCGCAATATAGCATACGTCGACCTACGTTTGACAGTCATCCGATATCGAGTAGATGAGACAGAAAACCATATGAAAACGCCTATGGGGATTTTATCGGATGTCGGTTCTCACGCCGCGTCACTGACGACGTTTAGCTCCATCATGAGTCCGTTATAACTCCAAGGGTTGTCGTAGACTCTCCAATTTCAGGAGGACTGCGTAAGGGGTATCTTGGGGACGTATTTGAAGCACTATAATATAATATTGTCCATGATATGAAGCATACTGAGTCATCTAGGCCAACATTGGGTTGGGTAGAATTCGGAACTAGAACATGAAAAACATCCAAGAAGCGTCGCACATTGATGAGAGTAACGTGATTGTTAATCCCCGCGACGTAAAATCAACATCTTCGGGATTTCTGGCTCTAGAGAAGCTCGTGGGGTGGGATCATATGCCAATAGTGCTTTGGTCATTCAATGGAGATCATTCACATGAGGAACTACCCCAAGTGACAAATGCTGATGCATGAAGAGTTTGCTCCATAGGAGCCATGAGTCGGTATCACAAATATGTTATGGAACAAGATGGCAGAAGCGCAGGATAGAAACGAAAGATTGATCCGTCTTATTTGTTTTGAATGGAGATCCCATCTCGAATTAAATCATGGCCACCCTGTGGGCATTCGTCAACGCGTACTTATAATACGCCGCACGGAAAGGGACATCGGCCTCCCAAACACACACAAGGAACTTACGCCTTCTTCTCGATCTCCTCTAGGATGGTCTTCTCCAGGCTCTCGGGCTTGGTGGTGCTTGCCCACCGCTCCTTGACCTTTCCGTCCCTGCCGATCAGGAACTTCTCAAAGTTCCACTTGACACGCTTCATGCCCAGGAGGCCGGGCTTCTCGGCCTTCATCCACTCGAACAGCGGCTCGGCCTTATCGCCGTTCACGTCGGTCTTGCCCATGATGGGGAAGGTGACGCCGTAGTTGACCTGGCAGAAGCTCTGGATGTCGTCGTCCGTGCCGGGTTCCTGGCCACCGAACTGGTTGCAGGGGAAGCCGACGATGACGAAGTCATCCGGGTGCTTGGCGGTGACGTCCTTGTACAGCTTCTCGAGGCCTGCGTACTGTGGCGTGAAGCCGCACTTGGAGGCGGTGTTGACGACTAGGACAACCTTGCCCTGAAAGTCGGCCATGGACTTCTCGACGCCCTTCTCTGTTTCGCAGTTAGTCTCATGTTTGTATCAAAGTATGAGGTATGTGTTACTTACTGTCCTTGGGCTTGAAATCGTAGAATGTGGTAGCTGAAGCCATCTTATTTGTATTTACGTTGATGAAGATGTGTCTTGTCTGGAATCGTAGAGTATTTGCTGATGAAGCTGAAGTGGAAGTCGTAAGACTCGTGATAATACTCTTTTTAGCGGGGTATCCGAAGCTCGCTGACCGATAATAATTGGTCGATAAAGCTCGTCTTTGTAACTCAGATGAAGTCACTCTGCAGGTATAATTAAATGTCGAACGTGTGGGATACCAGCTCCTTATGATGACTTGTCGCATGAATATTATTATCTCTAAGTTTTCTCCTTTCTGAAGATGAAATTGAGTGATGTTCAATAGATGTCAAAAAGATTAGTCTCCGGTTCTTCGGTGGTTTCGGTGGGTTGAGCTGATGACAAAACCACCGAACGTTCCTTGACGTATCAAGTTTCACATTTGGAGCCTCGGCAAGTTCCCGATCCGAGTTTCTTTAGTGGATATGAACCCATGAATGCGGACCGGTTTATGGGTCTGTCCGCCAATGACGTTGATGACCTAAGTGGCTAGCTGACTTCTAGGCGAATACGCAGGTACAAGCTCCAGGTGCCAGGTGCCAGTTGGAAGGACCTCCAGGGCTGGAGCTTGGGCCTCCTGTTCGGAGCTGCCATTCACCCGATTACCCGATTTGTTACTGTCTGATAAGGTCTGATGTTGTACTATCCCAAATACATTATCATTTACATCACTCATTGTTAGAATACTAAATTATTATACGTGTCTGTCAACGCCTTTGCCCCTCTTCGGAACTTTGGAAACGTTCGATGTCTAGCAAAAGTCAATGGGTCGATCCTCGTCAATTGAGCATAGACGTGAGTGGCAGCTCTCCTACCAATCAACGGGTAGATCCGCCAGAGCTTCGAAGACCAACCCGGACTTTGGGTAACACTCCAACTTGGAGTCTTAGCATGTGAATCCTAGTCGACGAGCAGAAAAGTCAATTCCAGCATTGATCAACCTTCCTAGCTAGACCTTGTTGACCCTGTTGATCTTGGTGACTTTGATGACCACCAAGTTCAGTTCGGTCATGTCAAGTACATTATTATGGATAGTCGTATACCCCAACCACGACATATCGTGATCATAGGTATGTATGTTTCACCTCCCTCAATTTATATTCTCCATGTTCCCTTCATTGTTCGTGTCTTTGTCTTTGTCTTAACACTAAGATCCGCATGTCTGAGCTCCTGTCCGAGCTCCCCCTCCCATACACATAAACACAGACAAACATTGGACCTCCTAGCTTGATTGGCCCGGGATCTAGGCTAGAGAGCATTCACACTACTACTGTCCCTAGTGATAGGATGGCAACTGATCCACTAATTCGGGTTTCCCAGGGGGTGGTGTTATCGGCGCAACTACAGCATACTACCTAACTCGACATCCCTCTTATATCCCCTCGATACACCATGTTACGCTACTCGAGGCCACGTCCGTAGCAGCAGCCGCGTCGGGCAAGGCAGGCGGCCTTCTCGGCCTATGGGCCTACCCGACATGCCTAGTCCCGCTCTCCTACCGCCTCCACGCCGATCTAGCGGCCGAACACGGTGGCGCCGAGAGATGGGGGTACCGACAGCTCGGTTGCGGGCAAATTACGGCGTCCCTCAAGAAGAATAATGCTAAGACGAGGAAGAGCAGTAGTCTTGGCCTTACTAAGCAAGATACTAAACAAAATGGCCTCCCGGTAGGCGGTCAGAAGGAATGGCAGAAGCTGCCCAAGCAGGACAAGAACGCAAGCTCCTTGCTCCACGAGTCCATCCTACCCGCAGATCTCGACTGGATTAACGCTAGTCTGGTGCGTGAGTATGCCGAGATGGGGCTACCAGGGTTCACCGAGACGGCGCAAGTGCACCCCTATCAGTTCACAACTTCAATAGCGGCTTTGGCCCGCGAGGGCGGCACCGAAATACGCCTCAATGCGAAAGTCACCAATATCGGCTTGAATAAGTCGGAGACAGCAGTCTCAAGCATCGAATATCTCGACCGCACCACAGGTGAGACGCGGACGTTGGAAGGCGTAACAGACGTCGTGATAGCCGCAGGGCCGTGGACGGGCCGCCTCTGGCCAAAGACCAAAATTGAGGGCCTAAGAGCACACAGCGTCGTGTTCGCAGCCGACGTCAGCCCGTACGCCGTCTTCACCGACATTTCGCTGCCGAACGACTGGGTGCCGGCGCACCGGGCGGCGCGGGGCGAGAAGCGAAAACACAAGGGCAATGTCGACCCGGAGATCTACGCGCGGCCGGGCGGCGAGGTATACGCGTGCGGTGAGCCGGACTCGATAATACCACTGCCGGACACCGCTGACGAGGTCGAGTGCGACGAGTCCCAATGCGACGACTTAGTCTCGTACATCGGCACCGTGAGCCCGGTGCTCGGCGCCGCGTCCGTCGCCGCCAAGCAAGCCTGCTACCTGCCGCGGCACATGCGCTTCGGTAAGGAGAGCGCGCCGCTCATCGGCGCCACCTCGGTGCACCGCCTGTGGATTGCTTCCGGCCACACGTGCTGGGGCATCCAGAACGGCCCCGCCACCGGCAAGCTCATGAGCGAGCTCGTCTTCGAGGGCGAGGCCAAGAGCGCCGACATCGCCGAGCTGGACCCCCGGAAGTTCAAAGTATGACATAAGCCGAAGATGCATCAGGAAATGGCTAAACAACCTACGTGGGACGTCCTATGACGACAACACGCGTGGGATGATGAGAGCTTGGAGGGAGGGGTCTTGTCTGCGTGTCTCTCCTCACCCCCTTGCCTCGTGCGTGGGAGTACCTAGATTGCATGTGTGTAGGGACCGGCAATGAGCAAGGAGGGTAGGGAGGGATAGTATCGGTACATCCCGCACGATGCGTCTACCTACCTATCTATCTACCTGCGTAGGAGGAGGCTGAACCGGAACGGGGACGTACATCATACTTGCATACGTGGGGTGCGGAGAAGGTCGGCCACAACCTAACCGACCTGAAGTGTATCTCCCATACGTATTATTAGGCCTGCGCATGTATTCTCTCCCCCAGCAACTGCGATATAAAAACAGTTATATTAACGCTCGCTTGCCGCCATCGCCGCCAAGAGAGCGGCAGGTGATCGACCTTATCTTGGGCGAAAGGGACGGACCGAGCCGTAAAAGGGGGTCAGCAGCAGGGCAAGCGCGGGGATGGTAGGGGGGGAGGGTGAGGGGCGACGTAATCGAGAAAATAGGGAACGCTACCTTACCCTATCTACCTTACCTACCCCTAGGTACTTACCTCGTGGGGTGACGTTCCAGCGATTACCACCGTCCGGATCGCCGCGAGTACATTACGCGTACCGAACATATATTTGTTTCGTCCTTCTTTTTTGCTCCACTGGACCCCTATCATAGGACCCTAGACACATACGAGTAGACGAATGAACGACTCCGGAGAGAGACAGAAGAGAAAAAGAAAAGTTTAGAACGGGCTTGTCGTACAGTAATTCGAATAATATACACGATACACACGCCCACGCAGTACCACATACATGGCTCTAACCGAGCTAGAATGTACATGCCACACAGCTCAGGTTGCAGCCCTCGAAGACGAATAATAGATGGGTGGCGTTTACAGAGGTCTATCAAAACTGGAAATTGGGGGTTGGGGTGAAAGGGAAAAGTGAGACGTAGGTTTCTCGCTTCTAAGTGGCTGCTGCGCAAAAGGTGTTACCAAGGTTATCACATGCTCCCTAGCATATGTATAGGTGGTCTGCATGGTCTATATTGCTAGAGAAGGAGAGGGCTATGGTGGTGTATCAATGACAACAATGAATTTGTGCTATTCTAATATGAACGGTGAAGAAAAAAACCGTCTTGCCGTAGCCGTTATTCCAGTAGACCAGAATCAGAAGGAAGTAGCAGGAGATGTAATCAACCAGCCAGCACGGCCAGCCTTCGAGCTCCGTCCTACCCATTTGCGATAGGGTAGATCTCCAAATAGTAGGTAAACATTGGATCCGGTGATCCTTGATCAGAACCGGAGTATGGGTAGGGACTAACGAACGTTCTCGGGGGGTTGTTTGCTCATTGTCCAAAAAAAGAGCCGTGGAGAGAGAAGCATCGCCAAGTTCGGTGAAAACGTATTGTATGTTCATTATCTTCGTCTGCGCAACCACACATGTCGGGTGGCCTCCAGTCGATGGAGGAATTCGTGAGTTTGCGTTGTGTTTCCACCCTCCTAGAGCCTCACCCGTCACCCCGGATTCTTCAAACCCCGCACTGTCCAAGAATAGGGGGATCAACGGCCACGCGGCTAATATCAGCGGCATATAACCAGTCTCTGCGGGTTTCGACAGACGAGGTTCCCGGTAACCCGTTTTCCTATCATAATGACATTTCGATATCCATCACTTCTTGTATTCCCTCGGCGATGGCCGCGACCTTGGCCTTCTCGAGACGTTTAAGCGGACGCCGAGGGTAACCGCCATAGCCAAAGTAGGTCTGAATCGCTTGCTTGGTGCCTGCGATTGCTGCTTTGGTTAGGTACCAGTCGCCTCGCGAGAGCACCTTTTGCAGCGCGATCGCTTCCTCCGTCTTTCCCTCGGCGTACAGGTTCCATACCTTAACGCAAACTTTGGGCATGACATTTGCACCGCCTGCAATGATTCCGCTCCCTCCCGAAACCAGTGTTTGGACCGTGAAGTCGCAAATGCCGCCGAATGCCATATACCCGCTGCCTTCTGAGGTTGGAGTCTTCGCGTCGGTGGCTCGCGCTACGCGAGTAAGTTTACCGGTGCTACCGCACGTGAACTTGGTTCCGACAATGTTTGGGTGTTCGGCAAGCTTGATGAGGAGATCCGAGTCCATGTCGATACCGGCAACTGCGCCGGGGTAATTGTATAGCACGATTGGTAGCGGGCTCCCGTCTGCAACGGCAGTAAAATAGCCCACTATGGCCTCTTCGTCCATCTGGGCGCGAAAGTAGCTCGGGGGTAGTAGCAACACATAATCCCCACCGGCCGCGGCAGACTGCTTGCAGAGCTCTATTGTCCCCTTTACGCTCCCCTCTGTAGCCCCAACAATGATGGGCATGGTGGTGAAGCCTGCAGCATTCAGAGCTTCTCTGGTGGCGCGGGTCACAGCTACCTTTTCCTCGCGTGTACAGTGAATGGCTTCTCCGTTGGACCCCATAGTAACCAGACCGGCGAGTCCATCTTTAGCTAGACGCTCGGCGTGTTTCTTGATGGTGGGAATATCGAGCTCCTCGGTCTCGGGGTCGAAAAAGGTCATGGTGGGAGCATAGATACCACACGGCAGTGGCCGCTTCGTGGTCGTGTGACCATTGACCTCGCCACCGATCGGGACAGTCATTTTTCTTGATTGAGTGGCGATATGTTAAATGTAAGAGTGACGAGGATGTCGCTGTTCAACCTACGGGTCGATATACACCGAGGTATAAGATAGTTTGGGATAGGAGAATGAGCACGAAAAGGGGCGCCGAGAAAGGGAAAAACGGTAGCAAAGAAAGGGAACCATTAGCTATACTTATAGATTCGAAGCATAGCATTCAATGGACGGCGCCAGAACGGTTTTCTCATAACCTAATGGCTTTTGTCGTCTGAGTTGCATGCAACGCCTTGTGGGGTGTGGGTCGGCGTACGAGAAACGAGTCTTACTAGTGTTTTGCTCGCAACGACATTGGTCCGAAGAAGGCGACGCTTGTTACCTGTTGAACCCGAAACAACCCCTAAGAAAAAGGAGCTAATGGAAAGCTGACTGGGACGGAGTTGCAAGGGGCTCCCGTTCTGTGGGATTGGAAAGTCACGAAGTCGATTGTGGATGAGCCGAACTCCTTAACGGCCCTAGGACAAACGGGGTCACTTGCGCTTCTGATTTATATCAAAGCAATATATTGTAAATAGATCAAGGAAGTCACGCAGACAGTCTGCAATCCTGAATTTCACAGAACCGGGCACAGAAATTGTCGGGCTGTTATAGGGGTACCCAACGTGTTTCGGCCGCATGGCTAACAGACTGCAGCAGAGTTTGAGCGAAGGCATGGGTCCAGAAACGGTTGAATGTCTCTTCAAAGGAAGAGAATGCCTTATTCGGCAGCTGCTCATGCAAAGCATAGGTTGAGATACAGGTAAGTTCACGTTGAGCCAAATTGGTTGTGGTGGCATTTGCAACAGCATTATGATTGGCCAAGCCCACGCAGCATCCCCGGGTGGGCTCAGAACTGGGCTGATGGGAATCGGGGGGATCTGCAGTAAGGTCGATCACGGCTCGGCTGAACGTGTGGGTGGTAGGTGAGGGCGCTCTGTCGTCACCAGGGCACATGATATAGCAGGAATGCCGAGGGAGCCGTGACGCCGTGACTTGTGCGTCCAAAGGATTTACCTACGTGGTCGACGTGGTTGATGCGTTGTCGAGGTGATGGCCGTTGGGCTAGGAAGCGGACGAAGTTGGTGAAGACGTCATTCGCATAGATCAAGTCGTCTTGTGACCCTCCAAAGGAAAGCACCGGGACGGAGCTGGAGTTTTGGAGACGACAACGACTGGAAGACGGTCAAGGTATACCGTCCACTTGGCAGACCCGAGAGCT
The DNA here is from genome assembly GCA_022578875.1 of Hypoxylon crocopeplum. NCBI lineage: Eukaryota > Fungi > Ascomycota > Sordariomycetes > Xylariales > Hypoxylaceae > Hypoxylon > Hypoxylon crocopeplum. The sequence goes on from MU399565.1 coordinate 379,170, forward strand.
GTTGGAGGGTGACCTTTTGGCGGGGCCAGGGCATAACTACTCAGGACGGATTGCTCGAAACGTGCGAGTGAAAGGTTTGATGGCAGCGTTGTGGTGGTTGCCGCATTGTGGAGCAGACGAAGCCGTCTCCAGAGCCAGAACATGAAAAGGTCTGGATAGGTTCCTGAGATATCCTGAGATAGATACTTTGTCCGGGGTGCAAAGTATCATGGTTGGATAGGCAAATACCCCTAAGCCATGTGTGTAAGTAGTCGTTGGATGACCCCCTCGGACTAAGGGCTATTGGCCTCTACCACTCTGCCACCATGTGGTATGAGGTAGGTGGTACCTTAGGTCGGCGAGGAATAGTAATACCTGTGGCATGAACTGCTGGCATGGGCAGAGCATGGGCAGAAACTGCTGATTCCTATTTTCCTCTGGACTTCTGGGGTAGCCGCTTACATGTAGAGCCTGTAGTCAGTCCATGTAGCTCATATAGTTCTTCATCTGCAGGCCAGGCCGGATAGGGCATAGACCCCACGGAAGAATCATATTAGAAGTTTTTCCTCCAGTCACGAAGCAGGTTTTGAGCTTCGATGTGGCCAAGGCTGCCGCTAGAAGACTTCGGGCAATATTCCACGTTTGTTGGCGTTTGCTGATCTCTGTGCAATGCAACTCCGCGTACCTTACGGGTCAAAACGTCCCCTTGCCCGAGTGTCTTATGTTGTCCTCCTGCGAGCGGGAACACATTCCTTATTATTTTTAGAGAAGCACTTAGCTATTGTATTTAGCCGGTCGACATTGCGGTTATACTTTTGATTTTGACCTTCCTATTTGAATAGTCCCTGGCTTCATCGAGTATTTCGTGTCGACAGTTGGGAGTGAGATGAAATTGTTCGGAGGTTGTATCTCGGGAGGTACTTCGCAGATTCAGGCCAATGATAGACCGATGCCGGCTGGTCCTGCACGAAAGAATGCCCCACCAAACGCGGGGCAATCAGTTTTTAGACGTTCATCAGCAGCCGGTGGGAACGCGTTTAGTGGGGGGCGGGGTTCGTTTAATACCAAATAAGGTGGGGGTGGGGCATTACTAGACGTCCCTCGTATGCAAAAAAAGTCCGAAAAGCGTGACACAATCGAAGCTTATCAGATTGGATGAGAGACTACGGGGTTGTATCGGCGAGTATGCCTCAAACTCTCAAATTAAACATCTCAACACTGCGACTTAGACTTCCCAATTCCTTCTCATTACTCTTTCATAACTTACAGTTTGCTCACCATAATAATTTCTCAAGGCCACTTGCTCAGTCACGTGTTAACCTTCTGCATACAGATTTACTGTCAAGATTTATTCGGCATAGACCTCTATGCCGTACCTAACTCCTAGGTACATATTCAATATACACACTATATACCTAGTGTATTGTTTGCCATTTTTGGAAACAGTCGTTTTTAAATCTTCAAATTTGATGGTCCTAGAGAACTCCTCAATATTGTCATATGTATACTTCCAGCATCGAAAGTACATTTTAAGGTCCTACCTATTATTAGTACGTACACACCTACACAAGGTGTGGCTAGGTACATAGACGAAAAGTTCCTGGGATTTCCCCAACTGCCCCTCAATTTTTCCGTCTATGAACTCCTCAGGCTCAGTCGGGGTAGGTATCTAGCTTGAGCTTAACAAGACGCACATACACATGTATATTCTAGCTTATAAGGCTCAGTAGGCTGAAATAAAGTCTATTCTCTATTTGTTTCTTGTCTTCCTCTAGGTATTCAGCTTTTCGCAATTGCCTCACCATTTTCAGATCCTACGTAAAATTACCCCCCTTTGAGATTTCCTCGTATCCACGAGACACAGTACGGCAATGGCGGCAGAGGCGATCAAGTCAGCTGTCGTCCCGATGAGCTCCCCCTCGCCACTGAATGTGTTGATGGTGTGTCACTATGCTATGTAATTAATAGATCTTCGCTGGAGACTAATATTGTTTCAGGTTGGCACAGGTGAATATACCACCGGTTTCGTTGGTGGTGGTGCTTCAGGATCGGACAAGAAAGTGGGAGTCGTTGGCCTGACTCTCTTCGACCTGCGGAGAAGAGGAAAAGTGGCTAAGCTGAGCATGGTGGGCACGAACGGAACCAAATATCCAGCCATCAGTGAGCCCGCCTCTCAATCCTAGGCTAAGAATGAGCTAGCGATGAGTTGAGTGAGGATTAACATGAGTAGGACAACATCTTAACACGAACATCTCCAAAGCATACAATGGCTTGGACTGCTCCTTCGACTCTTACCCGGCAAACGATGCAAAGGACCCTGACGCTTACAAAACTGCCATTGATGCCTTAAAACCAGGCGACGCAATCACTATCTTCACTCCAGACACGACTCACTACCCTATAGCCCTCTATGCAATTGAGCGTGGAATTCACGTCCTGGTCACAAAACCGGCTGTGAAAACTCTAGAGCATCACCAAGCACTTATGGAAGCGGCCAAGAAGCACAACGTCTATGTGTATATCGAGCACCACAAGCGGTTCGACCCTGCGTACTCAGATGCCAGGTTCAAGGCTCAGAAATTAGGTGACTTTAACTACTTCTACAGTTACATGTCCCAGCCAAAGTCGCAGCTCGAGACCTTCAAGGCGTGGGCAGGCGTCGACTCGGACATCTCGTATTATCTAAATAGTCACCACGTAGATATCTGCGACTCGATGGTCTCGCAGTTGGGGTTCATTCCCGTAAAGGTCTCAGCTTCGGCAGCAAAAGGCATTGCCACCAGCCTTGGATGCGACGAGGCAACCGAGGACACTATCACAGTGATGGTCACCTGGCAGAAACAAAACGACCCAAGCAAAATCGCCACCGGTGTATACACGGCGTCATGGACTGCCCCGCAGAAGGCCGGAGTGCACTCCAACCAGTACTTTCATTACATGGCTTCGGCTGGCGAGATCCGCATCAACCAGGCTAAGCGAGGATACGACGTCGCTGACGACAGTGCTGGTCAGCTCATGTGGTACAACCCATTCTACATGAAATACGCACCTGATGAAGAAGGGAATTTCAACGGCCAAACAGGCTACGGTTACATTTCCTTCGAGAAATTCGTCGATGGATGCCGTGCTGTCAACTCAGGGGCACTCAAGCCTGCCGATCTGGACGCAAGGGGACTTCCTACTCTGAACAACACAATTGCAACAACGGCTATCCTCGAGGCCGGTCGGACGAGTATAGACGAGGATAGGGAGATCAAGATCGAGATTACGGATGGGTCTTGGAAGCTGGTGTAAACCATCAACCATGGACACAGAATCTCCACGCGACCGATATAACTTTATTTATATCTGTAATTCAAGGACTGTTAAAGCGGAACTTGGGTCTCTACGTCGGCGGAAATCTAAATTTGGCTTGTATTATATTCCTTGGCAACTAGGACTTCCTTCTAGTCTGTGAACAGAGACTCCTACCACAATGTCTAGACTGTCAACTTCGAGAAATACTCTTCTTCGAATAGCGCATCCGTATCTTTCTGATGCAAACGTCCTCTAATTTCCAGGTTCGGGCGGAACGCGAGTGCTTTCGACGCTAAGCGCAGCGCGTCGTCCAGGCGCCCTTGTTTGAGTCGAATGCGTAATAAGTGTATTATGTCACTAGACAAGCGCCGGTTGCCTATCCTTCAGAATGTCTCGCCGGTAATATCTCCCAAAGACGGGCACCTCCCGAGCACTTCCTCGGCCTCATCCGGCTTGCCCATTCCCAAGAGCAGACAGCCATATTACTGTATGAGTTACCGAGTCTATCACTGTTCGTGCAAAGTCAGATGTCTATCGCTTGTTGGTGCGTCGGTAGGGTGGGCCTCCTCTAGATTGCCCGTCTCCGTGTACGCAAGTGTTAGATTGTTTAGACTGAAGGCAATGGACGATCGTTGGGCCCAAGACGGTTCTTCCAGATCTTGAAAACTTTCTTGAATGGCTTAAGCGTGAGGGATGACTGAAATAAGTCCAGGTTGATCAACCTAGCCAGGTCAATGGCATTCGCATATGCCAGGGTTGTATCCTCGAATGTTTGTGCTGTGGAACCTGCTAGACTTCGTGCGATATCGTAGGTTTCGCGCTCATAAGAATATCGAGTCTTCATTTGTAGGTTCCTGCTAACGGAACGATAAAGAAATACTAACTAGCTACGCTGGAGCAACTCTGCATATTTCCTAGTCAAACCTCATGCTTCATAGATAATTTGGCGAAGTGATTGATGTGTGGGATACACTTCTTACATTTCTTCAAAGCATTGACTTAATAGCCGACATCTTTACTCCAGGTATCTGGGAAGACGCATAATAGGAGTTGAGTCACCGCATCAAATATCTTCGCCGATCTAAAGCGGGCAGTCTACGAATAGCGGCGTACTGAACTAGCCTATGCACAGTGATCACCAGTTGCTCCATATGCCTTATTGATTAGAGCCGCTTGCAATAGAGGTCCCTACGCATCCCTGAGGCTCTCTTAGTTAGCACTCGAGCGAGATTTAATAGAGGTGAAGGAGTCTGAAACTGTGTGAGCATGTTCTAACCCGTCCACCACGAAACCAAAGTCTAGTTCTATCTTCGACTCGGCTTGTGATCTTTCTGCAAATATGGCTTCGTCGAGGGCATCAGGGTCACACCTTGATAGCTTGCAGGTCATCAGCATTATTGAGCACTATGAGTTATGGGAGTGTTGAAGGACTCTGCTGCCTACCTACATATTCCTTGAGAATTTTATTGTCTTGATTTGGAGCAGTTAAAATTTAAGCATCCCCGAAACATCAATGATAATGCAACTCTTGCAGAATCCATTTAACATGTCAGTACAACTAATATTCTTCCTCTCCTCCATATACAGTGAGCGGTAAGATATTTTTTACTAGGTACATGACCACATATCTTACTCGCAGGCTATAGAAGATGTTCTCTGATAGCATCCTCCACAAATATTGTCTAATGTATTCATTTAATATAACTCTTCATAAGTCCATATTGAGTGTAGGAAGTCAGCTCTCAAAAGCAGTGGGCAGGGTACAAACCAAAAAATTGATCAAACGTTGGTTCATATGCTGCTGTCAGGACACGGGCTAGGACAGGAGACAAAGAGGGTCTTTGTATGTATACTCGGGGTCTACCCCAGAAGGTTGTAGTCTCTCGAGGAACAACATACCTAGTCTATAGGTACCCCTCCTATATGGTCCGCATCGTGACAGCTGTAAAGGCAATACATTGATGTTGACGAAACGCCAAGGGGTAAAGATGAAGTAGGCATTTAAGTACCTACTAGTACATATGCGAAAAATCTGTGTCGCTCTATGTTAAAGATTGTCATAATTGTTAGCCAGCGACTGTTAAGTGCGAGATGCAATCGCAAATAACGATGTGAACACAGTCACATTGATACCTATCTCTATTGACTAAGGGTAAATCAGTAGTTGTCTAATGTCGTGGTATTCATTGGGTTAAGAAAACATTGAGCTAAAGTGATTTTTAGGGAATGACTAAGCATTGTCGCAATTGCTTCTAAGCCGATCTATTTACTATCATTTTAGGTGTTGTCTAGACCTCCTTCGAAGGACAGTTTTTGGCATTGTATTATCGCATTCATCTAACCACGACTAACAACAATCCCTCATCATGGCTATTTATTGAACCTGGTAGAGTATCTAATGACATGCATCCGGTAGATAATTCATTGTCCTTGCACATGATTAGACTCCTTTCACTAAAGGTAAACAATTTTAGTCAAATTTGGCAATGGTTACTTAATGCTATTCTTCGTTTATGTACGTTCACTTTTTACTCTTTGTCCAAGTCCTATATAGCATTAATTGAGTTAGTTTGCTTGAATATAGCTCTTGAGCAAATTCTACACACCATTAGGTTTCTTCAGACATAGTAAGATCACATACAACACCGCTTCATTATGTAAGCAAAGATGAGAATGGAAAAATGTGTCGAATGTCATATTCATTGAATTTCAAACGTACGTTTTGCGTGGTAGGGTAGGGACGTCCGATGGATTGATAGGCTCTGCGACACTCTTGTAGGGTCGTAACGCCTTGATATTAATGTTCCCTCCGAATACTCCATTGTCGCCTATAGGTCAGTTCGCGGAATCCCCAGAGTCTGACGAGTGACTGCGCTGCTCGTTTGCAGTACGCGGCCCAATTAATTATGATAACCGGTCGAGTACGTGCTGTCATGCGTATAGTGATCCTTTGGGCGCTGCACCGAGATTTACTCTAGATCTGCCGCTGTCCACTCGCTGATCGTATGCGCATCATGCAACATGCCTGTTTGTACTGTAAGAGCCGGGGGTTGTGTGATGGTATTTTGCCGAGGGCGTTCGGAATCTCCCGCAAAGATTCTGTTTGGACAGGTAACTCGAGCCCTTGATATATTTGAACCGGCCGCGTAACCTCGAAGATCCGGCCTTTTCAATCTGGACTTTTGAAAGCTCCTACAGCCAAAGGTGCATACTTAAAGGTAGCCTTGTGGCTAGTCTGAGCACCATCTCCAACTGATTCTCTTGACCCTTGTCTCATACGAGCTAACAATTAACTACTCCAATACATTCTAAAAATCTCTTCGACTATGAGAACTATCGAGATGATGTATGCGGCAGTCTTGGTGGATTTAGGAGGTATATGGGGCCTGGTCAAGGTTTGCTCCAAAACCACTAAGGCTGTCCCCCCTTGACGCTGGTGTTTTGTACTTACAAATGCGGTAACGGTGACGATGATATCAATTACTGGTCCTGAATTGATTTCATGTTCTGTCACTAGCCAGACTTCTACGGTACTAGACCTCAAGTCTAAGCTTAGACTTAAGGTCCGACACCATGGGACCGAAGCCACGAACAAGCGCGAACCTTCTGTTCGGGTAGATCAATAGGCCATTAAAGAATCCGGGGATTGAGACGATCGTCAGGAACGAAACTTTGTCATGGGTATCGAAAACTGGGGGATCTTCCTTGAGCGAAAACGCCCTAGCCGACCAGCACGGGGTTAGCGCTACTCCATACCGAACAGCGTTAGCACGACGATGATGATAAGAGCGCGATAAGAGATACAAAGAGACATGCCCTTGAGTCAGGGTTCGGATGAACGATGTCGCGAGAGAAATCCACTTAAATTTACCAACAGCGGTAAGCCGAGCCGGTCCAGGAACACGCATTGAGTTTTGGAGGCGATTGCGAGTCATGCTACTACTACTGCTACGCTGGAAATCTCGGGCGCCGTAACAGAAAATTTAAATCACTCTGCGAGCTTTTTTAACGGCCTCACTGCATGCGACTTCCTTGCGGTGAATTCCTCCTCCCCATAATTGGCAATCGGCACTTTTTCTTCCCGTCCATGTTTACCTATTTCGAGTCCTTTCTTTCCTCTCTTTTATTTTCCTCTAATCCTTCCGTCTCTAATAAACCCGAGGTTCGCCGAGGTAACGCGCCATTCACTCCTGCACCGGCGCTCCACAACCGACCATCGTGAAATATTACTCAAGTCTGTCCAATTCGGCGCCACAATCGATAAGCCGCCATTCCCCCTCCCTCCCTACACTTAGTCGGTACCTTTATTAGTATCGCCGATACACATACCTTCGACGTCGCATATTACACACGCCACCATGTCGACGTCTACGACTGTGAAGGAGGTTGTCAAAGAGAGCCTCCTCGGCTCTGAGGAGCCCTCTAACCTATCCGCTTCGCACCGCGCGTCATTTATCAACAATGCGAAGAAGGATGAGCAGACTGGGGAGCTGTACATGGGGCCTGACGAGTTCATTGAGGCTATTGCGCCGCCTACGGAAGACTACGTGAGCTATAAACCTCTTGAGCTATTAACTAATCTACTGCCACTAACTTGCTACCATTTACAGCACAAGATTAGTCGCGATCAGTATGGCTTACTCTTCCGCGTGGCCGATCGACGAGGAACCGGCAAGGTTGCCATTGGCGATTGGGCGGCTTTCGAGAACCTCCTGATGAAGCCCGATGCCGAGTATGAGATCGCATTCCGCCTATTCGATGTCGATCGCACCGGCAGTGTCAAGTATGAAAACTTCCGACGTCTCTACGAGCGCAACAAGGGACCGGACAGTATTCCCTTCGATTGGGATTGCGAATGGGCGAAACTCTACATCGGTGACAAGTCTAAGCGACATCCGCTCACCTACACCGAGTTCTCGCAGATGCTCCGTGGTCTTCAGGGTGAAAGGATCAGGCAAGCCTTTCAGCGCTTCGATAAGGACCGAGACGGATACATCGAGCCGGAAGACTTCGCGAGAATCATCCTCGAGACGGCGAAGCACAAGCTCTCCGACCACCTCTTGGAGAATCTCACCTCGCTCTGCAACATCTCCACTGGCAGCAGAATTTCGTACGCGAACGTGCGCGCATTCCAGAACATGATCATGGAGATGGATCTGGTTGAGCTTATTATCCGGCAAGCCTGCAGGAAGAGCACCGATGGGAAGATCACAAGAACCGAGTTTTTGAACGAGGCTGCCAAAGTCACCCGATTCTCTCTATTCACGCCGATGGAGGCTGACATCCTTTTCCACTTCGCCAGTCTGGACGAACCATCTGGCCGACTGAGCTTGGCCAACTTTGCCAAGGTCTTAGATCCTACGTGGCGATATCGTCATGCCTCGGAGGAATCTGAACAGACTCTTCAGAAGGCTAAGACAACCACGCAGACTTTCCTCCTGCGAGTAGCGGAGTCGGCCTTCAACTTCATGCTTGGAAGTGCTGCTGGTGCCTTTGGCGCCTTCATGGTGTATCCTATCGACCTGGTCAAGACGCGAATGCAGAACCAGCGAGGTGCTGATCCAGGTCAGAGACTGTACAAGAACTCGATCGACTGTTTTAGGAAGGTCATCGCGAACGAAGGTTTCCGCGGTCTGTACTCTGGTGTCTTACCACAGCTGGTTGGCGTCGCTCCTGAAAAGGCTATTAAACTTACAGTGAACGATCTTGTCCGAGGCTTTTTCACCGACCGCAAGACAGGCCACATTGAGCTGAAATATGAGCTTCTGGCCGGTGGCAGTGCTGGTGCTTGCCAAGTTGTAAGTTGGCCTGTCCTTAACCTTCTGCCCCCTTTTGCTAATATAACACTCGTAGGTTTTCACCAATCCTCTCGAGATCGTAAAGATCCGTCTGCAAGTCCAGGGCGAGGTCGCCAAAGCCACCGAAGGCGCTCAGAAACGCTCAGCTATGTGGATCGTCAGGAACCTGGGTCTTGCAGGCCTCTATAAAGGTGCTTCAGCATGCTTGCTCCGTGACGTGCCTTTCTCTGCCATCTACTTCCCAACTTACAATCACCTCAAGAAGGATATCTTCGGAGAATCGCCAACCAAAAAGCTCGGAATTGTGCAGCTCCTTACGGCCGGTGCCATAGCGGGCATGCCTGCTGCGTATCTTACCACGCCATGTGATGTGATCAAGACACGCTTGCAGGTAGAGGCACGTAAGGGTGACACCAACTACACCGGCCTGCGACATGCGGCAAAGACGATTCTGAAGGAAGAGGGTTTCCGAGCCTTCTTCAAGGGTGGCCCGGCCCGTATTCTCCGATCTTCACCTCAATTCGGTTTTACTCTGGCGGCGTACGAAGTCCTCCAGAGTGTCTTGCCATTCCCTGGCAAGGCGAAGCAAGAACATGTTCACACTGGCGTCGCAGATGTTGTTGACACGATCAAGGAGAAGGACGTCGCATCACCGCACGCTCGCAGCCGAAATGCGCTGAAGGTCATTCTTGATCTCGACGAGAACTTCGGCCGTATCAGGCTTCCAGACCAGCAGGCGTGGAAGACTGTGCCGAAGTTCCTTGGTGGTGGAAAGTCTTAAGGGCCCACTAGAGAGAACACCCCTTATAGTTCTCATTCTCCGTCTCGACTTTTTCGAGATATTTGCATGGAAATGGCGTTTGCAACCCATGGCAGGGGACTCTTTTATGTGCGTTTTGCTTGTGCCTTTAATGACCGACGAAGTCAACCGGTCGTTGCCAGATATGGCATATTGTGTAACTACCTAGGTGGCTAGGATGGATGATCTCTGAGGAGTCATCTTCAAGAGAGATGGAGAGAGCTGGATGAGCATAACGATTGGACCTTCGGGTTTCGCATATCGTTCATACCCCATAGACCGCAATATACGCGTCTTTGCTTTGAACATAATCCCAACTCCCGAGTAATTAAGTCGTCGTCCATATCGTTCTAAGTGACTGAAGGGAGCGTCCCATTCCATTCCATTCTGTATTTCATGTACCGGGGGATATATCTGATCTGGCCTTCCTAAATCATGCCAAATTGTCGCGCCGCTGAACGTAATTCGAAAAAGATGGCGAGCAAGCAAGCAATCATAGTATGCTAGCCATCTCCACCCTGCCCAGATCAGGCGGCCGGCGGCGCACAGCGTCCCAGAAGAAAGGCTCAACATCAACCCCGACATCCAGCATCATGGCGCGCTCGAGCCAGCGCGCGTAGTCCTCGAAGCCGGCGACGCAGCCGACGACGCGCGCGCGGCGCACGCCGCGCACGCCCTCGAACAGGCGCAGCACGTCCGGGCCCGACCCGCGCCACAGCGCCTGCCACGCCTCCAGAACCACCTCCTGCTTGCCGCTCAGCTGCGCCGCCGCGCGCGCCCGGTCGTACCCCGGCTCCGCGTCTAGCCGCACGCACACGTGCAGCCGCGTCACGAGCGCCGCGTGCCGCTCCGATAGCACGGGGCCACCGTAGGCGCGCTGCAGGCGCGGCAGCGAGGCTAGCTGCGCGTTGTGCGCTAGGAATATGTTGCGCTCGTATAGCAGCGGTAGGCCCTCGGCGTGAAGCTGGTGGTTTGCGCGTAGGATGGCTGGGTGTAGTGCTACGGGGGCGGGCGCACGCCCGGAGGAGTAGATGTTTTTGTTGGAGGGTGGTGAGGTGGAGGGTGGGAGCACGAGGAGGTGCTCGAGGATCTCGAGACGGATCTCTACGGGGAGGGTTAGGAGGGTTGGGGGGTTGGGTGCTCCGGGTGCTTTAGATACTCCAGGTGAGGCGGTGAGAGGAGGGTTATAGAGCGGGCGCAGCCCGCTCTCTTCGTGTTTTATACCCTGCGCCTCTTCAGAATCGTCGGTGCTGAGTTGTATGAGATCATTCTGTCCTTGTGTCCTCTGCCCGCCGGAATTGGCGTTTGCCACCTCGAGGTGCTGACGCAGCATTTTTGTGAGGCTTTATTCCTCAGCGCCTTGGGAGCTGAGCTCTACCCAGGATGAAAAGAAAAAGAAAAGTGCGGAATTAGAAAAGGAGAGCTTAAGGTGGTATATAGGTATTAGATAGCCGCCTACTCGCTTACCGCTTCGATCGACATCGAAGGGAGATCTACTTTAAGTTTTGAATGCAAAGGTGTGTGAATGGGAAGAAGACGGGATGATCACTGTCGGTAGATGTAACCTCCCCTTACGTTAAGCTTCGACCCCTGCTTGGCAATTCGATTAGGCCTTATCCCTGTCAGGTACCTTATCTACAAACTTGACTGGCTCGATCATATATGTCTCAATAAAAGCTGTAAAAGAGCATAAAACAAGGTTATAGGTTTGATCACTCAAGTAGGAATATATGGATGTACACAGATTTCTATCATTTAAATACCAACCATGAATAATGTAACCTCAATACGGTAAGTAGACAAAAGCAAGGGTCCAGATGCAATTATAGAAAAGGGACCAACACGCATTTATACGCCATATCGCGAGAAGCCAACTCCGTTCCCCTCTTCGAAATGTGACCTCATAGACATCCCTTTAGCCTCAAATCCCACGATCACAGGCTGAAGATGAATATGAACTGGTACTAACTGATATATTGGATGGACGACAAAGTTAGAGATCTCTTGTTCTGGATCATGATATCGGGCCCGTGTTCTAGGCCATTAGCACCTCCAACGCCGGCTAGTGGAGACGATTCCTAGATCAATGCATTATCAGCAGTTGTATTCAAAGACGTTTGAGTCGGTAATTGTATTCCATTTAAACGCCCGAGCAAAGGGCAATGAAGGGCCAATTCATTAATGTGATACTTACCGGGACATAGATGTATCAGCCGGCCGCCAGTTTCCCCCGCATTCGGGCCCAGGTCGCTTTTGCAGTTGGAAAGACAATTTACTTGACCAATTCCTAGCCTTTCTACATCCTATAGTGATATAAGAGTGGTAAGGATAAATATCGAGGATAGTAGTTATATATCTACCGATGAGCTGAGCGGGTAGTCGTAGCCCCGTTGGCTATTGTAAAATCCGGTATCTGCAATTCGCTTGACAGCTCAGAAGGATGCGGCGGTCATGCCTCGATATATGTTTCGATTTTGCTCGTCGAAAGGATCTAGTAGTCCCAACTGGCTCTAGTATAACGGCGTTACCTTCTATCCTCCGTATTCAGCTTAGGTCAGATTGCGATGGCTGTTGATAATCCTACACCGAATGTTAAGCTCCACATCCGATCCGAAACCCTCCACATATATCCGGAGGATGACCCACATTAGCACCGAATGTCCGGACCAGCCCCTGACTCAGATACTACCTAAACCCAGTGCCTTCAGTGCTTCAGTTACCGCATCTCATTCCAGCTCTTTCTCACGTGCAGCTGTTCGATTCTACGCCAAGCAACATATCAATATAAAATCCCTCCTAATAACCCTTTTCCTTTACCGACAGTTCGTCTCTGAGTACGTGATGATCCGAGAGGGAAGATCGCTACCGATCAACTATTTCATTGACCCAACCTCTATCTTTGATAAGCCCTGCCTACGAGTTCCTCTCAATATCAAAATGCGTCAAGCCATCATTCATCTTTGTATAAGAATATCACTTCATTTCCCCATCTTCTAATATTTCCTCTCCGTGAATTGTCACTTTCCCTTCCTTATAATCAACGCCCCAGTTAACTCTTTCCCGGTCCGTGCTACCCTTCCTTTTCTGACAGCACCTCGGCACAGCCATGACCTTCTTCCCCGCATAATCTGCAGCGTTTACTGGGAAAAGCAGATATTGATTTGCGAACACACCGTCGTCGTCTTCGACCTCGACAATATTAATCTGGAGGACTTCGGGATTCCGGTCATTAGGCGGGACAAGGTGGTCAAAGGTAACACCGTAGTAGTCTATTGCCCTAATAAAATGAATTAGCTATTAAATCAACAGAAAAATGAAGGACGGGGAGATGACTTACTGCATAGGGTTTGGACGCCTTATCCAACCGAGATGCTCGTTGCGTAGGACAAGATCACCCGCGACATCTGGACATGCTTCCCGTCCATATAACATTTGATACGTCAACTCGGCGAGTTTCGACGCTGCAGGCTGCGGGAACTCGGGCTGAATGTTTTTCAGGCGCCATTCGATACCAGGAAAGAGTCTCTCGACAGGGACGAGCGAACCTTCGATTTGGATACGGAGGGGCTTGTCCGGGGGCGGGAGGTGGTGCGGGTGGGCGGGGTTGCAAATGCAAGGCGGGATATAGAGCTCCAAAGCCATGTCGTCTAACTACCTAGGTACCTAGTAAGAATAGGAATTGGATAAAGAAATATTTTCTAGAGGTTGGATTGAAATGTATGTGGAAGAATGTCTTATATAGGTAACTACGGCCAGGCAGCAGTTTTTACAAGTAGCCGATAGGCATCCATATACCTAGATACCAGGTATGAATTCTAAGATTACACGTTACAATGTTTTCCATCGTTACCAACAGTTAATGCCGTACATTTATATAGATCCACTATGATTGCCGCGCGGCAAATCAAACCTCGCCCTGATCAGACTAGCGCCCAATAGCGATATCATAGCACCGAAGATCACCACATACCGGGTGACATAAGTACCCTAAGGTTTCAGATGTAGGAAATAAGTCGTTAAACCTGTTCAGTAGATAAGACTGTCAAGTTAATCATTTAGTAAGAGCTTTCGTGTCAGCTGTCCCATTAGTCTCCTTACCGGCCGTGTTGTTGGCTGTGTTATTGGTCATATTGTTGGTTATGCCGTTGACTGTGCCGTTGACTGACTCGTAATTACATATCTTCGTTTTTCGTTGGTGTTGACTGAGCCATACGCGTGCGGCGTGCCATCGTCTTATTTGAGAAAGCCAAGACAAGACCTTGCCATAACTGGAGGTAAACCACTACGTGCCGGGTGACACGATAGCCTGAAAAGAGCAACAAACCTGCCAACTAGAATGTCTACCTATCTCCTAGGAGGTAAGTAGGTAATTAGGCAGGTAAATTTCAACAAGGCTCTCGTTCTAACTGTCCTGCCCTGCACATTACCCTGCTGCTATAACTGCCACAACTATCCCGGCTGCCGCGACCCTACCCTGCCACTAAACAATTGACTAAACAGTCCAGTCAACAGGTTAGACTTGTCAACTAGACTGTTAAGTCAACTTTTGAGGTTAGCTATACTGTTGACCGTCCTATAATTTAATTACCTATTCTAGTTTTTATTTCGTTGGTACCTACTTCCTACCTCTTAGGAAGTGAAGGCCTCGATATAATAACCTGAGGAACCGAGGAAAGACCCCAGGCATAATCTGAGTCGGGAAATCTAGGACCTTGACATGGTTGCCTGAGGAAACTGGGGAAACTGAGGAAACGTTAGGCATGGGAGGTTATCACGTACCGGACAGCATAATAGCATGATATTTCCTCGAAGTCTCTTTGTCATAATTCCACTTCCTATGTGGACAATCTAGAACCCTGACACAATAAACCTGAGAAAGGCCCAGGCGTAAGGCTGACGGGCACCCAAATAGCGAGACTTCGATTGGGCTGGGCCTCTTCCATGACTGGGCCGCCGGTATATGACTATTGGCTGTGTGAAGATGAGAGACTATTGTCCTGCCATCCAAATTGGCCGCCGACCTCAATAACGGCCAATATTCTGAGAATAACCAACGCCGGTCTGGAATGAGTCTTCTCGTTCAGCCTTGAACTGGCTGTCTAGTGGGTATAAATGGATCGGATTGCGCTGGTGTTACGTTTGTAGAAATCCAGATCATCAGTTCCTTTTCACCACTCTCAATTATTGAAGTCTCTCAAGTCTTACTTCCACCTAAGCTCTGCTTACAATCACTCTGAATTTATTCTGACAAAGAGCCTTGCGATTCTACAGTGAGAAACACCAATATTTAGTTATGGTTATGTAGAACAATTTGCTGATGGCTGACTAACTCGGCAGATGTGTACTATATACACCGATTACTACAGCTGCGGTCACGCTGTGCTCGAAAGGAGGACCGTTCTATGCCCAAGGCCGAACACTTGCCTGCCCAGCTATCGCGATGGCCGGACATTCGTTTGGAACTGTGCCCGAACCGAATGTAACAGTCCCCCGTCTTCGGATTAGCCAGGCCACGTATCCAATGCCCCCAGACGCAACAAACCAACCACCAGACCGCTCCAGCTCCAATCTTTCAACGAAGTCTAAAAGGTTCTACCATAGGTGGAGGGGGGTTCTGCGCGGGGCATTCTGTAGGATTCTACACGGGGGTTTTGTATGAGGTTTCTGCGAGTTTGTCAGGGGCGGTTTCTCCGGAGTGGTTTCTGCGTAGGGAATTTTGTGGAAGAGATTATGCGGATGGGATCTTGTGAATGGGTTTGCTTAGAGGGCTTTTGCGTTTCATAGATATAGAGTGATGCTACATGGGGATTAGTTTTTGAGATTTATTATAGAGATTGCTTTTCAACACGCCTGCCAGCAAATGTCAATAAGTGAGCTTTACTTGTAATAAGCTTTATTTCTAGCCATGGCGCTCTCGATAGGCGAAGATGAAGATGTTGACTTCGCGGTGGTTCTAAATAAACTTTTTCTCCTTTGTAAGGCCTACTGGCTCCGCCCCTTTTCCGGTATTGGTGGTGTTTCCTATTTGTAAAGGCTTCTAATGAAAAGGAGCCCCAGTCCAACCCCAACCTTCCATTCCGCTGTTCAAGAGTTGCAAGGGGTGGCAGTACAAGGCTTCTTAGAACGTCAGCCCAAATATCGGCCCTGCGAGGTGATTGCATTATACGTGATCGCCGTTGTTGTGTAATATCACGAAGATTTGATCAGGTTACAACGTAACTCTCAAACAACAGTGGGTCATTGCTGATAGAAGACTCAGCGCCATTTTATATCCTGTGAGTAGTTCATATACTTCCACATTCTCCGATGTTAACCTGTACAGCGACTTTTATCTTTTAATAGACCTTGCCAGACGGCTAGCAGTCCCGTGTAAGAGCTAGGCCTCCGTAATCACGGAGGATAGTGCGAGGATGGACCTGGCTTAGTAGCACGTTGCTGTTTACTTAGTCGGAGATACTGAGCAGGAAAGCTTGTTTGGCGGTAGGTGACGCGTTAGTCTAGCTAGTTGGCCGCTTTCGACTATCCGTACGACGTTCCCGCGAACCCGCCGCGGCTGCGGTTGTACGTAGGAGTGTCGAACATTCCGGGTCGGCACGATCCTTATCCTGTCCAGGAAATTGATCATCCTGGAACCAGTGATCCCCCCCGTAACAGAGAAGTGATTTTAGTTTGACAGATGCCAGCTTCTAAGGAGCTGTTTCCTTCATGAAATACAGTATATCATGATACTGTATGAGGTAGGTTAAAAACAATACGTACTACGTCCGAAAATGTAAGGTTTTGTGTGAGATGGTCAAGTTAGTCCTACTAGATAGAAAGGCGATAACAATAGGAGGTACCTAGTAGGTAACCAATTACATCTGAAGAATTACATATGCAGCTTTGCCCTGGCTCTACCTAGGTAGGTACTTGACCCCAGTCGTTCTGGCGGCTAGCACGTCCGTCTTCCGCCCCACCGTATCTCACCCTACGCCTGCATATGCAGCCCACTGCTGCCGGTTCCTCGGCTTAACGCGGCGCACCATCCGGGGAGGTTCCGAATTAGAATCCTGTTCATTGACTATTCTACATCAGACGAAATAGGGCAACATCACCACAAGAGACTTCACCGCTTTAAGACGAAAAGCTACCATAATCAATACAGGCTTCGTACTAAGGCAGGGAACCCGTCATGTTTGGCTATACATTATTACATGTTAGCACGAAACAGGGGTAGGAGAAGCCCGAACAGGGTCTAAACTTCTGCCCAAAATTGGGCGGACGCAGCCTCGCAGATAAAAAGTCATGCTGACCGTTTTGATATAGTTTATCAGTGTCTGGCCTAGAGTAGAAGCTCATTAGGACCCTAGACGATTCTATTGCTAATTCTAGATCGACCCGATGCTGCTTGAGGCGCTTAAGAATGAGTATTAGTGTGTCCCTAGTAAAATCTTGATACTTACCAGGTAGGTATTCTTAAAGCCATGATAGAACTACAAAGCTCCCCATATCTGTCTTCTAGACAATTCATTTCTATAAAAGGCACCACGGTTACCCAACAACCAACCTGTTCCGTCTGCTTCACCCAGAATACACGTCTAGTATCCTGCAGATAAAAGACTTTGAACACTCGTCTTTATTCAACTAGTCAGCCGTCACTCAGTTTATCAACAGGACTACTAGAGTCTACCTACACAATGTGGTGCTTCAACTTGAAGAGCTGGGGTTCCCGTCGGTAGGAAGAGCTTTATTGAAGGGATGGCCCCAACTAACACATTGAGACAGAAAATCACGACCACCTAGCCCGACTATCGTGACCCTGCCACTTACGGAATCGAATTCGAGGAGAAAGACGAAGTCAAAAAGGAAAGGAAACAATCAATCAACTCTTTTCCAGCCACAGCATGACCCTCAGAGGTAGAGGAGCTCTGCTGTTGAGCAAAATTCCGCTCCACATCATCATGGGCGTTCTCGACAACGCCAGCTCTCCTTGCTGATCTGAGAGAGGGTGGAGGAAGTTATTGGATGTGGTTGGGTGTATTGAAACAACAAGCAAGCGGAAATGGCGGGTGATAATTGAAGACATTGATCGCCAAATCCGTTACCATGCAAGATGTATCAAGTAGAAAACACCCCTGTCTCATGCTTCCCTAGCTTAATCGTCTTATCGCTATGTCAGTTGCAAAGAAAGTGCTCGGAGTCAAGGAAGATGAGGATGTTGAATTCTATATCCAACATACATCGGATAGATTCGGTAAAGATTTTGTTTGAATATAACTTTGTGTTTCTTTTCTTTGTAGTAGAAAATCCGTAGAAGAGATCAGAGTAAGCAAAGCTTACCGCATGATCTAGACCCTTGTCTCCCATAGAATAGAATAGGTTACACAATAATGGCAACGGCCTCACCTGGGGTTCGAGCTGGTTATCCATCCGGGCCAATCTTGATGACGTATAAAATTGATAATCTCTTGCCAGCCTTACCAAAGACGTGACATTCTGTGATTAGCTGAGCGATGATGTCGGCAGAACAGGGGTTCATTTCTCCCACATGGCAGATTGTAGGTTGGAAAGCGCGGTACTAGGAATAACTATAGCTTTGCAACAGACGAAGATCGATTATCGAATACGTACATATGTCAGCATCCTACCTCGTCAGTTATGCGGATCTCTCCCGATTGGCGAGTAACAAATCCTAAACGGTCAAAAGTTGCATTTGTTTGCCTTTCCGGTTACTTAATTAAGTAAGGTACAACTTATGCATGGGTTATAAGCCCCATGTCACGCATTGGGGGATGGTTCCGAGCCACGCGGCATGCCGAAAGTTGAGATGTGACAATATCATGAGTTGTCGTGCTTACCTACATGCATAGGAAGCCAATCGGGTCCGTTACGTAGTTCCTGAGGCTGATTATCGTGATATTCCATTGCGCCAACTACGTGCAGAATAATTACATACCTCTGAACACCCAAAGTGAGGCTTCTTTAACCCCTGTAAACAGGAAGATCCTCGACAACTTCCGGTGCGTCTTTAGACCCGAATTTAGAACAATTCAGCGCATGAATTAACTGAAAGCCACCGCGGTAAGATCTAAAGAGTAACAAACAGGAAATTTCCCTCCGCCGTCAGACATGCGGTGAAAGACTATCAAATCGGGTCAGGGGGACACCTGTGCCGGCCAACGTCTATTAACCCATGTCTAAATTGAGTGAGCTGGAGAATTTCCGCCCGCCATTTCGATGGTACTCAATCCTCCAGGCTTCCGTGTTATGTCCGCGCCAACCTACCGGTAAGCTCATTGCGACCTAGTCCGCAAATCACCCTCCCGATTACTTACGATGCCGAGATCGGGTACGGCAGGGTAAGCCATTGCTGCATCGAGTTATTTAATCTTTACTCGCCTATACTCTGTCCTGGCCCAGAGGCCATACTACGTCCTCTTAATTTACTATTAGATTCTTTCTCGAATGTTTGCAGACTATTCTTGACTACTCAAAACTGGACATGGAGGCATGGCGATAACTTCTGCGAAGATGACGACCTTCAGTCAACGCGACTCTATTCATCACTCATATTTGATATATTCATACTAAATGGTTAATCACTTCTCTAGAGGTCGTAGTATAGACACCTAGGTGAAGATTCTTGAGGTCTTAATAAGAAGGAAGTCGGATGTATATTATGTACAAAGTCCTAATAAGGCAGGCGGTGAACAATAATTATCTAATCATTAATTGCCCCCCATTGAATTCTGCCGTCCAAGTGGGGTGGGTGAGACGCGGCGTAGACTGATTTCGTGGTTCATTCATTGACGCATCTAAGAATTCTAAGAATTGCGACTTCAACTTTCTGCCGATTGACGACCCCGGATTTCGACATCCAATACCGCCAAGATGGTGAACATAACGGAGAAGATTAAGGAGTGAGTCAAACCACTTCTGTCTAGCACAGTATTATTATACTCACTGGAAATAGGATCGAGGAGGAGATGAAGAGGACGCAGAGTAAGGTCTCGAAACTAGTTTGTCAGGTAGTCGAAATTCTGACATTTCGCTTGGCGCATAGAGAACAAGGCGACCGGTGAGTCTACCGCTAACTTCCCTGTGACGGTCATATGCTAATGTTAGTTATAGAATATCACCTTGGACTTCTGAAGGGGTATGCTTCGCACCTAAAAACCCCTGAGAATCTATCTGACGATGCGCCTCTTTAGAAAACTTGCGCGTCTTAGAGCGCAGCTTCTAGAGCCTGGCCCGGGAGCAGGCGGCGGCGGCGGTGCTGGTTTCGATGTGAGCAAGAGCGGCGACGCGCGGATAGCGCTTGTCGGGTTCCCATCCGTCGGCAAATCTACTTTTCTGTCCAAGGTTACCAAGACGAAATCCGAGGTCGCCTCGTACGCATTCACCACTCTGACTGCGATTCCTGGCGTGCTCGAGTACGGCGGCGCAGAAATCCAGCTGCTGGATCTACCCGGTATCATCGAGGGCGCTGCGGAAGGCAAGGGTAGAGGGCGACAGGTTATCTCGGCTGCTAAGACGAGCGATCTCATCCTCATGGTCCTCGATGCGACAAAACGGGCCGAACAGAGGGCTTTGCTAGAAGCCGAGTTGGAATCGGTTGGCATTCGGTTGAATAGAGAACCCCCGTAAGTTGAACACTATTAGTTTTACCCCTATTCCCGCCCCTTTCCCTTGTTTTGAGGTAGAGCACGCTTCGACCACGGCGAGAAGCCCTAGATGTTTCACGCGACATCTATAGCAAAGACTATGATGGCCGATCAAACATTAGATAAGCCTTCAATTCCGTGGACTGTGTACTCGACCAACTACAAGGGAAAGGGGGAATGGTGGGTCTACCTTCTCCCAATTAAGGGGATAACCGACCCGAGAGACTAACCGAACTAGCAACATCTATCTCAAGGTAAAGAAAGCCGGAGGCATGAAGATCACCTTCCAGTCGACGCCGAAGAACCTGGACGAGAAGATGGTGTTCAACATCATGCGCGACTACAAGATGCTCAACTGCGAGGTCCTGGTGCGCGACGATGAAGCGACCGTCGACGACCTGATTGACGTCATCATGAAGGACCACCGCAAGTACATCAAGTGCCTCTACGTCTACAACAAGATCGACAGCGTCTCGCTCGACTTCCTGGACAAGCTGGCGCGGGAGCCGCAGACCGTCGTCATGAGCTGCGAGCTGGACCTGGGCATCCAGGATGTAGTGGATCGGTGCTGGAAGGAACTGCAGCTCATCAGGATCTACACCAAGCGGAAAGGCGTGGATCCTAACTTCAGCGAGGCATTGATCGTGCGCAGCAATGCTACGGTTGAGGATGTCTGCGATCGCATCCACCGGACTCTAAAGGATACCTACAAATATGCTCTGGTATGGGGTGCCAGTGCCAGGCATGTGCCGCAGAGAGTTGGCCTAGGACATGTGGTGGCAGACGAGGATGTAGTCTACATAGTTAGCGGGTACAAGGCATAGCCCAATCAAGGATGTAACTCGATGACAATACAGGGTCAATAAAGCAGATGTAAAATTTTCCGTGAATCATTGATGATACCTAACTATCATCGTAGCATGGCCATCATACAGGGGCTCGAGCCCGGGGTGAGCATCCCATTCGTTACCCTGTCCGTACCATCAACGCCGTTCCGCAAACCCCCCTGTTCCATCATAGAGCGAAGTACAATGCTATTAGCCGGGGAACAATCCATAACGCCGTGCTGTAAAACCGATGGAAGCAGGGTGAGGGCACCAGCACATGGGCTTAGGTGCTAGGACGGGGGCCATTGCCGTCGTCGTTCGGCGAGGAGTTCTTCCTGGTGGGGAAGGGCTTCTTGCCGCCGAAGGCGCTGGAGCCGTCGAACTTCTTCGCCGAGGTCTGGGCGAAGAGCGACTTCGGCTTGATGCTGTGGTAGAGAGATAAATAGTTAGCATAAGCCGGCGACAGTGTTAGCAAAGGTGGGGGACAAGACTTACCGGCTGGCTTGACGGCCCTTGAGGGCACTCAGCTTGACGCTGCACGGGCTCATGATGGCGTCCGAGGGGGAGACGTACTGCTGCTGACTAGCAACAGGTGAGTCACAGTTAGCAAGAAGATGATTGACGGGAGGCTGGGCTTGGGCATCAGGAGCGTCGTCTGCGCTAGAGACGGAAGCGGTGGTGGTGACATTGGTGGTGTCAGTGGTAGTGGTGGCTTTGGCTGTGGCTTCGTACTTCTCTTCCTCGATCTTGGACTGCAGGACCTTTCGGTGGTGCTCCAGGTTCATGGCCGCGGCGGTCTTGTCGTCGTCCTTGACGACGCTGTCCTCAGCGACACTGTCCTTGGTGACGTTGTCCTTGGCGACATTACCCTTGACGACGTTGTCTTTGGCACCGACTTCCTTAACCTGGACGAGGGTGTTAACGTCCTTGTTAGCGAGAGCGGAACCCATCGCAGCAAGCGTGACTGTCGAGTCGAAGGTTTAGATAGATTTTTTGATATTGTGAGATTGCGAAATCGAACCGCGTCTTTATCTACGTAGCTAGCGTCGAGAAACGTGAATCCAGTGTAGGATGATCCCGAAGTCGAACTAGCAAAGGGCAGCGGCAGGATTCGACAGCGTGTGTCGGTTAGAAGACTTAGATGTTGAAAGTTCTGATTGCAATTGTATGAGAATGCACTCTGGAGATGCAAGCTTTCAATGATCAAAAGATGCAAAGGAAGACTTGTATCGAGGAAATGTGTGCAGTGAAAAAGGAAGAAGCTTTATTGGTAGCAAGTGGGTGTTCTGGTGTAGAAGTAAGTCAAGCTGTGGACCTTGCAAAAAGAAAACTTATGGAAAGTACACAACGGCGATCGTCGACCCAGCAACGGACACGAAGCCTGAGCTTTGGGTTCAACACCCTAGTGGCAGTGGTTACAGTGGTTCAGTGGCTACCCAATTTCTTGGCGTCTCCATATTCATGCTTAAACTTCCGAAGTCTGTGCAACACTGTAAACATTCCCCACAGCTACATCAAACATCGTCACGTCAGCAACTCTCCGCGCCAGCTACCTAAGGTAGTACAGACCTAGCTGCCTCAGCTAGCACCACAAGAAGGTGCGATTCTCACAAAGTGGGGTTCCTTTGGTATATCCACCACTTCCCTTCCAAACCATCGACATCATCACCACTCCCTCCCATCTCATCTTCCATCCAATAGCATAATGCTTTGATAACATCGTCACAGAGCGCGATCCTCGCCCTTCTCGTCGCGAACGTCGTTGCTTGCTGCCTTAAGCTTCATTTATCCTGTCTTATGGCACGGTCGCTTCAAACCCACCACCAAGTAATGGAAGGCGAAGATAGCTTGATTATCACATTCAAAATCATCCCCATTTTTGTACACGTCTATACAATGTCAAATCCATGTGGGCGACCGCGAGGCCTTGACAGTCCGCAGTCAACATAGAGAAGCACCCAGTCAAGCGGGCTAGCTTCGACATCGAGATAAAACCCCAAAATGAAGCCGAACGAAGCAGATTCTTCGCGACCGCTGCACGAAATTTGTGAGTGGAGCTTCTCTCGGCTCTCTAACTGGGTCTTGCGTCCAGAAGAACTCGGAGTCTTTTTTGACGACCTCCAGAAGCACGTAAAGGTAAGTCTCGACCCTAATTCATGTGCGGTGCATTCTTGTTTTGCCGCCCTTCATCATTGTCCTCTTCAGCTAACTTAGGCACAGCAACTCGATGTTGCATAGAGCCGGAGACTTCTTTACTCAAGATCAAGTGCCTGGCGTCTGATGAAGAGCTACGACGGAACCGAGGAATTTCTTCACCCAAGAACTTGAAATGCCTGGCGTCTGATGGTGACGCTACAATGGTAGTACGCAAGTGGAGGGCCTGCTTACAGCCATGCACCAACAGTTGAAGCACGCCTAAACTAGCCTGCGAGAAACCATGCGCACAGGCAGCGCTCGAGAGTCTCCACCGGCCTGAAGGAACAAATTGTTTGGCTCTTTTGGAAGGGAATCTTGTAGACATCAACAGACGGACGGTTTCATGGGCCAGAACCAAGTAAAAGTGAGGAAGAATCGGAACGCTCTACCCCTGCTAGAATACGGGGAGCTAAGTCGTGCATATTTATTGGTGCAAGAGCAGGGCTTGGCAGGAAGGCCAGATCCACGTGACAGACAGATGGTACTCGGGTCTTGTAACCTGACGCCCAATACATGCACTGTCACAAACCAAACCCAACCTTAACCAGTATTTATAGGAGACGGGAAATGAGGCTTGACAAAAACTATGAGCCCATGCGGTTTGTTTTACCCCGTGACATGTACGGATGCCAACTTATCTCACTCCTTTTTCTACCAATAACTTGAGAAAATCCATGGCCATGACAATAATACCTAACTATGGAACTCACGCGTTAAACCCCTGCACCGATTACACTTCTCCTAGGCAGATATCCCTGTATCCCGCAGTAATCCTGAAGTTATTTTGCGAATAGCGGACTATGATTCATTATTAGTCATTCGCAGCTCCGCTAGGATTTTCACGATGCCGAAATACGGTGTAAGCAGACAGCAAGGTGGGGTGTAATCGTGACCATCTCGGCGCCTTTTGCAGGCAAGAGTCTAGCCGCCCCCGGCCTCGAGTGGAGAATATTTAGCCTACTTCCTTCGGAATAAAAAGAGCACTGCTATCCCGGCTTAGAGCATGGCAGTGTAAATTATTTAAGGGGGAGGCTCGCTTTGATATTATACCTATCACCTTATCCACCGCAAACACCAATTCTATCTAAGGGCTAACGGATCAAATCATTCACCCATTAATATTCTTTCTGTGACTATGGCTCGCACGATTACCGTATCGGCGACCACCGAGATCCTCGCGTCACCTGCCATTGTCCGATCAGTGGTATGTACAATTAATGATAAGCTGAGCAGATACGGTCGCTAAGTGTCTGAAGTTCTTGGATTTCCCTCGGTACAAGCAATGGTATCCAGGCATGTTCATCGAGCCTGTAGATTCGGGCAAGAAGCCGTCTGAATTAGTGAAGGGAGACCGCCTCAAGCTCTCAATTGGCGGGCTTCCGTTTCGAGCACCCGTGACGGTAATTTACCCAGTCTGTCTATACACTCACCTGTTCCGTTGCTGAGCCGTCTAGGAAAATTCGACCAATTGCTTCTCCTGGGACGGATCCTTTTTCGGGCTCGTATCCGGACACCACCAGTTTTTCTTCTCCCCGAGCAAGGAGAACCCCGGAAGCACCACGTTTACCAACAAAGAAGATTATAGTGGCGCCTTGCTGATCTTCTTCGGGGACGGGGAGAACGTGAAAAAGAACTCCGAGGTTAATTATGAGAAGTTTAACGAGGCATTGAAGAACGAAGTCGAAAAACCATCCTCTTGAATCTAAAATGCCAATGCTTGTCTCCTTTCATTTTTGGATATATACACCACAAATAATACCATCATAGTATGAGTCAGGCATGGGAGTTGGATGGCCTGTGCTAAAGAGACCATCAGGGGTATAGCATAGTTAGATATCAAACGATAAAATCTTGTCAGGGGTTTCTCTAGAAAACATTAGGCGTGATATAATGTCGCTTGCATTTATACGTCCCAGTTACCGTTTCTTTAGTCCTGGTTATTGTCATTATTGCTAAAGTAGAGTGATATCGTAACATAGAATTCATAACATAACGTAAATTAGGAGGTTTCTTGCTAAGGTAAATAGCAATTAAACTAAACAAAACTTAGAAGATACCGACCTACGCGGAAGCACGCTCAGGTATATAGCGGTGCTTACTATTCTGTTAACCGTGGGTTAGACGGTATGACCTGCTTGCTGAGTATTGTAACCTAGTAATACAAGAATAGAAGTGCCGGTTAAGTCAGATAATCGGTAGATGGGTTGTCCGATTGCAATTTACCTAGCGAGTTATAATGACAAACCGAAGCCTAGCAGCGGCTGTTGTATTCATCTAGTAGTCTTCTTTTCAGCTTGATCGCTCTATGAACTAGTTGTCCAGATGTTAGAGTAACAGTTAATAGAGGGAGCCATGGGTGTTTTCCCGAATCAGAGTGTTATATAAGGCAGATAGTCCCCATGGTATTATAATGGGTTTAGTCCAGCGTAGTAAGTAGATTCTCAGATTATTACACCCTATATATCACTCTCTTCTTAAAGCTACCTCCTGGGTACACAATGATGCATACTATTAGCATAGTCGTAGTCATCGTAGCCTTAACAACAGGAATTTTCCTGATGGAGTTTTCTAGTTACTAGATTAATTGCAATTCGCAAGCTATTAGAGCGCGGAAGTATATCCAAGAGACATAAAAGACATCAATTTATATATGCCTAGGTAAGTATTACAATCATCCCATCGTAATAGATAGGTACCCAGGTATCTAGGTAGTTAAACCCTATAGTATGTAACACTTTATCTTCGAACATTATTGTACAAGGCTACCAGTTCTCTTCTATATATAACTATATTCGTTAGAGTAATCATATTAATTCGCTCTTAACTCCTAGTCAGGGGCAGAATAGTCCACTATAGATTACCCTCATCGCTATGCTCTAGCTTACATCCCTTTTTACGCGCCTCGAGATCATGTTTGTCGAACAACATATGATGTAAAATCTTCATAGTGGTAGCAATGTCCGTATTAGAGAAGACGGCCCACAACACCAAACACACATACATTGTATCTACCTACATACCTCATAAAGTAACCCGAATCTCAGGACCTTCTCGGCATCTCTAAGCAAATACTTAGTATCTAGGTACTTTCGACTATGTTATCCTACTTGAGTAACCGAATAGCAACGTACCTACCTAAGGTACATAAAGTCTAACACGGTTATTACAAAACAGATTTTGTTGCTTCGCTACTAACGCGTTATATAATTCTCCACCTCAAACTTGCTCTCATTCTTTTTCCACCACCATCAATTACAACAATCACATTCAACACCTCTCATTCTAAGTCTCATCAAAATAACCCATCGCGAGCCCTGGATAACTTTTAATCTAGCAAAAATGATCACTACATTCGCGGTACACAATTGCAACTATTACAATTCAATCCCTCTCCGCCGAGCCCGTGGGCGCGAAGGATCAACTCCTGATCCGTACCGTGATTGGACTGAGAACAGGTTAGTGGAAGTCATCTCTTCGTCTGATAGTTGTCCAAACTGGGGCAGGCAGAACCAGGCAGTGAATGCTTATTGAACTCATATATTGCCCTTGTTCGTGGCTGACAGCTTATAGACGATGATGGCCGACCTGATGGTGCCTCAGATTACTATACGCCCTAAGATGCAACAGCAGGTAAGTCTACATCTACTGACCCTATCAGCGAAATGGCACCGCTGACCTCGATTCTCAACCCTTAGACTAATTGCTACCGGATCCCTTACACTCACTCCTGATAATAAGATGATATCAACGTTGCCTTCATCAACCAGCCAAGCCACACAGACACGGGGTTTGCCGATATCTCTATGGAAGAATGGTTGAGAGTCGAATTGAAGCCAGACAGGCAAACGAAGCTTCCCAGGGTTTGCCGCAGCAACCCACGTCTTCCGAAGACCAAGAGTTTGCGGGCCACAGTAGGAAAACGAAGGAAGCGAGGATTGGAAAATAGTCCCAGCTGTTCAGAAGACAGTATCGGAACCCGCATACCCCGAGTTGTCGCCTTGGGGCGGGGGACGGGAGGAGCTCGTATTCGAGCCGTTCGCCCACGCCATGTCATCTATGTACGGAACGCCTAAAGCCACGGAGTAAGTGTCTTAAGCCACGGAGTTCCACATATAGATTTCTAATAATAGTATAACTACAGGCATAGGTGCTTAATTTATAGCATACATAGGCTTACACACAAACAGAAGTACCATTTCTTTAGGTTTTTTCGACCACTTGTCATAACTTTTAATACGACTAATCACTTGTAGTATGGTCGAAATTGAAGATATAACCCTTTTCATGGACTATAATGCCGACTTCGCTGTTATCCTTGCCAAGACAGCGCCCTACGGATCAGCCGCCGGGTACCTCTTACCGAACCTGTTGCCGATCATGTTACTGCTCTGGACCAGTTGAAAAGACGCCCAACGCGATTTAATAGGTGTAATGGCCCATGGTAAGAGCAAGTGGGTGGACTATTCTCTCCATCTATAGCGCTAGCGGTAGTCATAATAATAAGGTTAGGAAGGGTGGTTAGGAAGCGATAGCGACACTTATGATAGCTTCATACAATTAGATCGAAAGAGATTTGAAAAAAAGGGGGATACTTTTATTTATGCATAAATAGGCTTATACTACTAAACTTTCATCGGTGAGAGCTGTGAGATTCTAACGTAGGGTGTCAAAACGCGACCAGAGACATGGAGGTGGTCAAATTGCATATTGCTACGTGTCTGAAGGGTAACAGGTATATTGATACGGCAGGGGTTGGCTTCACGTGTGGTTAGTGTTCGAATTGATGGCTCTCAAAAGCGACTCTTGTTCTACTTCTTAAGCTACTCCCTCATAGTATCTGATACCTAGAACTTGGAACTGTAGAAGGGCGACCTAGATAGGCCAGGACTCAACGCTAGCGGTAGTGGTAGACCAGCAGGGGCATATCACGGTTGCTACTCATGATGGTTGGGAATAGCTTTAACCGTCTCTAGAAGTGACAAATGAGCCTGGACTCCTTGATGCTTCTAGAAGGGTGACAAGGTACTAGTAATATTATTTTGGTAAGTAATACTAACCACCATTACTCTCATTCATATGTGTTGAGCCAGGACATATTATGCCGCACTAATTCCTTCGTACCTAAAGCAACAGAAGAACGAAAAACATGATACAGATCACGATGTTTACTTAAGGACCGGTAGCATCTAGTTCCACTATCCCACGTTGCTGGTTATATCAACCCACCAACTCAGTAGCTAGATGAGTTGTAGCTAGGCACACCATTTGAAGGACAGTGAAAACGACATAATATTCACACTACGCCTACAACTACCCTATATCTCACACCCTATATCCTAGGCTTGATATTAGACCCGGGCTGGAAGCGCTTAACTCCGTACTGCTTGAGCAGCTGCTCCGTCCTATCCGTCTGCCAGGCGATCCTCTGCGCGACGTCCTTGCCCCTCTTGTTCTCGTTGCGGCCCATCTGCTGCAAGTGCACCTCGTCGGGGCCGTCGGCGAGCCTCAGGGTGCGGATCTGCGCCCACATGTTGGCGAGGGGCGTGTCCTGGCTGACGCCGGCGCCGCCGAAGGTCTGGACGGCGCGGTCGATGACGGTGAGGGCGGTCTGCGGGACGAGGACCTTGGCCTGGGCGATCTCGCGGAGTGTGGCTTTGGGACCTAGGTCGTCCATCTTGACGGCAGCGTTCAGCACGATTAATCGTGCTGCGTCGATCTCGATGCGCGACTTGGCCACCCACTCCAAAATCACGCCGTGTTCGCGCAACTGCTTCTTGAATGTCATCTTCTTCGGGTCGTTGATCCGCATTAGCATCCACTCGAGCGCACGCTCGGCCGCGCCGATGGTACGCATCGCGTGGTGGATACGGCCTGGTCCTAACCTGCCTTGGATGATCTCGAAACCGGCACCCTCCCTGAGGACTAGGTTGCTCACCGGGACTCGGACGTTGCTGAAGGAGATGTGGCCGTGTCCATGCGGCGCGTCGTCGTACCCGTAGACGTTGAGCATGCGGTGGATGGTGATGCCCTTGGTATTCGCCGGGACGAGGATGACTGATTGTTGCTTGTAGGGGTCCTTGTTGTTAGGGTCCGACTTGCCCATGACGAGGTAGATCTTACACCGAGGGTCACCGGCGCCGCTCGACCACCATTTCTAGAAAACATTAGTATGATACGAGCATTAACGTCAAAGAGGGAACACACAGAGCCATTGAGGACATATTCATTCCCCTCCTTTTTTATACTGAGTTGGATATTGGTCGCGTCGGACGAGGCGACGTCCGGCTCGGTCATGAGGAAGGCCGACCTGATCTCGCCGTCCATCAGAGGCTTCAGCCACTCCGCCTTTTGCGCCTCGTTGCTGTACTTAGCTAGAACCTCCATATTCCCGGTGTCAGGGGCGGCGCAGTTGGTGGCTTCGGAGGCCGTCCTCGACCTGCCTAGCCATTCAGCCATCAAGCCATATTCCAAGTTCGTGTAGCCCGGCGATTCCTTATAATGCCCTTTAGGCAAGAACATGTTCCATAGCCCCAGTTTCTTCGCTTTCGCCTTCAGGTCGTCGATGACGGGAGGATGGTGTTCCCATCGTCCGGCACCTTCGCCGATCTGGGCTTCGAGGACGGGATCTGCTCTGGTTCGCTCCTTTGTCAGCAGTGTTCATGGTGCAAGGAAGGATATTCTCCAGCTCACGGTATGCATTCCTCTTCGACGAATTTGGCGACAATGTCCAACGTCTTCTTTCCCTTGTCGCTTACACGATGTTTCACCTGGGAGCTTTGTAAGCTACATCATTGCACCGAGTGTATACAGCTATTTATCTTACGATATCTGGGATGTTTGAGGACATATTGGGCAGTTCAATTTATATGTAATTGTTTAGATATCCACTAGCTTCAGGATGTTGAAATGGGAAGAGTTCATGTTCAATTGAGTCTCTAAAAGCAACAGCTGTCTAGGAACTTCCTTGTCTTCCGAGGTGATGGCACGACAGTGGTCTCGGTCTCACCGCGTTATACCGAGGTCCACGCTCTATTTAGCGGGGTACATGTACACTTTACTGAACAAAGGTAGGAGCTTCAGTTGGGGTCGTTTGGAGCTGCAGCCGAGCCTAGAGGGAAGCTCTAACGTTATTTCCAGGCGGGAGCTGAATGACAAGGGGGGATGAAATCTGGGGAAGCAATAAGCTAATCTCTTTTAATACATAATGATAATATATGCATGTATGTGGCAGTTTCCATTATCAGGAATGCCACTATCAAGAACTAAGCCTTCCAAGAAAAACATTTAAGACGATTCGTAGCCTTGCATCATATTTCCTCTTCTATATCCTCGACAAACCACATCGCCCATCATGTCTGAAGAAAGGGAACTCGAACAGACGCAATCCACAGAGGTGGCTGTGCCTGCGCCCAAGAAAGTAAAAAAGATCATCCGCAAGAAACGTCCCGCCCGACCCCAAGTAGATCCGTCCTTCATCACCAACGAGCCGCCGCCGCAGACGGGCACTATCTTCAACATATGGTACAACAAATGGTCCGGAGGCGACCGTGAGGACAAGTACCTGTCTAAGACGCATGCCAAGGGCCGGTGCAATGTGGCCAAGGATAGCGGGTACACGCGCGCCGACAAGGTGCCCGGCTCCTACTTCTGCCTGTTCTTCGCGCGCGGCATCTGCCCCAAGGGCCAGGACTGCGAGTACCTGCACCGCCTGCCGGGGATCCACGACCTGTTCAACCCCAACGTCGACTGCTTCGGCCGCGACAAGCACTCCGACTACCGCGACGACATGGGCGGCGTAGGCAGCTTCATGCGCCAGAACCGAACCATCTACGTCGGCCGCATCCACGTCACCGACGACATCGAGGAGATTGTCGCCCGCCACTTCGCCGAGTGGGGCCAGGTTGAGCGCATCCGCGTGCTGAACACTCGCGGCGTCGCCTTCATCACCTATACCAACGAGGCCAATGCCCAGTTCGCCAAGGAGGCCATGGCCCACCAGAGTCTAGATCACGAAGAGGTCCTGAACGTGCGGTGGGCCACCGCCGATCCCAACCCCATGGCGCAGGCGAGAGAGGCGAGGCGCATTGAGGAGCAGGCCGCCGAGGCTATCAGGAGGGCGCTGCCCGAGGCGTTCGTTGCCGAGATCGAGGGTCGCGACCCGGAGGCGAGGAAACGGCGGAAGATCGAGAGTAGCTTTGGCCTGCAAGGATACGAGGCCCCGGATGATATATACTTCGCGCGTGGAGCACAGGCGGTCAATCCACATGGGAGACAAGGCTTCGAGCTAGAGCAAGAGCAGCGATTGATGATTGAGAACGGCGAAGCAGGAGGTGGTGATGATGGGAGCACATCTGCCCTGACAGCGATTGAGGGCCAACAATCAGCAGAAAAGGAAGGGGGTATATTTTCCAGTAGCACGTTAGCAGCACTAAAGACTGCGCAGTTCTCAGCAGCACCGAAAGCCAAGGCTGCGTCGTCAGGGCCTTTAGTGGCGTACGGTAGTGATAGCGAAGACGACGAATAGGGGGTTATGCATTGATAGATAGCATGACATCCCAGGAAACCCGAAAAGTAATTGTATATACAAGACATCATCCACAACCCATAGATACCAGTGCCCAGCACATCAAATTGAACCGACCTAAACTTCCATCACGACCATAACCGCCATGTTCTACTTAGGTTAGGTCAGGCATCTAACTGTTGAATATCCTAGAATACAACAGCTCATGCCTCCCAACCCAAAGATCCATAACCGGCACGCTCTGCCCCGCCCCCTCGACCGGCGTGTCCCACTCGCGCTCGATCACATCGGCCAGCAAGCCCTGCACCTCGGCGCCGGCTAGCACGCGCTGCGCCTGGTATGGCCCGAACAGGCCCGCGCGCACCGCGGCCGACACCAGCGCCTTGACGTGGCTCAGCATGAACACGTACGCCGCCTGCCGGAGCGTCAGGCCGCACAGCGCGGCCACGGCGCCGAAGAGGGGCGCTAGGTGAGCGGATACGGGGGGTGGTTCGCTTCCGTCTTTCTTGCTCCCCTTGCCACCAGACGAGGAAGAGCGTAAGGTCTCGGCATACCTCCGAAGCGCATCCCCGGAGGTGGAGGTGGAGGTGGAAGTAGAGGGGCCGATGCTCTTCTCCCAGATCGACAGCAGCGCGCGGCCCTGGGCCACGGACGCCCGCCGGCCCACGGTGCAGATGATAGCTGCGTCGAGGGTGTCATCGAGCTGTGCTACATTCTGCGACGTCGGGTCCCGGTGCGCGGCTAGTGTGAAAGGTAGGGTTGTGCTGGCGTACGAGGAGAGGGAGAGCGGGAGGAACGATGAGAAGGTGCTGGTGCTGGAAGATCCGGATCGGATGTTGGAACCCCGCGACGGCCCCCGCGTGTGTGTGAGGTACGATTCTAGCCCGGAGCTGAAGGCGAAAGATCCTAGCGGCAGGGCTGAGTCTGACAGTAGCAGGAGATAATGGTGTGCGGATTGCTCCGAGGGGTTAGATGATGGTGATAGACTACTACTAGTTTTCGAGTTGTTGGCTTTTGATCTCGATTTGGTGAGACGCTCTTTGGCCGTCTGGAGCTGGAGCTCGAGTTCTGAGATTTCATTCTCGAGAACCTCGTATAAATCCTCTTCTATGGTTGAATCCATCATGTCATGTCATTGCTAATAAGCTCACATATGTCATCGAGCTTGCAATGAGGATAGCACTTAAAGCTAATGGAGAAAGTTGTAAGTAATTCAGTTCGCATTCCTAGTGAAATTGCAGTAGGTAACTTTTAAACCTATAATGAATAGCCTTATCGAGCTTGACCGGTATCTCCACAACTCCGTGATCAAGACCCTCAACTATTCCGGAAACAAACCCTCAATAATACCAGATGGGTACCATTTGAGAAAAGAATATCAGGACTCCTCTAGAATGCAATGCAGCGCAATACCATGCCATACCAATTTTCGCCTCCCATCATGTCATTCGTTCTAATCTCAAGTCTTTGCCTCAAGGCTTAATATTTTCCTTATCGCGAGCGCGAGCGCCACCGGTTCTCTGCCTCTTGAGTCTCTTCTCCTCAAGGCGAGCTCGAGCGGCAGCTTGTCGATCCGCAGGCAGCGCGCAGCGCGAAGTGTTCATCGAGCTAGAGCGTTCGGGCTCAGGACTGCCGAGGCGTGCAAACTTGTCTTGCACAAGGTCGAAACCCAGTCCGTCACTGCCGGAGGACAGGGGACGGCTGCTATACGGCTTCGACTTTGACAGACGCGGTGCTAATTTCTGCAGAGCGCCGTGCATCTCAGCAGCATCGTCACCTGCACGAGCCTCCGTACGGGCCGCGGCACGAGCTTCGGCGAGCTTCTCGTCGAGGATCTCCTTCGCAGTACGAGCCTTCGCTGGTGATTTGTTCAGCCTGTTCGAGAGCACGGTGGACATGACTCTGCCAGAATCAAACGAGAGCGACGGAACATTGACTTTCTTGATGGGTTCATGAGAAACATCGGTGTCCTCCATGATCGAGTCTCTCTCTCGCTTGTTAGCCTCCATCTGCGCCTTCTTCTCCTTCCTCAGTTGAGCCTTCATATCCTTAAGACTATCTGACCAATCTGAGGGGAAGAAACTGTCGGCTTTGATCTGTTTAGATGGCTCTTCGCTGTTTCCGATGAGAGACTTATGGGTCATGTCGAGGGTCATTTCCTCAACTGAGACCGAGCGTCTGAGATGGCGCGTAGGGTTGGCTCCCTCGTATTTAGAAGGCTTGCCGAGAGACTCGATGCTTGACTTTAGATCCCGGGTCGCTTTGCTTGAAGGGTTCGCTGTCTCAAGGGCCTTGATGATCTTCTCAAACTCGGCGATCTTGCTGTTCTTCTCATGCAACACTTGCATAGCCTCGGCAGTTCGGGTTTTAGCATCTTTCTTCAGAGTCTCGTAGTCCCTCTTCAGCTTCTTGATTTCATCATCCTTCTGTCGCAACTCTTCCTTGGCTATGCGCAGGTATTCCTCCAGCTTTTTCATTTTTAACAGATCAGATCCTGCTCTGCTGGAACGCTCCTCACGAGCCTTCGTCACTCGTTGCTCTGAGACACTGAGATTGGCCTTGAGCTTTTCGTTCTCTTTACGAAGCTTATCCAGCTGCTTTAACTCGGATCGCGCTCGTCGGAGTTCTCGGTTAACATCTAAGATAGTCTGCTCCGTTCTAGGCGAAGTGTTGATACGGCAACGATCAGACTGGTTAGAAGTCGACTCGCCCTTGTGTTCCTGAAGGAGAGCTTCAAGGTCCTTCACTTGAGCTCGGTATTGTGCAGCAAGAGTGGTCTGCTTAGCCAGATCCTTCATCAGTGTAGCGTCCTCGCGGTCACTGCCGCGCCGTCTCTTGTCTGTAATATGAGCAGTCATAGACGTGACCGTCTCCTCCATCTGGGCTACTTTGAGCTGCTCCTCCTTAAGCTTCTGAGCTAGGTCAAGCGCCTCGGCATCCTTCTTCTTAGCATAAGACTTAGCTAGTGCCTTGAATTTCACCATTCGCTCGATGTCGGCCATCGCTTCGTCGCGGTATCTGTTAAACTCCGCTTTCCAATACTTGCCCGACTCCGAGTGAGGCTCATTAAGATCCACTGTCATTTCGTGATTGCAAACATCGTCCTCCCACTCATCCTCAGACTCTTCGATAGTAGCCTTTAGAGATGCTCCAGCTTCAGCTGTCTCTAGGGATTTCTTCGAATTGGCCGAGCGGGAATTCTCTAGTGCTTGTTGAAGTGTTGTTCTCTTCCTCTGTCGGACTGTACTTAACGGGCTAGAGTCTACACCGCTACCCGCTTTGACATCATGGTTGAATGAAACGCGCTTTCTACGTGCCGTTCCAGTCCCCGGGGTTAATAGTATGCTGGTCGGTTGCTTGCTCGGAGACTGTTTGCTTGGGGAGACCATGACGTCTGGAGTCACGGCACGTTTATTCCTCGCAGGTTCGACGCGCTTCTGGTGATCAGTGACGGTACTTTCTAACGTCTTAGGTGCACCGAATATGGCATTTTTGAAAGCACGCGCGGCAAAGACGGGAGCTGGCGTGTCTGGTGCCTCGAATTGAGTGGTATCTGCTTCTATTCAATGTTAGCAGGTGTTGATGGGATTATAGCTATAACACAGCATACCTCCAGCACCAGACGCGTCGTTTCCCCCAGTCGCGCCTTGGAACCCCCTTTTGAGTGCCCAGCCGAGCATCGTGCTCGATTTGAAAGAATTGTATTATTGGCGTTCGCGATTGTTCATGTGGGTGTGTGGTTGAAAGGTTGAAGTTTGGAGTTAACGTGGAGTTGGTGTAGCAAGTAAATGTTTACTCTGTTCGTCAAGAAATCTGGGGGGGCAACGACATTGAATCTTTTGGTGGCTACCGGCACTTGCCTTGTAGGTGGGTACCTATCGACAGCGCGCACTAGCCTCGCTGCTATGCACTTATGCAGTGTACCTAGAGAGTGGGGCATTTCTAGGCCCGATACGTATGAACTCACCCCACCATCAATGAATCTCAGCTTCAACATTGTCACCTTTCACCGCCACCATCTTTGATCTAGAAATTTATGTGTTACTGTTTACTGCAAAATGGCTTCAGTTCAGTAGACGGCATGCAGCTCCGGCTGTGTGAGTCTTTCTTCGTTCGCCCTATTCCCCGAACGATTTACTGAAATGTCAAAATGGCTTGGAAGCCACATGGAGCATGGAAAGGGCCTCGGCAGCTCAACACCAGAACCGATGACTCAAGCTATCCCGGGCTGGAGCCCGCCAGCCCAGTTGCAGGTCCTAAGACCCAATACACCGACGTACAGAATGAGGAGATCATGGTTCTTCAAGCTATCTATGGCGACGACTATATCGAGCATAAAGCCGCCAATACTGCGTGGAAGAAATCCGAGCCGTCCTTCGACATCCGTGTCAAGGCTTTGTCAGATGAAGAAGTAGCTGTCACTCTTAGTGTTGTGTTTACAGCGACCTATCCCAAGTCTGCCCCCTTAATCAGCCTAAAGGATGAGGGGAGCCTAAAAGAGTCTACGGTGTTCAAGCTGCAGAAGTTCATCGAGACAAAGCCCAAGTCTCTGGTTGCGCAGTCGGAACCTATGATACATGAGCTAGCCCAAGGCATCCAAGATATTCTTGAAGATGCCACCCAGGCAAAGGCGCAAGGGCTGGAATTGCCCTCCCTGGAAGAAGAACGGGCGGCTCACGAGGCGGAGTTAGCCAGACAAGCTCGGGAACAACGAGAGGAAGAGGAACGTAAGAAACAAGACGCAATGAAGGAAGAGGAAAGGGTGATGCAAGATATGATTCAGAAAGAAGTCGATCGACAACGCACGAAGGTCAAGGAGTCCAAGAAGAGGAACAAGACTCTAACTACTTCAAACGGCCACTCCCAAAGCTCTCGTATCTCAGAAGCTGGAAAGGTCGAGTTCGACCAAACATGCGAAGTCATTGACCTGAATGGTAACGTCTTCCTGTTCAACGTCGTCACGGGAAGAAGCGAGTACCGAAAGGGGCAGGTTGCAACCACGTATCGTGTCTGGCCGGAGATTCCTGGTGGACGAAACGGGCCAAGCCTAGCTCTTAAGGAATTCGAGTTACGATCAACTTCTAAGGAGTCTGCTCAATTCAAAAAACAGCTACAAGCTTTAGAAGGGGAGCTGGAGTCTGTCAAGAAGGTATCTCATCGTAACATACTCGAGCTCCTAAACTTCCGTATTGATCGTGGTATTGGAGAGTCTGATTCGTCCTCGATGACTTGGACCGCACGGCTTTTGACTCCCTTAGCAGAGAAAGGTCCGCTCGAGGAGTTACTTGATCTTGCAGGACAGCTTGACCTTGGAAAGGTCCGTTCATGGACGGCAGACCTTCTCAACGCCCTAGGTCATTTACATAGCCATGGCATTACTCACCAAGATATTCATCCTGGTAACGTGCTCCTCTTTAGGGAACCGACTGGCGATATCGTCCCAAAGCTTGCAGACATAGCTTATGAGAGAGAATTGCATAATCTCTGCCGCAGATCTCAGAAAAGTGCCTCTGCAAATTCTGCAAGATCTACCTACTGGCTGCCACCAGAGATCGCTGGAAGCTCACGGCCACAGTACACGCAAAAGACTGACGTCTGGGATCTTGGAGTCGTTTTCTTACAAATGATATTTGGTCTAGATGTATTTCGGAGATACCAGTCTCCAGCCGCTCTCATAGACTCGCTCTCTCTGTCGAGATCATTGCATGAATTAGTGGCAAGATTTTTCAAACTTGACCCTAAAAAACGCCCCCGAGCATCTGAGCTGAGCTCCAGTGAATTTCTGGCTACCGACGCTCCAATCATCGTCGATGATACCACCGCCGTCTTCTCTCCTTCTCAATCTCTCAGCTCTTTGACACAGGCCTTCCCCATGCGGCCGAGACTTGACTCTTCTACACGAGGGCAAACATTCTCCAGATATAGGGAAGACTTCGTTGAAGAGGCGCGACTCGGTAAGGGTGGCTTTGGTGAAGTTGTTAAGGCACGAAAAAAGCTCGATGGTCAAATTTATGCCATTAAGAAGATCACTCAGCGCTCCCAAGCAAGTCTGACCGAGATATTGAAAGAAGTCAGACTACTTTCTCAGCTAAGTCATCCCGCAGTCGTGAGATATTACAATACTTGGCTAGAGGAAATACCCGTTACCTCAGATTCGGAAGAAGAAACATCAACTGAAGACCTTAACTCTGTATCTGAAGGCACCACTTCACAAGATACCAATGTCCAATTCGCCACTAGTACTGGAGGCTTGGATTTCATATCTTCAAGTCACCCCAATATAGAATTTGGGTTTGACGAATCAGATGAAGAGGACGAATCTGAGGAGGATGAAGAGGAGGATGACGACGACGATTTAGATGATGAGTCTGTCATCATCGATCCTATTCCCTCACCTACGAGAGTCAGGGGTAACCAAAGACGCTACAAAACTGTGATGTATATATCCATGGAATATTGCGAGAAGAGGGTAAGTTATCACATCCTATATGATTCGCAATTAGTGTGCGTTGGCCAAGCTGCTAACTGAATGATGAGACACTACGAGACCTTATCCAAAGGCAACTTTGGAAGGAAACGGAGGAGGTCTGGCGCCTGTTTCGCCAGATCTTAGAAGGCCTAGTCCACATTCATGGACTGAATATAGTCCACCGTGATCTCAAGCCGGAAAACGTCTTCATCGGCCTCGGTCCTGATGGGGTTAACAATGTCAAGATTGGCGACTTCGGATTGGCTACTACTGGTTATTTTGCCGGCGACAAGACCACCATCTCCAGTTTAGATACAGGTGACTTAACAAGAAGCATCGGAACTTCGTATTATGTTGCTCCCGAAGTTCGAAGGACTGGCGGAGGATCTTACACCTCGAAAGTTGATGTAAGCTATTCTATTATTTGACTCTTCAGGTCTCCTATCTAACTCGATTGAAGATGTATTCGCTCGGGATCATATTCTTTGAGATGTGTTACCATCCCATCTTGGGCATGGAGAGAGCGGATAAACTTGGAAAACTAGGGAATTCTTCTCTCCTTCCCGATGATTTCCAACCCGGTGATAAAGTCAAGTCAGATATCGTACTGTCTTTAGTCACACATGACGTCAAAGAACGCCCGAGCAGCATTGAGCTGCTGCGGAGCGGGAAGTTACCAATCCAGATGGAAAATGAGATGACACGCAGGGCGCTTGCAAGTCTTACGAGCACTGCGTCACCATATTACCCAAAGGTTGTTTCGGCTTTGTTTTCGGCACCTTTAGAGCCGACGAAAGATTACGCTTGGGACATGGCAGCAATTAATCCTTCTGCTACGGAACTACTATATCAGAGCGTCGTCAAGGAGGAGCTAATATCGGTTTTCCGCCGTCATGGCGCCGTCGAGGCACCTCGCAGTTCACTCTACCCGCGCTCTCGACACTACTCACCAAATCAAAATATCGTTCAGTTATTGGATCAGAATGGCACTGTTGTTCAATTGCCCTTTGACCTAATGCTCGGAAATGCTAGAGTCCTGGCGAAACACAACAACTGTTCAGCAGTTCGAAAGTCTTTCACATTCGGTAGCGTTTACCGTGATAGGCAAAATGGCGGGCAACCGCACATGCTTGGCGAGGTCGATTTTGACATTGTCTCTACAGACACCTTGGATCTAGCTTTGAAGGAAGCCGAGGTCATCAAAGTGCTGGACGAGATCATACATACATTTCCCTCGACATCGCCAATGTGCTTCCATCTAGGCCATTCTGACCTATTGCAACTCATATTCGACTTCTGTAACGTGGATCTGAGTGTCAGGCAACTGACTGCCGAGTCCCTCAGCAAGCTTAACATCCACTCATACACTTTCCAGAAGATCCGAGCAGAGCTTCGATCACCAATGATTGGCATATCAGCTACGAGTATTGAAGATATTAAACGATTTGATTTCCGAGGTAAGTATCCTGCTTTCTATATTTAGTAGAGATTTCGAATAGGCAGTTAACCAAGTCATAGATACTCCTGCTAAAGCATTCGCTAAACTCAAGGCTATCTTTGAAGGAAGTCGGATGTATGAGAAATTACAACCGACTCTAGCTCATTTGAAGGACCTGGTCGAGTATACGAAGCGCCTCGGCGTCCATGCGAAGATTTACATCAACCCCCTCAGTAGTGTTAAGGAGAACTTCTTCTCTGGTGGAATGCTATTCCAATGCCTGTACGACAAGAAATTCAAGGATGTATTTGCGGCTGGCGGTCGTTACGACAGCCTAATCAAAGCACACCGTTCGAAGATAGGTG
The DNA here is from genome assembly GCA_022578875.1 of Hypoxylon crocopeplum. Classification (NCBI taxonomy): domain Eukaryota; kingdom Fungi; phylum Ascomycota; class Sordariomycetes; order Xylariales; family Hypoxylaceae; genus Hypoxylon; species Hypoxylon crocopeplum. The sequence continues at coordinate 419,505 of MU399565.1, forward strand.
AAGGACCTCACGCGGTTGGCTTTAGCTTGGCGTGGGAGAAATTAGCACGACTACCGAAACCTGGGGGGAAGGCATTTTTGAAGAAATCCGAGGAAGAAGTGCCGGGTTTCTTCAATACCAAACGGGTAAGCCTAACAATAATGAACGCTCGATTTGTAAACGCGTTACTGACTACCTCTAGTGTGATGTCCTCGTCGCCAGCTTCGACCCGCATACTCTCCGTACAGCGGGTATCGAAATCCTCTCGATGCTATGGTCTCATGATATCAGCGCCGAGCTAGCCCGGGATTCCCGCTCACAAGAAGAACTTACGTCGAGGAACCGCGACGAGACCTATTCATGGATTGTCATCATAAAACAGGACAACGTGCTTAAAATCAGGACTATGGACCGCAAGGACGTTCCGGATGCAGAGATCTCAACCTCCCAACTGCTCCCTTGGCTGCGAATCGCACTACGCGAGCGCGGCACCGCAAAGCAATCCGAGGCTACAAGCAGCACCGCGCCAATCGCCCAAAACGGCGCCCTGGCCTCCAACCCCAACCAGGAAGTGCGCGTGCTAGTCGCGGGCACGCGGTCGAAGAAATTCAACCGTCTAGTCGTCATCGAGCAAGCGCAAGCCAAAGCGGCAGGGCTATTACAAACGTTCCTAGACGGGCCGATCGCCGCCGTCGAGACCTCGGACGTGGTGCTCGACCTGATCCAGGAGACGGCGCTCTCGGAGCCCGAGTCGTGGCGCCGCGCCGAGCAGTCCGTCGACAAGAACGAGCGCAGGTACCTCCGCGAGATCCACGACATGCTGCTCGCATGGCGCGCCGACCACGAGGCTAAGGACGCTCTGGCTGGCCGCCATGCCTTCGTGTATAATTTTCGCACTACTAAGTGCATTTACTACGACCTCGGTGCGTGAAGCATGGTGTGCTGGGTCGTGCGTGCGCAGCTAGGGATGGGTAAGTCGGTCATGAAGATAATAGGGGGAGGGTCGTGGGTGTTTGGGAATGAGGATACGCTAGGTAGAGAGTCGTTTTAGTTGCAGGAGGTAGATACCCTGAATGATACCTTAATACTTTTCCACTCCTCTCCTAATTAATTCTTGGCCCCTGATAGTCGAGTAAGTCGTTTACACCTGCTTGTGACATGTGCAATATTATGCACGGACTTAAAAGTAATTTGAGTCCAGCCTCAGCCAAGCACGGCAATGCCATTATCAACACGCACACATAGTCCCTTCTAGCAACGAACAAGATGAAATGTCAAGTATTTTGGAAAAGTGGATTGTATATACACCGTCAAACGTACAGAGCCGAAGCGTTCCGCCTCCAACCTTTCGCATGCAATTAGCTTACACACGCCGGTTATGACGAGACGTAGTGCCGTCCACTCCATCCTACCCCATACCTACCTAATAACCTATAGATGTTTTCCATAATTACAGCGCTGTAGGTAGACTTTTATGTGTGTGTGTTGTACAAGCAGTCTAGTCTGGCCATGGCAAGACCCATCGCCGACCCTCCTCGTAGATAGCCAAGCAAGGTTAGATTTCCAGACTCTCATCCTTCCTCCCCCTCCTTTTCTGTGAGGACGAGGTGAAGTGAGCCGACCTGACCTAGTTAGTTAGTCCCTTTTCTCGTCCTTATCCTCTACCATAAAATCCAGATCATCCTCATCCCCATCTCCATCCTCATTTTCCACGTGCTCCAGTGTCTCCCCATCAGTCTGAACAGTCCCGCTCCACTTCTGTGTCTTCCCATCCTCATCCTCCCTTTGCATATGGTCCAGTGTGTCCAAATCAGTCTCGTCATTCCCGCCCTCCTTCTGCGTCTTCCCAAACACGTCCTGCCACGACCTAGGCTTATCCTGGCCCATGACGTACACGGGGTACCGCTTCGCTTTCTCGGTCTCGATGGCCCTGAAGCGGCGGCCGCTCTTAGTGCGCGCGTGGAGCTTGCCTTTGAACATCCTGTACCACTCGTTGTCCTTGTCGCCCGTGTCCTCGAACGTCTTGCGCCGCCGCATCTTGCACTGTTGGTAGAGGGTCTGCGCGCGGCGGCCCGTGATCTCCTCGACGTTGTACTCCACTGTCCAGGTGTCGTAGCGCGTTAGATCCCCCGGTCGTGTCACGTACTTGCCGTTGACTTTGTTCTTGATGGTCAGTACCATGCAGAGGAGTTCTCCGTCGTCCTCCTCTTCGGCTGACATTGGTGCTTGTGAAGCCGCCTCCCGGGGTGATTGGGCGGAAGGATCCTGTGTTTCGCTTGCTTCCTTCGTTTCGGGGTCCGCTGGCTCTTCCCGGCGTTTAGTTTCAGGTTCCGTCTGTGTATCCGGAGTCGGGCTGGTGTCCTCCGTCCGGGACTGAGTCTGCTCATCTTTAGAGCGGGCGATGAGTTCACTAAGAATCCGTTCAAACTCTTTAAGTTTGGACAAGTCGTTTAATGGGCTGTCGGCATCATCCGAGACAGCCCTCTCGTCGATCCTCTGGGCCATTTTGACGATGAGATCTTTCAACGGCGACATCGTTGAAGCGGTATTCGTCACATCATCGACTTCTTCGTCATCCTCCTCCTCCACGATTTCCGTTTCCTGTCCCTTGCTACTCTCCTCTTCCGTGGCCTGTTCCAGCCCCAGCTCAACAGATTCGGTAGGCTTCTCTTCAACATTTGCCTCAGCAGTAAGTACCCGCTCTGGTTCGGTATTGTCGACTGGTTCGCCGAAACTTCTCGTCTCGTCCTCTGAAGAATCTGTGTCTACGAGGGGATGTTCGTCTTGTCCACTAACGGAGTCGGTTTGTGCCACTGGGTTGTCAGCCACCGCGTCGTTTTCTTTTGCCTCATCATCCACATTTTGAACTTCGGATGTCTTCGTAAGTCCTTCATGGATTTGAGACTCCTCGATATCGGAATCATTACCAGATACTGATCGCTCGCCAGTAGATGATTCCGATTCCGATTTTCGACTCTCTCCACTAAGTGACGACGCACCATCCTCATCTGCTACTATGACTTCCTCCCCTGGTGTACCTAACGATGATTCTACCGGTTTGGAAGACATGCTACTAGTGATAGCACCGAGCAAGGCATCGACGTACCCTCGCGCATCGGTAGAGGACCTAGCATGGAGGAGCCCGCTTTGTTCCAACGCGTCTTCGATAGCCTCTCGCACGGCACCAACGCCTACTTCATCGTCATCTACGGCATCTTCAACCATCTGGCGCACTTCCTTCCAGGCGGCCAGACTCGACGTCTCCTGGGCCAGGGTAGATTCCTCCACAACTTCCTCCTCATCCGCCACCTCGTCGTTCTCTGCCGCGACAGATTCTGATTCGGCTTCAGTGTCGTCCTTCACGATGCCAAGGATCTCATTTTCGAACGCTTCAATAGACTTCTTGCTAGCGGTCTGGACTTCGTCTATATCATCTTGAGACACCGGCTTAGCAAAGATATACATGAATGGCGCAGATACCGACGTCCTGGTCTCGAAATGCATCCGGAGAGACTGCTCCGGGAACTTATTGGTAGCCCGGTCGAAAATATCATTAAGCAGCTTAAGACTGACTTTAAACTCCCTGTGACCGAGAGTGGTATTACTTGTCCCATGCAATGCAAGGTCCATCTCGCTCAGGGGGATGTATTGAAAGCCAAAAATTCGCTGGGTGTTGTGAAATGCGACAAATATGCCGTCCATCCGACCCATGCGGACTTGAAGAGAATATTTCAGGAACGCGGAGCGAATCATGTCGTAGTATTCTCGTTCAAACGACTCCCACTGGCCAATGCGGTTGCGGATCTCGTAACCAAGACCTTTATGAAAGTCTTTCGCATCCATACGAATGGATACAACCGCGCGCGTCTTCAAGTCGAACATACCGGACCCAGGCACCCTCGAATCGTGGGCATCCAATTGCGAGCGCATCATGAAATCGCTGAAGCTAGTATAGTGAAAGGCCTCTTCTGCGTTCCGTTCTTCCTCGGTGATCTGGCCCGAGTTGGCATGCCTATATTTTTCATAATCTTCTTTGGGAAGAGTAAGTAGCTTCTCCATGGACTTCCCAAGCATACTCAAGATGTTTGCCGTATCGTATTCTTTGTCGGCATCGATCGCATAGGTCCCGTCTTTCCAATTCAGAAATACCGCCGCCGTACCTCTCATGATTCTTGTGAACTGAACAGAGTCCGGCGTGAAGCTTCTGGACACCATGCTTGTGTTGATCTCCCGCCAGGATGACAAGAGGTAGTGGAAGTGAGAAAGCATGGATGTCATACTAGACGTCGAGCCCGTGTATTTTTTGCCGTACTCCTTTGCAATCCGAATCAAGTTGTTATCTTTGGAAGATGTGACATACTGCTTTAAAGCGTTGAAGTCGAACTCCTGAATTGGCATGATCTTTGAAAGGTATGGATCAAAATTGAAAACCCGGGATCGAGGATCTTGGAGAAAATACACGCCAGGATTGAACAGAACTCTGTCAAGTCCATACGACAATGACGGAACCAGACGGTGGTCGGTTTCGATAGGTTTTAATGCTAGCTCTTGAGAATGAATCTTATTAATAGCTAAAGATGACTTGACCTTCAGCTTTGGTATTATCGCTCGCTTTACTTCAGCCGGGAGAGCTTCACCAGTAAACGGCTGACCAATGGTTTTGTAGTCACGAAGGTCGCTCGAGAAGGGATGAGGAGTAAGATCAAACAGTCTCGTGTGATCGATGCTATCGTTCTTTGATTTTCCTAACCCATCACGAATAGCGGTCTTGGAGAACGGAGATTCCTCTCGCCGTTTATCGTGGGCTTTTGTCGGGGTTTTAGGTAAAGAAGCTGATGCTCTAAGCCTTGAGCGTCTTCCCCCTTTTTTCGACACATTAGTCTTGCTTTCCGGTTTGTCTTTTGTGTTGGCTTCAGTTTTGACGACGGTCGGGCTGGTCGCCTTCCCAATTTGATCAATGTCGATGTTCTGCGCAGCGAGAACGTTCTTCAGTGCTTTGAGTGCCCCTTGCAGAACCTCTAGTTGACGTTCAGTCTCGACTTGGGAAGTCTTCGTCTTCGTCTCCGTCCCCGTCTTCGCCCCCGTCTTCGCCTCCGTCTCCGTCTTTGCCTCCGTCTTCATCTTTTTCTTTTTCTTCTTTGGGGGTTTAGGCTGTTGTTTTACCGGAGGTTTTACTTCGTCGGCTTTATCCACGGCTGGTATTGGGGGGTTGGGGTTGGGGTTGGGCTTAGCTGTGACCGTCGATGCAGCTCGGCGGGCTGCGCTCGAAAGAGGTCGACCATGGCGATGGAGAGCCAACGGTCTTGCCGACTGGGAAACGGCAAAACATGCAGCGCATACATAGGAGGATCCTATACGATTCACACTTCGGCTGCTAAGTTGAAGCATTGCAAGCGCTTTGCGTCGGGTACTTGTCTGGCCTTGTAGCGTTGAAATTGGTGGAAAGAGTTTGGATCTCCGGGAAACTTGGAGCTTCAGAAAATTTCTGGATCTTGGACTAACAACCCCATTATCGATAAGTGCCAACGCGCCACTATAATAATGCACTTAGCGCATCGCCGATAAGATAAGGACGTCACGGGATACCCTACCTGTTAAGAGATGAACAGCTTAGATCTCATCAACCTTAATAGCAATAAGTTAAGTCTAAGTTCCTACTAACTGAATTTCAGTTCCTTAAATTGAGAGTCACATGCCAAGAGTTGGAAATATTTAGTTATAGGCACACAAATCCCCATGATGAAGAGATAACATATCTCCATCTCTATAAGCCTTTTTAAGATCCCCATGTCATGGAAACCGACGTTATAGAAAATGGCTTTCCCCGACAAGCCCATCGCCCATCTACTAGGGTCTAACGGTAAGCCTCACATCACACGCCTTGCGAATATTCCCCAACCGTCACTCGCTAACCAAACCCCCCTCCCCCCAAAGGCCCCGTCCACGCACTCGCGTACTCGGCCTCGCCGGGGACATACATCCTCGCCGGGTCGGCGGACCGGTCCATCAGGCTGTATAACCCGCAGCCCAGCACATCTGTGCACCCGTCCTCGCACTCTCACATTGCCAAGAAGAGCAGCATCACCAGTAGTTCCCCCCAGGCAGTCCCGGAAGGCCGCCTGATCCAGACGTACTCAGCGCACGGGTACGAAGTCCTGTCTCTGAGCGTAGCGTCCGACAACGCGCGCTTCGCATCATCAGGCGGCGACCGCTCGGTCTTTCTATGGGACGTGGCGACGGCGCAGACGCTGCGGCGCTTCGGCGGGTCGCAGCAGAGCCACACGGCGCGCATCAACTGCGTGTCGTTCGCTGGAGAGTCCGATTCCTTGCTTGTGAGCGGCAGCCTGGATACCAGCGTGCGCGTGTGGGACGTCAAGGCCAACTCCCCCAAACCGGTGCAGGTGCTCTCCGAGGCGCGCGACTCCGTCACCGCGGTTGTGGTCCGCGGGCCCGAGATTATTACTGGGAGTGTCGATGGCCGTGTCAGGACGTACGATGTGCGTATGGGCCAGTGTGTGACTGACGTTGTCGGGCCGAGCGTCACTAGCCTCTCTTTAACTAAGGACGGGAAAGCGGTGCTAGTAGGTAGTTTGGACAGCAAGCTGCGGTTGATGGATAGAGAAAGCGGTGGCTGTCTCAAGACGTACTCCAACCCGGACTGGAAGAACGAAGACTTACGCATCCAGTCCATTTTAGGCGGCAAGGAGCAATATGTCCTGGTAGGGGACGAGATGACGGGCTCACCAGGTCGGAATGGAGAGGGAAGAATATGGGCCTGGGATATCCTGACTGGGGAGTTGAAGGCCAAAGTGCCGGTCCCATGGGGTCCTGCTGGCTACGAGCCGAAGAAGTTTGTCGGCAAAGATGGCAAGCCAAAGGAACGTAGCAATGTCCTGAGTTGCTTTGCCTGGAGGGAGAGTGGGTTCGGAGATCAATACTGCGTTAGTGGTACATCTGGTATCGTTACTGTATTTGGATACCATTAAAAAGGGGCCCTCCTTAATATGAGCAAAATCTTCTATATCATAGACCAGTCATGCCACATGTCGAATTTCATACTGGTAGCAATGCTTTAATTTCTAACATTGGAACAGCGCAACAACGGGCTACCTAACTACTTAGGTAGACATACCATGCCAAATTGAGAAAACAATCAGCCTCTATCAAGTACCCCTTTCTACGCCAAGAACACCACAAGCCGCCATGCTAGCCTTATCCATTACGGGATTTCTTTTCCCTGACATTAATACAGCATCGGACGATATCGTGCAGCCATTTCATTTCACTACTTATCCCAAATCCTCTCTTCAGGGTCATGCTCAGCCCATTCCGACGTATTTAAACCAGTTGGGCCGGCAGTCCTCTTTGTTCAACCAAGCCTCGCCGTCGGTGAGACGACCGGTGACGCAACCTCTACACTTCGGCGAGTTGGGGCAGTTGAAGAAGGGGATATGCTGGTATCCGATATCGCGGAACCTAACAAGAGTCAGCATATCGCAGTCGTCGAAAACGCGCGGGTCTACTAACCAGTGAATCTTGCTCTTGTCCTCAAATAGACCAAGAGCTATACTGTGTACAGGCGCATCACCCCATCTCTCGTAGAAGAAGCCACCAGCTCGGTCCAGGTGGTTGAAATAGTCCTCGTATGCTTGGCTACGCCAGAAGTTCATGTCTGCGACCTCGAAGTTACTCCAGAAGTGGCATGTTGAGTATCCATTTGCCTGGTCCCAATGGACAGGCCGGCGTTCCCTGTCAGTCAGCCACTGCTCGGCTCTGTTGTCATGCAAATACTCTGGATGCTGAGCCATGAATTTGTTCGTCTCCGGCCAGAGAGTCGGGATCGATTTAGGGGCATCATAGAGGGTGACCGTGAAGCCGTACGTCTTATTATTGTCCTGCATATAACGAAACACGTCGTAGTCGACATCGCAGAAGAAGTGGACGTTAGGCTCGACACGCCAGTAGTATTGCGTCTCGGCCAGCGCAGGGTGCTTGTAGAAAAGTCCGCTATTCCATCGACACATCTTGTGGTACGAGATCTTATCGGCGTACTGGATATCGTTCTCCTCGAGGATCTTAACAGATTCCTTGTATAAGTCGTCGTTTATCCAGGATGGAACATCCCAGTGTTCTTTCGGGATGACCTCTATAGCGTCCTATTAGTAAGGCATCGAGTGGCAGCCGCAAACTCGGGCTTACCATAACGGGTTTCGGCCTTGGTTGCCGCTCTCGTCCTTCGCTTGAATTCTTCGGTAAAAGGAACATCGTTAAAGAATGTCCACGGGTAGTTGAATTTCGAGTTCCATGTTCGCTCCAGATCTTGCATCGACTGTAGCATTCCGTCCAGCTCCTCGTTTCGCACTAACGCCAGGATTGTTGCATTGATTCTCGCGGTGCCACCAATACCAGGGGCGTATCCTTCGGTTGCGCGTTCAAGTTTTCCGTCAGGTTCTCCTACCGCTATTCGACAGTTAGACGAATTTCACCGTGAAAGTAGAATAAAGCACGAAAAGCTTACGATCTAGTTGAGGCTCTCTGTCAATAGTACCGTGGAAGTCGGCAGCGCTCGCAATGCCAGGCTCAGGACGCCATATTGTGTATAAAAAGAAGCAGCAGACCAGAAAGACCGCAAGCGCCAGAGCGCGGACAGGCCTCGCGATGGCCATGGTGGTGGTTATCGTTCTCTACTCATGAACTTCTCGACGTCTAATGGATCCGAGCTCGTTTCGGATTCGGAAGAAGGGATATCGAGAAATGGGTCGATGGGTCGTTAATCGCAATCGCGGTACAGCAAAGAAAGAAGAAACAGTCGACTAAGTAGTCAGAAATGCGCTGATGAATGGAAAGCCTTGGTCGTGTCTAGCCTGAGATGGCATTCATTAGGGACAAGTTACATCGAATTTGATGTTGAGTTGTTCCAAAGTTAAGGACTGGGAGCCGTCGGAAAATCTGTACCTATCGAATTGTAGCTAGCGCAAAACAGGGGTGCACCAGCGGGTGGAAAGGGGGAGTCACAGTGCCACAGGTGCATAATTAGTGTTGCTGCTGCCATATCCACACTGTACAGGCCGGTTTATACCCCTGCAATTTCCTGGACGCGTCAACGCGTACCATCTGCAACTTTCAATTTAGATAAATTGATAGCGCTTTATGTGATAGACCGTTTCTGGTTATGAGCATAAAACGAAGACACAATTGCATAACATTAACAGACCCTTAACCTCGCCATCAACACCTTATGTTCCTATAAAGTCGCCAACTCCAATGAATAATCTCATAATACCTCCGTGTAATCAGAGTCTTATTGCAGGTGATTTTCTTGCAGTATCAAAGCATCGAATATGGCACACGCCGCAACATTAGGAGCCTTGACAGAGGAACTGGTCGAGGTTATCACCTCGACGTCAAGTCAAGTAGGTAGACATAGAAGCTGACTACATCTAAGAAACGTACTTACACACAGTAATAGTCGGATCCCGGCCGTTTCAATCTTCTCAAAGAGTCGAGCTTACGGAGACTTCGACATCATAACTTTCTACGTACCAACCAGTTTGAGGTTGAAGAGAAACTCAACGGTTTTGAAGAACATTTTGGAGTCGCCAACCGGGACGGGTTAGCTGATGCACTGAGGGAGCGTTTAGATGCCCTTGCGCCCATATCTAACAAATTCACGCCCGAGATTCTTCACCTACTACTGCAGCTCGAGGACCAGCCTATTCGGAAATCTAAGCTTACTGACCTCGAGTTACTGAAGGAGCCAACCGAGAGCCTTGGGCCGCCTCTCAAATGGGAAGATATCGCCAAGGAGGAAGGCTGGGATAAAGACCGCGACCTATGGAAAACTGTCAACTTTGAGGGGGGCAGCTCTGAGGATGAATATGCCGAGAGTGCGTCTGATATATCGTCTGAAGCTGACCACACCTCGATATCAACTGTCGAGGCACGCTACCGGAAGACTCCCGCGGACTTTCTTATCGTTTCTCAAGATGAGAACGGACTCAACCAGGTTCGAAATACTCAGCTCTGGAGGAACGCTGCGCCTTCGAAAGATGCAGCAGGAAGATCACTGAAGGTTACTATATCGGAATTCCATGTGGTGCGGGAGGCGCTTTTCATGCTAAATGGCCTTGAAAACACCTTGTTCGACGCACAGGGGGTCCCGTCACGACACTATCAGATGCAGCATTCCTCTTGGGAAGCTTATAAAGCGCTGTTGGGCTCATTCAGCGAAGCGAGCCGGCAGTTATCTGTTTTACGCAAATTCGCGAAGCTGCCTCAAAATGTGCCGCTATTACAGGTATTTCGAGAGGCAGTCGAAAGACGCCTCCAGTCATTTGACGGCGAAATATCGAACTTGCAAGCCCGATATGTTGATATTCAACAGGACGTCGTCGTTAGTCTTGTGAGAGTGCTAGACGATGTAAAACCTCATCTACAACCTCTTGTTTGCCTTTCGGACATTATACAGCAGCTTCAGCAATCAAAGTATCCTCGCCCGTTCCACTACCTGGAGCTCCTCTTCGAGGCTGCGGAAGTCGCTCAGTTAGAAGGAAGCGATGTGGTATATGAGTTCGTTGCCACTATATTCTTCGAGTGTTTTCAAGTGTATCTTCGATCTATTCGCCTTTGGATGGGAGCTGGAGAGCTCATCGACGGAGACAAGACTTTCTTCATCTCTAGCGCGTCGAGTCAAGTTCCCATGAGTCAAGTCTGGACAGATCAGTTTACGTTGCGAAAAACTACTGACGGCACGTTGCATGCGCCACGATTCCTACAGCCAGCAGCATCCAAGATTCTCACTACTGGTAAGAGCGTGGTGGTTCTCAAGCTCCTTGGGAAATATCAATCAAGTGGAACTCAAACGCCGGAACCACCTATGCAGATTAACGAAGATTTTATATCTGAATACGGTGTTTTCGCGCCATTCTCCGAAGTTTTCAACGGCATTTTCGAGAAGTGGATGGAAAGCAAGCATCATGCTGCTTCCGCAACTCTCCAGCGGACTCTCTTTGAGTCTTGCAGCCTCTTATCGGTGTTGGATGCCCTCAAGCATGTGTATCTAATGTCCGACGGATCACGTTCCGATATGTTCGCTTCTGCGATCTTCAACAACATCGACCTCCTCAATTCTAACTGGCATGACCGCTTCAACTTAACAGCGTTGGCGCAAGAAGCGTTTAGCGGGCTTACAGATGCTCACCGCATAGCCGTCAGTGTGTCTGCAGATGGTTTCAAGGATGATGTAAATGACATCCGACGATCAGTTCGTCGAGGTCTTCCGTCGCTTAGGATTATCTACCGTCTATCCTGGCCGATTAGGATTGTCTTATCAGACGAAAGCCTTACGCAGTATCAAGCAGCGTTCACTTTCTTACTACAGCTTCGGCGGGCCAGCCATGTCCTCCATAAATACCGCTTGGTATCTGACAATGTGGCGGGCACAGAAAATAACTCGCCCGACCAAGCGACCTACTACAGACTGAGGTTGAAGTTTCTCTGGTTTTGCAATACGCTTCATTCGTATCTTAGCACGTTGGTCCTTGGGCCGCTCACGGCTCAGCTTCAAATGAACCTTCGGCAAGCAGAAGACGTAGCTGCGATGATCACGTCACACAGTACATTTTCAAAGCAGATGATCGGTGAGATGTGTCTGGGCAGCAAGCTTGATCCTATCCGACAATGCATTCTGGACATATTCGATCTCGCTATTAAGCTCCAGGATGCGCGCCAGTTAGAGTCCGAGAGGGAGCAAGAGGAGGTACAGGAGCTATCACGATTATCAGTGATGTCCTCATCCATGAGACATAACAGCCGGAGATATGTCAAGAGTGGCGAGGAAGAAGACGAGACGTTTCTCTCCGAACAAGACAAAAGCTCAATGTTGCAAGATAAGGAGAAGACCTTCGCCGAAGTCCTCAATGAAATTCAGATCGACTACGATCGGAACTTGAAGTTCATTACTAGCGGTCTGAAAGGGGTTGCAAGAGCTAGTGGTGACACCGCTGCCGGAAAATGGGATACACTGGCGGAAATGCTCGAGGTTGGGATTAAGGACCGTAGGTAGTTTGTACGCGGTAAGCAGCTCATTGTCGTCAATGGCATAGATACTTATCAAGCAGTTCATGACATGCACCAACATTCAAATACTAGCTACGTCAAGACCTGGGTGACGGTAGCATCTGCTTATGTACGATAGATTCAACCTTGGTCCAGTCCTGTAAGGCCTCCAATGACGTTGCTCAGGCCTAGAGTATTCATGGATATTGTTCGGTCAGCCCGACCCCCCTGGCGAGTTCAATGTCACATACGTAGATGTATTTCACGTCTTGAGAGAAACATCATAATCCCGCATATAATCAACCTGTAAGAGATTACCCCCGATGGCACAGCATTCCTTTAGATCTTGTTCAAAATATCATGACCTAGTACGAAGTATGACGGGGGCATCCCTAGCGAGCCCATTCTACCGACGCCAACTTCGGTGTAGCGCAAGCCTAGTAGGTTTAGCAGGTTTAGCAGGTTTAGGTACCCGATGGAGGGAACCGATTGAGGTTGGAACTTGAACGAACTAGGCCCATAGGAACTCTTGGCATGCATCATGGGGCATGGGGAAGTGGAGCACTCCGGGAGTTAGAGAAAGGAGGTACGTACCTCCGAAGCTAAAAAACCTTAGCTTCAGCCGCAGTCGCAGAGATGAGCCTCACGGATGAATAAGGCAACTGAGGCTGAACTATGCACGTGACTAGCGCCACATCCCCACTTCGTCTGGTTAGTCAGGGAGGCTACAGTCACCATCTTCAATCGCCTTCTCACAATCACCAATCCAATATCTTCAAACACATCGCCGTTGCGAAACGCCTTGTATTAAAGACACAGTCGTCTCGAGCCAGAATCCCCAGAAAGCCACCAGATCTTATCCTCAGAGAATAACCGACCATGTCTGAGCGCAAAGTTCTCAGTATGTTTTCCCTTGGTGACGGCTACCTCCGTCGCACATCAACATAACTATATCAGCTACTACTCTACCAGTTCGCGTTGCTGACTGAGTATAGCCAAATACTACCCTCCGGACTTCGATCCCAGCCAGATCAAAAGAGTTAGAGGGCCCAAGGCTGCCGGACCAAAGGTTCAGACTGTCCGCTTGGCTGCTCCATTGGTATGTTGAAGCGCTCAGGGTTAACATCCTCTCCCGTGCCATATTGTATTATTGTATATGGAAGCTAACACGTTCGCAGTATGTCGTGTTGCTTGGACTGTGCTGGTCTGTAGAATGAGGTGGATGCTAACATGTGGCAGTTCAATGAAATGCACATCATGCGGTGGTAAGTCGCCTCCTATCATAACCCCATTATCATGGCTCATCATGCTAACGATTCCCTAGAATACATTTACAAGGGCAGGAAGGTAGGAGCTCAAGACTACAATGTCTCTCGAGAGCTCTGCTAATTCAAACTTGTAGTTCAACGCCCGAAAGGAGACCCCTCAAGATGAACGTTATTTGGGCATTCAGATTTTCAGGTGCGTACAGAGCTGTTGCCTTCCGAGTCTTGTCATGATCCATAGAGGCTAATATATCTGCAGTACGTTGAGAAGTTCCTCCTTTACCGTCGTACCTACGTTACACAACAAGGTATAAGACTGACACGTGACAGGATTCTACATCCGATGTACGCGATGCTCAGGCCAAATAACCTTCAAGACCGATCCTAAAAACCAAGATTACGTACGTTCCAATTGCTCACCCCAAGTCTCTATCCACGCATTTTTCAAGTCTCTAACCTCCACGACAGGCCTGCGAGTCCGGCGCAAAGCGGAGCACGGAGCCGTGGCGCGTAGGCATCGACGAGACGGACGAGCAGCGGCTAGACCGGCTGCAGCAGGAGGAGGAGGAGGCGGAGCGCAACGCCATGGTAGAGCTCGAGGCCAAGACCGTCGACGCCAAGCGCGAGATGGCCGTCGCTGACGCCCTCGACGAGATCCGCACCCGCAACGCCCGCCTCGAGCGCGCCAACCAGGACGGCGTCGATGCCGCTGTTCCTGAACCCGTTGATACTGATGCAGAGCGCCAGGAGAAGGAAGACGCAGAGGCGGCGAGACGCGCTTTTGAGTTCGCAAGACAGGTTGATAGGATGACGGAGGAGGTCTTGGATGATGGGTTTGACGATGGGTTTGATGATGCGGGGTCGGCGTCTACTTCTGCTTCCGCTTCAGCTTCCCCATTCACACCGGAAACTAATAGCGGCGCAAGCATATCCAAGACGGAACCACCACCAGCAGCACCACTGGCAGCGAGTACAGCGTCGACGGACATGCCGCCCCCGTCGTTTAAGCGGGTCGTCAAGAAAAAGAAGGATCACGCGGCGCTGCTCGGCATCAAGAAGAAGCCGAAGCCGTCTCTTGTGTAGGCTGGTCAATCTAATTACGGCCTACGACTGGATTCTTATAGCATAGCATGGCATAGCGGGAGGGTTCGGGTTGACACAACATGATTGATAGAATTGATACTAGGGAGTTGTGCTGCTATTTAGCAATGTGAATAAAGATTTCCCGCATTCTCATTCTCACTCTTATTTCTTATATTCTCTACATAACCTTCTCTAAATTCATGATTCGAACCCAAAAATATCTACGTTTCATTTGGTTCCTATCACTCTCAATGATTCGAACGTAAATGTTCATAGGTTTCAACATTATTCCTTAGTAAGATCTCGCCTAAGTCCGTTCCAAGCGACCTATAGGTACCTGTACCTAGGGGTAGGTAGATAAGGTACGTCGATAGTGATTAACATAGAGTGATACCCCATATAGCTTCCATTACTCCGCGTTCTAGACCTTGACAGTCGTCTGCCGTTCGGTAGATGGGGTGGGGTAATTTAGTTCGCATGGCATCTCGCCCACCTTCGAAGAGCTTGAAACACGAATAGCTCTACTTCCGAAAATTGCGAGGGGCTAGAACATATTTGGTGAAATATTCTCTCGGCGTATAAAACGTGGGACAGTAGTGTTAAGAGAAGCAAATTGAGCGAAGCTACATAGAAAGCGTCAACGTAGCAGGAAAACATGTCAATCACATATACCAAGGCACATGCAGCAATAACGAGATTTTTAGGACAAATAGTGAGGTGGTTAAAGATCATCCCATATATGAGCGATCTTCGTGATTCGTATTCTCGTACGACTCATCATCTATCGTAGCCGTGTCCCACCGTCCATGTCTGACCAAGCTTATGTTATTGTCAAGACACATATGACCCACATCTTGTTACCTGACGCCCTCGCCAGTATGCTAATTCCACCATATGTAATTTGCTTCCCCGTTAAACGCCGTTTCCCTCCCGCTCGAACGTGGATAACCGTGTTATGTGAAGGCGCCCGGTGTGCGTATATGATCGCTACTCGTAGCAGCCTAAATGCATATCGTGGTGATCGTAGCTATGAAGCTATAATGAGCTAAGCCGTTGATGTTTTTGTGGATTTCTTCGAATAGCTCGACACTGTCGTATGCGTGTGTGCGTATGTGTACAAAATCTTATATCAATTCCCGTGGTCCCCATCAATCGTGGTACTCTACTTCGTTTGGACTGCTGGATGATGTGCCATTGGGCATGCTAGGCATATGAGATCGTGAGGTGCGATTACTTCGTCGACTCGTAGGCATGTTCGCTGCCTCCATTTGCATCTTGGTGTGTTGGTGCATCGATCGTGCGTAACTGGCCAGATCTACTGGCGGGGGAAGTGATGATGGCATGGAGATGGTAAAGCTACTTCGGGATGACATGAAGAATGGTTGATGATAAAATATCTTCACAGAAGATTATAGTATCAAGCCGGCTTGATAGATAATAGTTTGGTTTGGAGGTAGCAAGCAGAAGACCGAAAGCCAGGTCGTACTCAACAATATCACACGATAGATGGCACAACTTGAACCGTCAACGGAAGAGAACGTGAGATCCCGAGGTTATATAGTAAGAACAAAGACAGAAAAGAGGGGACGGATCGATTTGAGCTAACAGCGGGTTCTGACTTCAGAGGGACTTCAATCAAAGAAAACGTGTTGGACGGGGGTGGCTTTGATAGACTAAGCCAGAGGGCCTGGCTAGTAGTGTACAGCTAGGTAGTTCACTACCACCACCTACTGCATACAAACGTACTAGGAGCAACGTGAGAAGTGAGATATGCGTTGATCGACATGTAAGGACGCTGTTTTAGGGCCGGGATGGGAAACCAAGCCTGCAGGCTATGTCGTAAGTGAGAGACAACAGACCAATGATCGGACTAGGGCCATTAGACTTTTGCCACGAACAAGGCTGATGATGCATTGTGTTCTCCAGGCTTGCAGAGATTCGCTACGACGTCGTAGATTGGCCATGCCACCACACCATTAAATTGGAAAGGCGGAAAGGGGTTTTCTGGATGTCATTCTGCATTCGGTCACCGCTAGCGGGTGAGGACATAAAGAAGTGGAGGATATCGGGTAGATTGATGTCTTCCCCCGTGAAAGAAGGACTCCACACTTGCAGTATGCGATTGGGATAGACCCTGGCGATCGTGTCGAGACCTTTGAAGTCATCGCATATGTCATTCTATTGGCCACTGTTTGCTTCTGTACCGAGACAGGGTGGCGGCCCGGCGGATAGCACCATACCGTAGTGTAGTTATGATCCCCAGCTGACTATGTCTTGCGGTTGACGACAGAATTCAGCTCACATCGAGACCATTCATCTCGCGGGAAAGCTGAAAGATCGATTAGAATTGTTGTCGATACGGTAATGAGTCGGTAGGCGTCTGCGAAACCAATAGAGACAGACCTGACGTCATAAGACCGCTGAAATAAGATTTCGGCGAAAGTACCTAATAGGCACATGCAGGGGGTAACAATAGTGGGTATCATCAATAAAAATGCATGTGAGCTCTGAACAACTCATGTATGTCTAAGCCCTTCGTATTTCCACATAATTTGCAAATGGATTAAAAGAAGCCACCAACATATTTGTTTGTTTGTTTGTCTGGTCCATACCTTACTAAGGGCGGGCGGGACTATAGGGTCTTACTCCCAACCATCTCGAATCGAAAGCTGTGCGACCTCTTGTCTTCCCACAGTGGTCGCGCAGCATTAGAAATGCTAGAGAAAATCCAAGCAGCTCTAACAATAATCATCTCGACTTCGAGTACTTCCTAAGTCCGGTCAATTTAGGCTCTTGATCCGTAAGGCTCTCCGGCTTTCTGACTGTTGTTGTTGACTCGATGTCAAGTTCTATGACCACTAGTGCGAATCGAGGATGGGCAGATCCGAGAATTCAGGGTCCTCTGCTTCATGGCATTTCTCCGAATTGCCATTATCAGAGACATATTGGACATTAGCAATTTGACAAAGCGTGTTTCACTTGTGTCTGCTGATGGAATTGCTGCCTGTTGGTCTAGGTCTCCAATTCGCCATCGTCGATATGACCTAAGCGCAGGTGAGGCGGTAGCAAAGGTGACGAAAGAACTAGAAGAGATCTAACGCTAGACAACAGCATTGTAATACTGCGCTCAGCATGCACTGTCGTGCTGGAATTTGATCCGAGTCAAGTGGGATGCACGTCAGTCAGAACAGACGACCTGAAGGCGGCCGAGCCTGTCAATTAGTTCCGTAGCCGCAAGTACATAAATTAGGGGTCCAAGGGGTACAGCAGATCTGCCCACCAGTGCCGATACCAGTCACGGTACGGCTGTAAGCAGCCGATCATCGAAAAGCCGCATCTGGACACGGTAAGCCACACGATAGGTGGGCGGCTGTTCGTGCTAAGCGAAGGGAGAGATTAAATTGGTTGAGCAAACAAGAGCGGTGACTTCTCTATTCCATCTACGATCTATTCACTGACAGATGTCAATTGCGCTGTCGGCTGGCAAGTTTCTTTACCCCTGTCTGCCCTTCAAGCCTGTGAGGTCAGAGCTGGCCCGTGCACTCTATACCCCTTGACGGCCTGGTCTAATGATGTCAGCCGTAAACTAAACTGAACTTCTCGCCTTCTTCCGCCCTGTCACCAATGATTGGTCTTCCCAGCCTCTACGTTGTATACTTTGGACACGTACATCATGATGCCTACGTTTCTTGCTACATATATCCAGCTTGGTGGTTGAACGTGTTGGAAGAGGCTGTCTGCCACATACATCAGACTCCATAAATCCTGCTAGATATACGCCGGGGAGGATCGAAAGGCTGCATCCGGACGTGCTGTGGAAAGGGAAACGTCTAGATTCGAAGCTCTCGCCACTGAGTAACCCTACTAGCCTACCCAAACCTTCAGCATGAGAGCTGACCTCACTTGTCCCCAGCCGATCCCACGTGATGACGAAAGTCGGGGCGAATCACAACGCTCATGGCTCCCCCCAAGAAGTCTAGAATCCGCCTTCATTTGTACTTACTCCATCCAACTCTTGCTCAGATCGCTGGAGTCTGCTTGTGTTCACCCTCGAACACCATGACATACGGCCTGACATCAGACCAGACTCTGGTTGCACCCATCAGCATTATCCTGCCGGGTCGTATTAGAGCGTTAAGTTCGGGATCGGTATTGAGTGATCCATCGGGCCTACATGCTATCTTCATTCATTTACATGTACTGCCGCTTTTATCGGCTGGGAATTTACCTTTCCATAAGACGGAGCGAAGTTGACAATCGGCGATCACGATAATCTGTTCGGCCCCCGATGCCCGATATGGAAATTGTACGTCACAACACAGGTTAACAAAACCTCGCAAAATTGGGTGACCTCATGCGGTTCCTACATACTATCGATACCTAGATCGGGATATCGCGGTGTTAGTGGTTCACGTGCAACCTAAACAGGAGACGGGGAGTGGTACATCGTCATACCGTTTTGGCTTCTTGATAGAGAGGTTATTAATTACCTGCTCTCACAAACGTTGACTACCCCTGAATTGTTAAAGTTACCGACACGCATTATCCCGAACCTCGGATGACGTATCCCGGGGCGGTTCCGTCGTGACACATACCTAGTCTACCAGGTAACTACCTAGGTATTAACGCCATTGCCAAATCGTCATGCCCGTCCTAGATAATCCTCTGAAAGTGGACAACCAACCCCGGGTCCAGCCGCATGGGTCTTTCATGTCGCGAGCTACGATCCATCCCAACTGAGTTAAGATGACATCACCTCAAAAGCGCATCGCTCTTGGGCTCTTTCATCTACGGATAGCTTCATCTGGCATTTCATGATAGTTCAATATTGATTCGCCGCCGATTTACAACCTACGGTACATCTTCAGGCGATAAGATATTGAGCATCTGCCGAGTCGATCGATCCTCGCCGGCGATATTCACTTCTACCTTCATACGATTCGTATACAAGCTTCCGATCTTCAGATAAGACAGGACAGGGGTTGCTATTTCCGTTGCTAGCGCTAAGAGATAGAAACCGCATAAGGGTAGGTACGTACTTACGATATATGGTTTGGTCCACTCTTATGTAGTAATAAGATATTGTTTGCCTTACATACTACTAGGTATTCCGGGGCACGAAGAGATTTCATATAAGTCTTTCTTATGAAAGTTACTATCCGATCACGTTGACATATGACATCGTACTCAAATGGTGAGTGATTATCCCCTTATCCATATCTTCAGGGGTGTTGAACACTAGAAACGTAATCGTATATGTTTGCGTCGGACCTTCTTCCTCTCATTAGGATCAGTGCCATATATTAAGTGATGAATCTGAAGCAAGACACAGTTGACGCCAAAATATCTATATTTCTAAGTGCGGTGAACTCCACATACATACCTCCTAGGTACCGGTAGTAATGATAACCAATAGTTGTAAGGACAATTATACTTCTACATATCTAAGTATATAAAGGGGGAAATAGAGTCAATAGGACATTAGGTATATAAAGGCTTCGTGTTAGCTTTGGCTAGGCCTTCGAGGTGACAACATTACCACTACCAACTTATAAGCAGCACTAATATAAACGTTGTTCGGATTCAAAGCTCCTTACTCTCACTACTTCGGCTTCAATTTCGTGTGCTTCCATTATATCTCCCTAGTAGCAATATTAGCTTTTAATATTTATTTCCTCTTACAGCGCGATAAAATCTCATGCAATCATGTCATAGGTGCCCCGTAAGGCAATGGCCAATCAAATTTGGGATATAATAACCTCTCACCTTACCCGTTATGTAGATGGGATGATTATGTAAGACTTCCTCGCACTTGGAGAAAGGGGTTACTATAATGACAACTTAACTCGTCCTCGTTTCAGGAAAAAGGAGGTGTTTCTTCAATTAGCGCGCTTTTATAGAAGACTTGGTAGATTCAGAGACTTCTCTTCCTTGTGGTAAGGAGTTAAAATAAACATAGTTATATAATTTGCCATATTCTGAACGATGCTAATAGCCTCTTTATACTTGTCCCTAAGGTGTAATACTTAGCAATACAAAACTTCTTGTCTTTAGAAATGCAAAATAGCTAAATCACTCACGAAAACTCGAGAGACAGACGTTAATTTATAGGCGTAGACTAGAAAGGTCGAATACTTAACTAATAATCCACAAATCACTTTAAATACTTCGTAAAGCTACGACTTTAGTTCCACATAATCAGCATGTCCTCAGAACGTAAAATAAATGAATAGTGTTACCAGATGCTATCAGAGTATGAAGAGAGACACCCACTGCGGACCTCCCTAAGCCGAAATGTCCCTGATTTCCTCATTCGTATGTATTCGCGATTCGTCGATAAAAGCCTCGCGTTCCGATGCCAAAGCGCGTCCCCGTAAGGAACTAGTCAACATGTATGCAGTACTGAAGTGACGATGCCAGAACCAATCTGTATTCTCTTAACACACACCAAAGTATCCCCTTTCTCAAATTTTCTCAAATCTAATAGCTACCGTCACTCTCATCGGCAAGGTATCCCACTTTTGCGTTCACGTTCGTGTAATGTCTGGGTGTCATATCATTCCCAAAACATACCGCGTGTTGGACCTAGGGCTTATTTGTTCCTATGTTGCGGCCCCGTCAACTAGGTACGGGTCTGGGATCTTCGCTACCATGCCACTTACCTGCTTAGATCTTTGGGGTCGCCTGGTCCGAAAGTAATTTCGTAGCAAAGACGACAAGTGCCGTGTAGAGGTCCGGCGGCAGATCGCTCGACGCGGCAGGCCGAACAGAACAGTTTCCCTTGCTTGCCTTCGTGGGTATACACCCATTGTGTGACGGTTGGAGCGTTCGAGTAGTACCTAGTCCCCTGGCTGTTTCTACTGCTGCTATCACCGTCGTTGTTATTGTTATTGTTGTTGTTGCCCGAGGGGGTTCCTGCTCGGGACGACATGGTTGGAGATTCTGCTGCGGCAATAGTGTCGTAGACTCTGTAGATGATGGAGGAAGTAGGCTAGCTGTCGATGATAGCTAGTGATAATAGATGATAGTGGTAATTGATAGATAGTGGTAAGAAACTTGGATTGGATGGGTAAGATGTATGGTTATCGGGCTAGTTCTTAACCGGGTAAGCAGTGCGTTCAAATATGGTCGAGATACAAGGCATGTACTACAGTAGTTACCTTCATGAGCCCTACAACTTCTAAGTGACAAGAATATGAGTAGGTATGTGTGCAGTTGTGTCAAGGCTAAGAGATCAGGGGGCTACAGACCAGGGAGTGTCTCACTTAGTAGGCTTTGGGTGTGAATATAAGGGTTATGCGTTAATAAGTCTTTATTACTAGCGAGCCTCTATCTACTGCCTTTCACTCTATGTGCAGTCCCAGCTTAAGGGATCTCTCTAGCCCTTGACAGCAATTAAAGATATCGTGTGTACTTGCAGTGTTGGGATTGCGTGGAGGTTATATTGAGGTTGACTCGATCATAGGCGACTTTCATGTCTCGTAATCATGTCAATCAGGAAGTAGACGTAACGGATTACATTGAAAGAAAAGCGAGCCTTCCAATCACTCTTGTATCACTCTTCCGCATATCACAACCCGGTCTTGATATCATCTTATGTCTAGATCAATTATAGGCGAGAAAGTCCTAGTCATTCATACCTAGGTAGACATCGGTACGCACCTAAGCTATGGAGCTCGCACAAATTGTCAAGAGTTTAGATTATACTAATATGAATATGAATTAGGAGGATGTAGACTTTGGGATATTGGCGTCTCATCGACAGAAGCCATTAATTTATGTGCTGAAACACGCCGTCGTCCACAACCGCTAAAAGGCTTGTGGCATATAAGTACCTTAAGTATAAGTCTATAAAGTGATGCCAATTACCGATACTGTCCTCTCAACGCACACCCAAAGTCCCCCCTTCCACAACTCTTCAAATCTGACTACCACCGCCACCCTCGCTATGAATATTATATCTTCTGCCTGCGTACTATCCAAATGGCTAACAATACATCGCGCCCAGAAACCAAGTTAAACGTGGGCGTTGCGGCTGTTGGCGTATGGCTACGCGCACTTAGCGTTTATACAACGGATTTCTCTATTTCTCTAAATACGTCTCGTCAGCTCTGGTCTGGCTTGGCATTTGCTACCATGTGTATGTCACTTACTGAGTTCATTAGGGTCGCTATGTTTAAATGCCGCGTCGTAGCACGTAGAGCAACTGCCATTTAGGGGTGCGTAAGGGATGCGCACGAGATCGCAGTCTTGGCAGATTGCCTTCCCCTGAGGATTCACGACGGTGTCCGTGTTGTTTATTTGATATATGCTGTTTACGTGGTACGCATCTTGCTCACTCGAAGACTCCTGACTGCTGCCACCTGATCCTGATGAGGATTTCATGTCTGCGGTCATGTTCGCGGTTTCCTCTGCGGTGGTTGTGGTGGTATGGCTGGTATTGTAGACGACGGAGACGGTAGGCTGGTTGCTGATAGTAGTTGGAGGTGCTATGTCACAGAACTTGAATTGAATGAGTTGGATGTGTGGTCAATGGTTGAATTCGCAACTGGGTGAGTAATGCGTTAAATATACCTAGGTACCGTGGCGAGGCAATATGGGTTGAGAGAATGGGTATTTTGTCCGAGAAAGGTTTCTTGTTATAGGAACGCCTCAGAATAGTAAGAGACGTACCCTATCTTTGTAGATAATTAATTGTTCTTCCTCGAAGGATTGTTCTCCTGGAAGAGTCGCTCTCTTTGGGAGAATTGTTCTCTTTGAAAGAATTATTATTATTTTCATAAGACCTACCTAGTCGAGAAACAATGAGTCACTTTGATAAGTCCTGTGATTTGTAAACGACAAGTGCGTAGCTACCTAGGTAGGTACAGACATAGTGAGCCGGATACTTACTGTGTTCTTACACTCTTAGGACCCCGTGAAAGATGATTTCAGAATTGACTCACTCTTATGGCGGATTTTTATATTCTCGACACCCCTGACACTAGGACATAGAGGTAATGAACTAGAATGAGAATAGCATCGGAACTTCAGCCCACTTATAAAACATTATTCTACACGGAACGATATCATCTTATGCCATTGAATATTCGGACTAGGAATGCCTATTTTAGCTAATTTATGACGTAGTTAAAGGTACTTGATTGTGGCTAAGTTACTAACCGTCATAAATAATCAATATCTTAGTCGAACATAGACCCGATATACTTCAATAACAGGTTCTTACATACCTACCAGGTAGTTACTCATATGATTGACCCGAACAGCTAGTGACTGGATACGATACCAACTAGGTAAACAGAACACCGATGAGTGGGATGTCGGCGAACTATTAGTGAATGCATAGAGGTTTTAGGGTGAAAGGGGCAGGGCGAAGACCAGATTGTCACTTACTACGTATCTAGGTCATATTGTCACGATGCAAACTACAAGGGGGGTTAAACGACATTGTTCCATAGGGAGTTACCAACTTATCTTCATTGAGTGCCGTACCCAATCACTGATATTTTCAAGATACTAGAACGTTATTTATCATTTACACGATCTTCACATCCTTTATTCTAACATTTGCTACCACAGGATCGAGTCACGAACTCGACACTCAGATAAGTACAATCTTATTCATGATCAGACAAGCCAATAATTAGCTACCGCTACCTAATGACCATTCTCTCCTCTAAACCACTCTATTAAAAACGTACATCACGCCTACCTCCCGGGCATGAAGTTACTCATAAAACACCAAACACCTCACCTCAATACTCTGCCTCCTCGGCGTACTTTCCGGCGTCTGCGGATCGACAAACGCCGTATGCGGCGTCCGAACCGCAATACCCTCTTTACCCTGGGGCTGGCCCTCGCCCCAGCTATCATAGCACTTCAACAGCAAAACCTCGTCGGGCGTCATGTCCTTCTGATAATAAAACCGGTGCGCTACGCTCGGCGCCACCGACATGGTCTCGCCGCGGGCCTCGTACCCCTCGGTCGAATCCCACGTGTCCTCCGACGGTCGCACCTCCTTCCCGCGGTCATCGTTGTCCGCTACGGAATCTGCGCGCGTCGGGTACAGCAGGTCGACAGGCACAAAGTCCGCCGGGCGCGTGGTGCGCCAGTCCACAACAGCCAGCGGAAAATCACTGGCGGGGTTTTCGATCGGCCGCCACACGTTGATGATCTGGAACCGGCGGCTCATCAAGTCCTCGGCCTCAACCGCGTCAGGGACGTGGCGGCGCACGCGGTTTTCCGCGGCGGCAGGCGTCTGGTCGACGTGGACCTGCTGGACGGGAGCGCGCGCTGCCTCAGGGGTCCGCCGGCGGATGGTGTGGTCGAAGATGACGACCTTCTTGATGCCGGGGATGCGTTTCCTCAGCAGGTCTTCGACCTCCTTGTAATACCCGCCGCGCACCGCCGCGTCGTCCGTGAAGGACTTTTCCTTGCTGGTTTCATTGAACACGGCGAACCCGGAGTTATCCGTGGAAAATTCGCTTTCCCGTCCCCGGAGGTTGTTGACGGATCGCTTGTGTTCGGCGACTTTGAATGAGGTCACGTCGGCGTCGACCTTTACCCATGGTTTTGTGCCTGGGGGGATCGCCAAGGGGTCGATATGCCTAAAAATAGCGGTCGTCATGTTGGCCCGCTGGGAAAGAATGGGTGTTATGGAAGTTTTTGAACTATGTTGCAAAGTCTTTGTTATAGTTCGCCGTGCAAAGGTTTGTAGCAAAGTCATGAGCCAATGGTTCTGAAAATATACACTGGTATAAGATATTCATTTAGATATTCATACCGATGTCTAAACTCCAAATATTTCCAGCGGGGATATTTGGGGTTTTATACTCTCCATGAATTGGTAATATCTAGATTACCAGTTACCTATCTCCTATTCGGACGTTGTACTGTAGGGAGCAAGTGGCAAAGGGTAAACGCCGAAATGCCATCATCGGAACGAGTTAGAAGCCTTAGTAATGCGATTGCGTGCTTTGGAGTAGACTTGAATGGACTCTCAATACCGATTGTTTCCCGAAGCCATTTCTAAGCGGGGAAAATATCGACCCCTCGGCCCCTTTAAAGCTCTTTAGCTAAAATTAGTAGCTATAACTAACGCTAATTGAACGCTAATGAGTTTAATTGAACCTGCATGTGTATACCTCGTGCGACCTTCATAAGCAGTTGTTCGAATAGCTCCGTACTCCTAAGTCTAACTAATTGACTGATCAAAATAATAATTCTTTAGTTTAGGCAGACTGCAATAAATTTACTCCTACCAAATCGATTGATCGAATAATCAGTCAACTAAAGACAATGTTCGATCTATTACTCACTGAACGTTGCAAATGAGATACTAATACCTAGCAAGGGCACACTCTCTTATTTGGCTACATAGGTGTGCATTCTGAAGACGATAAATAAACAGTTCCAGATCAAATTTTGGCATATTCTACCAGAACTAATAGACTTGGCAATCTACGTGAAAAACTCGGAGAACGCAACACCTTTTTTTTTTCTTTCTCTTTCCATCTCTTCCAGGCCTGGAGACGCTCGTTTCCCACTCGGCCTATCCTTCAATTACATTTGTACGCAAGTAGTACGCCGTGAACTTTTGGTCTACCTAAACCCTAGTTTTTCCATCCACTTTACCTAACTGACGTACATCGCCATAGCCTGTCTGCCCTCGTCCGTGAGCCTGTCCATGTAGCCTGCGACCGCACCGTTGTGTCTAGCATTGGCTTCACTCAGGTACTGACGTACCCACACCTTGACGTCCTGGATCTCGGGGAAGTCGTCGCGGACCGATCTCTTGCACGTGTTTAGAGGGGTGAAGTCGAGGCCGAAGCCGATGTCGTCTACGTCAGCCTCGTTGACGACGTCGTCGCCCACACCGGTCGTAACCTGGGGCGGGTTTAGTAGGAGACTCAGCATCGCTTCGCATGTAAACCGCCATCCCTTCTGGTAACGCTGGGCAAAGGCAGCGCTGTCTCCCATCGACTTCGCGAAGGATATGACGGCAAGCTTACGGTCTACCGGACGGGCGAGCTGTTGCGAAGTGGGGAGAATGATGCTCAAGTAGATCTGGACGAAGAGGTTGTGCTGAACTAGATCTACTTGGCTGACGAAGAAATCGGCGCCTAGACCAACCTCCATCTTGGCTGACACGAGATGATAAAATCGTGTGAACCGTAGCTTGAACGAGTCGGACGGACTGTTTTGGAGCTTTGTGAAGAGGAGGGATAGGATCTCCTTGAAATAGGGTTCAAGCACGCTCCTAATAATGTAGTTAGGTATATAGGCAAGATAATGTTATGGTTGGGCAGGACGTACCTATTGATCGAAACAATGACCGACTCGAGCACGTCAAAGGCACTCTGCTCTGTCTTCTTGCCGGAAAGGAGGTATTGGAAAATACCCAGAATTGGCTGGACGTAGTTCTCTGCCACTATAGAGCGGGACGCCCTAGGTATTATAGCCGATAATAATCTTGTCAGAGCTGGGACGTTTCCTCTCGTCCCCCAAGACGTCAGCATCGTCAGGGGGGGTATCAGTGCCTTGAAGTTACTGGGAAGTGTCTCAGATGGATTGCGTTCTAGCAGCTTCGCAAAGATCTGGAATACGTATGGCAGGAACTCTAGAATCCAGTCCATTAGCGCTGATAATCTCAATATGAAGAGGACCACACTTACCATTCACATCCTCGGTGATGATGGTGTTGAAAGGCTCCCATAGACGATCCTCTAGCTTCGAAATCCCACTAGATGAGCACCAACTGTTTCACTTAGTCTAAATCCTGAAAAGTCGATGAGCGTGGGGTGAGACATACCTTACAACGGCGCCCAGGGCCTCAAAGTGGTAATAGTAGAAGCGGGGGTTGCTCGGGTTGGCTTTGATGATATTTGTAATCCCAACCAAATGGTCGAGGACCATGTCAACAAAACTGAGGATGCCAGTGTTCATAACAATGAGTACCCGCATGATACAGCGCATGAGAAACTCATTCTCCTGCATCTTTGCTGGCGAGTTCTCCTTTTCCACAAGCCTGAAGAGGTGCATTAGGAGATCTTTGGCAAATGGCTCAATGTCTACCCTACCAAAGAAGCGAGCACCAGAATCATCGGTTAAGAATAGAAGTCTCTCAATGCAGATGGCTGCATACGTATAAACAACGTAGTTCGACGAGCCCATGTTCTGAATCAGGGGCGGGAACGCAGCCTGCCATTGTTCCTTTGTCAGTTGACTTCGGAACGTGTACAAGTATTTGATGGCATCGACTTTGGAGATAGGTTCGACGCCTGCGTCTGAAATTAGATCATTCGCAACATGCTGCTGGAAGAAGTCGACCACGTTGACTAGGGAGTTGACCGTCTTGACGCCATGCGACATTGTCACAGAACCCTTAGCTGCGATAGACAGGAACAACGAGATTGCCGTGTCCTTGTTCTTCCAATCCGTCTTGCCCTGCTCCAGGTAGTGGTTGATATACCTCCCCGCAACATTTGTGACTAATTGTTCGAATCGACTCTGAAGCTGCCTCAAAAAGTCGGTGGCGGCTCTTCGTCGGGAGTCCGTGTCCGACCCTTCGAGATCACGGCGGATAAACTCAATAGGCTCATCCTCGAATAATTCGATGTCGGACTCTCTTAGTGCCATGTTTGGCACCACCACCTTCTCAACTACCTGGCTCAGGACGTTTTCGTCGTTAAAGGCGGCCGAGTGAGATGGGTTGGCAGCAATCGCTGTCAAAAAGTGCAGTGCCTTGCTGACGAGATTGTCATACTTGGTTTCGGGACCGGTCGAAGAGAGCAAATTCCATGCGCTGTTGATGAAAACCTGTGCGTAACGACCAAAATCGTCGTCGTACTTGCTAACGTAAAGTTCCAGCACCTCGCAGATGTCGGCCTTGACCACTTCCACCACGCCAGCTTCCGAATCGTCGTCGGTCGCCAACAGCGGGTTCTCGTACGTTAAGTACTTGTGAAGCAGGGTCGAGATATGTTCTAAGTTGGACTCTACTTGGGGCGGCATGTCCTGGCAAGACAGATCGTAGAACACCTTGGTCAGTAAACTCATCGTGTCAAAGTAGCCTTTCAAGGCGACCTTGTCGTTGGCATGTGCATCGATCTGCTGATCCGTAGCCTGCGCTACCGTTAGTTTTGAGTCGTCGAGATGCGACTAGTGGAGTCAACTTACACTTAGAAGGTTGAGGAAGGGCACCGCGAAGGTGTTGAGCACGTGGTTGATCTCGAGGTACAGTTCATCGGAGCGGTATAGGGGCCGCCACCTGACGAAGATGGAATGCGCAACCTCCAAGACTCCATTGTTGACCTTGAAATTATCAGGCGTAAAGCGCGAGACGAGGTCGGCAACGAGGGTATCCCATCGATCCCAGAAATCAGAGTCGGCGATTATGCTGATGGCCTCTCCTAGCTGTGTCTGGATTGTGGCGGGGCAAGCGATCATGAGTCCAATGAGCTCCTGCTTTATCGTCGTGACCTCGTCGATGGGGATCTTGTAGTTTCGTTCCTCATCCTATACAATGCTAATATTAATACTAGGCCTCCCGTTGGGATTATGACATGCTGAGTGTAACAGCGTACCACATAGTTGTGTCGGATGAAGTTCTTGAAGCAGAGTGCTGCAGCGAGGCGGGTCTTGAGTTCGAGATTCTCAGTCGCGACGATTTTTAGTAGATGCAGCGTAAAGTGCGGCTGCTCCTCTTCTTGCTTAAGCAGTTGTGCGGCTGCCATTCAAGTTAGATTACCGTTGTAGGGGATGGGAATAGCATCAAACGAATGACAATGTGGGGTAGCCCTCTCACGTACCTCTCCTGTGTTTGATAGGATCAAGGGTCGCGTCCAGCATCTGGGCGATAGTGCTCAGATCTGAAGCCATGATGGCTGTTGGTATTTCTTGCGGAGCGAATCTGAGATGATGAAGGTTGAAGTGTATGTTGGTGGTTAAGAAAGTTCCTGTGAATAGTGTAGATGTAGTGTGTCTCGGTAGGTAGCGTTAGCTTAACTGGAGACTGGTAGTTTTTATTTTATTGACATTGAGTCACTTTCAGCTGGCCCCTGTTGGACGACGAGGCAACCGCAACGGCAACCGCATCACGCTAAGGCAATTTGCCTACTGGCCTGTGCGTCGTAGCTCAAGCTGGAAAAGGAAAGAGGGGAATAGTGGGGTTAAACATGCTTCTATCAGCTACTTTACTCATTGATAAGCTGATAAAATCATATCCATCATAATCTTCGTACGCCTGGGTGTGCAACTAGAAGGTGAGGGAAACTAACACACCTCCAAGTTGCATAATCTGAACACAGCTAGGGATGACCAGGGGTATCTATTGGGTAAGACGGAGAAAGAGACGGTGCGACAGCTGCAAGAGCACCAAAAGGGTCATTGTGGAGAAATTCTTTTGTGAACATCCTTCAAGTCCCAAGTCCCAAGTCCCATCCCAAATCCCCGAGGCGTCCAAAGTGCCCCAATCTTCCAAGGTTACCACCAAGATCTCTCCCCCTTATGTAGTTTGTTCAACCGACTGCATCTCCCCTGAATCTGCCTTCGCCAGCTCCCACCCCGTGTCTCCCAATGTACTACCACGTCCCACCATCAAAAGCAAAGAAAAATCGAATCTATCGTAATAGTTCGTTCCCGCTGCCGCCGCTTATACCCGCCCCGTCATCGTCGCTACTTGCGCCGTAGTGGATAGAGAGAGAGAGAGAGAGGGTGTGTAAGGAATTAAGCCTGTAATACTACGATTACCTAGTTGGTCCGGATCTGGAAGAGACACCCACAGCCCACAGCGAGAGAGGGTCACGAGTCTACATATGTTGGCCGGCTTTTTGCACTTTATGGATGCTTGAATTTTACCTTGGCTCTTTTGTATCACCATTTTTTTGATTCCCACCCTTATGCAAGACCCGATTTGCTAGTAAGTCCACGTCTCTTGATTGCCTGCTTACCGCATATGTAGTCTGCCGTATTCCGTTATCGTTTTTTTTTGTTACCTTTTGGTGCTTTTGGAAACTTGTCTTGTCTTTATTTCGGCAGGGGTTTTACAAAGAAGACATGTTTTAGGAACTGGCGAACATGGCTGGGCCGCTGACATGTTTCGTCGAATAGCTTTTCTGGGCCGCAAGGCCGGTGAAGAACGGCAGACGGAAGATATGTCGCCATCACCAGGAGATGATACGCCTTCACTCCACGATTCCAAGAACTCTGGTGGCCTTGCCAGCGTCTTCAAGGGCCTCGCTGGTGCTGCCAAGTTGACCAAATCTCCTCCAGCTCCTGTACAATCGTCCGGTGCCCCGATCAATGCGCAAATCGCCGAACGTCTTAATGCCACGCCCACGCCGACCCTTCTCCGCGGCATGCCTCCCCAACACACCGAATCTTTCGAGCTATTGAAGAACGGGTCCATGAATGAACGAGTCGCTGCGGCTAATGCGTTGCGCCGTGCCGTTGCGGACTATCCCCTCAATCCTGTTCTGGACATCTGGTACGCAGCTAAGGATTTGGTGGATCCTACAAATCCTAAGGCGACTCGATATTCCGGCTGGGAACTCTTGAGAGAATGCGTCAAACATGCTTCTTCGACCGACCTTGAGCGCAACGAGTACTTCCAGACTATTTCCGCCGACGCCAACCCCGACGACTTCCATTTACAACTTGCTGCTCTGGTTGACTTGACAAACCGTGGCCGCAACCTGTCAGGTTTCGATTACGATGTATTTCCGCTTCTGTCCAGGTGGCTTGAAGATGCCTTCGATGCAGTGCGAGCCGCGAGAGGCGCCGCGAAGAAGCAAGGATCGCGGATGAAAGGGAAGGCTCTGCTTACAGGAGAAGACAGGAACTTCACGGATCTGTTTGGTTTCGTCACGGACGTAATCAAGTTCAATTTCAATGTCGCTGACGATGATGCTGCCGAGGTCTTGATCGAGAGATTGCTGGATATTTGCATGAACACTAGCGTCGAGGAGGATCTGCAAGCATGTATCAGCGTAATGGACGCTATCGTGACCTTTGGGGTGATCCCTGGAGACAAGTTGAAGAGCTGCGTCCACGTTCTCTGCTCCATCCATTGCCTCGTTCCTAATCTTCAGAAATATGCGTGGCATACTATTAGCATCCTGTGCCGGTCGCACAACGGACACACTACTGTAAGGCTACTTCTCGACGTCTTGACGAGTCTTCCGACGAATGCAGATAAGAAAAAGGAGACTATCCGGGAAGTAAGGGGCGCTTTATCGGTCCTAACCAAGCTTGTGTCCAAGAGCTCCGAGAAGGGATATCCCGCTGTTCCGTATGCTTTGTTGGTTGATGGCTTGTCGACAGTCGTCAAATCAACGTCGGCTTGGAAAATAAATCTCGATATTTTACGGCTGACGAATTCACTACTCTGCGATAGCCGGGGCGATATTAATAATATGCTGGTCGACGAAGACTGGACACCGATGTTTGATGTTGCGGCTACGTGTGCTGGGGCCGTTGTTACATCACTTACGAAAGCTGACAATTCTATGCAATCACTCCTAGCCCCAGAAGAAGCTGACTCTCCTGAGAGCATGCTAGCTCGGGAGCTAGCTCGGCTGATACGTCGACTCGAAATGGTTCTGTCGGATGAGTCTAGCGCCACCAATCAGAAGCAGGAAGGTGTGCCTCCGGAGCAAGCAGAAGATGGCGGTCAAAAGTCCGAGGGCGTACAGATGGAGCAACCCAATACTCTTGTGCAGAGGCAAGATTGCATCATATTCTTTACCAAGATCTATACTGCTCTTCCCGACTCGGCAGCGATATTAGTTCTCGAGTATTTCAAGAAGTTCCGGTGCTGTTCGCCGTCAGACCCTCTCTGGGAAACGAATCTGAGCCTGGTATTGGACGCGTTCTTGGCAGACAGGAAACGATCAACCGACGTTCGACTGCGGGCTTTGCAAGCCTTTACGGAAGTGTACGACATGATTGAGTTTCTTAATGATCAGTTCGAACCCGACTTCATACCAGAACTGGTGAAACGTCTCCTAGCAGATGTGGCAGGAGAAACGGACATCGTGCTATTGCAAGAAGTTGTATCATTCGCTGCAACTGTTGCTAGTACTGCGAATTTCGCTCTATTCTGTCACATTGTCGATACGCTCCGGGGAATCATAGGGAATAGTCGATTGCGGTCACCTATATCTTCCTCACTTTCTCCTTCCCCAGAACCGCTATCAACTCCGCAACATTCGAAATCCGCTACCAACCAAACGCCATCCAATGTAGTTGTACGGGGCTATGTGCAGATGTTCCTGCGTGTTCTGAACTACGACGCTGCTAAATCGACGCGGCTACTCCGCGCTCTCGTATCAATAGCAGAGTCGAACAGCAGCGAGACTGATGCTCGCATCACTGCGATGCAGCTGCTATTTCGATTGAGAGCAGATTGGGCTAACCGTCTATTCGTCACTGCGCACACCGAAACGGGTAATCTGGCTGCTGCTTTGTACCGAACCGAAGAATCAATAGCACGCAAGGTTGCCGAAGAAGCGTCGTATTCTACGAGAGCCCCGAGAAGCGAGACTGTCGGGTCCGCGCGCTCGTCTCGCGGCGTATCCCTTGGGCAGGGTCAGTTGCAAGATCGGGGATATCCGTTTAGGTCGGCTAGTGGCAGCAAATTGCCTCCAGGTCAATACCAGCAGCTATGGGTCGCATCTGATGTGGATGCCTTGCCGGAAGCGCCATCTCAAGCTGCAAGTCCGGTGCTCTATTGTGGTGCTCCTAACGAGGACGCCGAAATTGATGATTCAGCACCATTCACGGTCCTGCACACTGGAGTATGGCTTGAAGCGATATTGAACTTACTACGGCAAGGTTGTGACTGGGAGGTATACAGTTTCATTCTTGTTCACTTACCTTCACAATTGAGCAACCACGCTGTCTTCCGGAATGCTGTGCCACAGCTCCAAGAATTGAGACGCACGATTTGTGAGCAGATCAAGATGAACAATTTTCAGGAGCCTCCGAGTATCTACGGGCTGCGCCGAGCGGATGTTGCCATATGCCTGTTCCACACATTGACCATGATTTTGAGTTACCACCAATATTTCCAGAAAGCAGAAGAAGATGAGATCGTTCGGGCGTTCGTGCATGGCATAGCGACGTGGGAGCGGAGTGCAAAATGTTGCATACATGCACTTACGATATGCTGCCATGAGCTCCCCTCTTCCACAGGCAAGGCCCTGGTTACGATTCTGCAGAAAATGTCGCAGATCATCACTCAGCCGTATGTTGCCATGCATATTCTAGAGTTCTTGGCTTGCCTTAGCAGGTTACCTTCGTTGTACGCCAATTTCCGAGAAGACGAGTATCGAATTGTCTTTGGAATTTCTTTCCGGTATCTACAATATGTCCGAGGGAAGAAACAAGTGTACAGGATGAGCACAAATAGCGACTCGTCAGCTACTCCCACAGGCGAAAGTCCGCCTGTTCTAGGTGCATCAGATGATCTGCCTCAATATGTATACACGCTAGCATACCACGTCGTCGTGTTCTGGTTCTTGGCTCTGAAGCTTCCAGACCGTGTCAACCAGGTCGGTTGGATTGCGAAGAACCTGTTCACGGATGTTGATGGATCCCAAGTCGCAGATGAGCAAGCCCATCTTACATTGGATTTCATGCAAAGGGTCACGTACGCTGATGTGGACGAATCTGCCGCGGATCCCTTATTCACTGAAGAAAGGATCGGGGAAATATTGAAAAAGAGATGGTTGATTGGGAATAGCCTTGTGACAGTTGAGCAAGCGACTGCTACCGGCTGGGCTCAAATCACGAAGCGGCAGCCGTCTGGAACCTCGTCTTACACGATCCGGGAGCTCTTCCGGCCACCTCCAGCTCATCAGCGGCCCATGAACGAGAGCGCACGGGAAGGCCACGCTGCGCCTGCTAACAGCGTCTTGCCGAACCATCTGTTAGTTCAGCTATTGTCTTCTATGCCGCAAGGCAGCGACCTTTCGCGCCCTATTCCGCTACCTGAAGATGAGGTTGTCGACAGAGCTATCAGGATGTTTGACCACAATTCGACGGTAGATGGCCACAAAGTAGGGGTGATATATATCGGAGAGAATCAAACGGCTGAGTCCGAGATTCTAGCCAATATTACTGGGAGCGGGGATTATGTCGAGTTTCTCAACGGCCTTGGTACCTTGACTAAACTCAAGGGCGCTACATTTAACACCCAAGGGTTGGACCGGCAGTATGACACTGACGGAGAGTATACATTCTGCTGGAGAGACAGGGTGACAGAAATCGTGTTCCACGTCACCACACAGATGCCAACAAATTCGGACCACGACCCTCAGTGTACATTGAAGAAGCGCCACATCGGGAACGACTTCGTCAATATCATCTTCAACGATTCTGGCTTACCTTTCAAGTTCGACACATTCCCGTCAGAATTCAACTTTGTCAACATCGTGATCACTCCAGAATCGCGTGCTTCGTTCGTCGCTACTAGGCAGAGGACGCCGAAGGACGTGGAAGAATCGTTCTACAAGGTCCGCCTGATGAGCAAGCCTGGCTTCCCCGAGATCTCCCCAGCAGCCGAGACCAAGATTGTGAGCTTGAAAGCACTACCCGACTTCATCCGGCTCCTGGCACTGAACGCGTCGGTGTTCTCGCTGGTCTGGGCTCATCGGGAAGGCGGTGAGCACATCTCGCCATGGCGCAATCGGCTGAGGGAAATCAGGAGGCTCCGCGAGAAGTACGGTCCGAAGTTGACGGCCCACGGCCCAACCCCTTCGCCACCAGGGACTGCCCTAGGCCACAACCTCCCTCCTACAGCCACCACTGCCGCGCAGCTAGAAGCAGCTAGGGCAGGCAGCACCGTTCGGGATAGCTTCAGCAGCCTCCGAAGATCCTCCGTCGCCACGTTCTGGTCCGCCTCCAGCGAGCAGAACTCTCACCGCTCGTCTATGCTGTCAACCGCCACCACAGACAACACCGAGGTCATGACGGCCAACGCATTAGACCTGCTAGTCGACAGTCTAGACTTCTCCAAATGGTCAAACTAATAACCAATCGCTCACACCCATTTTTCATCTTCATTCACAACACCACACCCTGAACATACATATATTTGGGTGTATCATTTTTGGCTCTAGGGAGATCACATGGGATGCATATACGAATTGTCTACGAAAAAAAAGTTTACGGTTTAGGGGTTTAGGGGGGTTGGTTGGGCAGGCTCTGTGAGAGAACAAAAAAAGCATGGCGTCTGGGATTGGGAGGATACCACTCTGATTGATTATACTCTTGTTGTGTTATTCTGTTGTTCTGTTTAATATTCGCCTTTTGTTTTATTCTTCAAACCTTCTCTTCTCATTGAACATATTGTTGGGATACGCCCATTGTACATGGTTAAGGGGGAAGGAGAACTTTTCTTACTCACCCCCCATAAGTACCCTGCAGACTGGGCTTTGCCGCCGAGACCCAACAAACCGTCACAATGTGACGACGATGGCTCTTAGCGGCGGCTCGGTCCCCGCGGGCGCGGAAAGGGGGGAAAAGAAAAGAACGGAACGGAACGGAAAGGAAAGGGGGAAATGGATGGAGGTTGGAGGCGGTCAAAAAAAAAATCGAATTCCCTTGTAGGTATTGCATCTTGTTACTATAAAGAGAATCCTCGGCACGCCGCCACAGTTTTTAGTAGAATTTTGTCCCTTTTTTCTTTTTCTCGCTTCATTCGTCGTCTCACTACTCAGCAAGAATGATTTCATTCCTGTTGTGGTGTAGATACGCAAGTATGCAGTGCATAGTCATAGGTATCTTACCCTAACGATGTACGAATAAGCGCACGCACGCACATACGCACACATGGTCGTACGTCGCACAAATGTGACTCGATTTTTTTCTTTCCTAGGTACCTATCTATCCCTCTTCTTCTCGCCTGCATACGTACGTACATACGTGCATATATGTGGCATGGATGTATGAAAGGTTACACAAGGTATGGGGGAAAAGGGATAGAACGGATGTAAGAAAAAAAAATTGATGAAAGAGGGGCATGCATGCCATGCATGTTATCGAGCAAATGCTGAGTTACGTGTGGACGTTCGGTGCCTTCGGCTTAAGACTAGGAATGTAGTTGGGAACGGAGACGTCGGGATGGCGAAGGGGAGAAGAAATCTTAGGTGAGAAAGGGAGCCGCAGATGCCGGTTCGGACACCGAGTGTTGGTTTTTGCGACGTGACGTGACGTGACGGATGTATCTTTATGATTGTTGGTTCAGGTTAGATAGTGTTCTCTCCTAGGATGACATCTACAATAGTGCTATGATCTACCGCCAGGGTCCCCGGCTGCGCCTTGAGGGATACGCGACATGGATTTTCGAGTCCGGGGTTCCGATGTCATGTTTGGGGTTGTTTGGAGCTTTGTTCTTCATGCTAAGATCCCTAAGTACCTACGTAATTAAATGTTTATGACCAGGGCTTCTTCCTCCGAGTTTCGAAAGGGGTACGGATGGAATAATGGAGGAGAAAAGGAGGCATAAGAATAGCATTTAGCATTTAAGCTTGTGTATGTGCAAATACGTGTGTGTGTATGTGTAAGTACGTGTGTGTATGTTGCGCGCTCAGGTGTGTACGGTGTTACGGGGAAAAGTCAGGAAAACAACGGCTATAACGAAATGTAGAAACGAAGCGAAATGACAGCAGGAGTAGGAGTAATAGGCGAAAGGAACAGTTTATGAGATGAGGTGGTAGTAGGAAGTTGCTCTCACACGTGTCTGCTGAGCTATGCGCAACCCCTCGGCCAACATCTCCTATTTTCGCTCGCCCGCAAAACATTCATGCGCAGTCGTTGCGCTCGTCGCTGTAAAGAGTTACCGAGGGACCTGAGTGTTGCATGCCAATTCTCCGGGGGGGCGGGATGGCACGGAGGATCTACCCACGAAGCAGGCATGAAGATTGCTTACTTTCCAACATCTCCGTCCCACGTACCCAACGTGGCCCTCACTGGTGGGTAAGACGGACGGACGGACGGGCGGGCGGGCGGACACTACGGAATGGTCGAGAAGGGTTGTACGAAGGGTATACGAATGCACAAGTATCGACCGCACACGTAGACAGGGAAAATATTCCAAGGGGGTGGTTACACAGAAGCAGATGTAGATACACATAGAGATATAAGATAGGTACATATATACATACACATACACATATATATGATAGTTGACGACAGGGGAGTTAAAAATGGGATAACCGGTGTGATGATGGTGAACGGCGGCGGCAAGCGGCAAAATCGATCACATGGCATCCGTTTCGATTCGAGTGGTCTGATGCGGTACCGTTTTCTGGTTGCTTCGTGCATTGCATCTGTTACTGATAGCTGATATATCGCGGAACTTTTTCGCCCTGTCGAGGTATAGCACTAGGGTTCGTTACACCTACACATGTAAGTAAGCCCCAGGCTTAGACAGACAACCCGCCACGATAGGCTTTCTTTTGTTTTATTCGGGAATGAAAAAAGATGAACTAAAACCCCGTTTTGGGATTTGTTTTCGATTCACGGCGGCACAGCTTACTATGCGTCTCTCGGCCCGTGACCAAGCAATAAAAAAAAGTTCGTTGCTTAATGGGCCCCCATTGTCCAACCAGAAGTGTCACTGCATAAAGTATAGGTATTTCGACGTAGGACAATCCTTGGTAGGGTTGAGGTAGATACTGATGTCTGTATGCATGTGCGTCGATGCAGAGCTCCTGCAAGCACAAAGCTCCAATGCGAGCCTACCTGCATATTACCAATAAGAAGTGAGCCTCTACCAGAGAGTTGTTACGGAACCTTAGCCTAGGAGTGTGCTCCGGCATTATACGGGAATAGGGGGCAATTGCCTAGCTAGTCTGCATGAAGACGACATCATGCCGCATACCTACGGTCTCCGACGTATGTTCAAGATCGGTAAGATAAAAAGGTAACTGCCCCGTCGGCCTTGGGACCGCTGCAGATACATCATAAATGTTCGTGAGATTGAAGCCGTAGGTACTCCCTGCCCTGAGTATGAGAATACCTCGTTGCATGAACCGCTTGCATTACCCGGAGTAGCGTAACGTCTTAGAACTTGAAATACTGCAGAATGTACCTAGTCTCGGGGCCGAATAGTCGCAGTTGTCTATCTATTCAATAGCTTCTCAGCTGTCGCTATAGTTTCGTTGTCCCACCTCACTTGTGTAAGCTGAATCAACCTGGCTGCTCTGAAGATTTGGAGGCTAGCGAGATTGTAGTCATATCGAGTGCGACTCGGGATACCTTGTTCGTAGGTATGCACGCTTACTACGGTAGCTTCTAGTGGCTAGCTAGATCTAGCACAGCAGCAATACTGAGCGCGTGTATCCCCCAAAAGGGCTCGCTGGCGTCAATAAGACTCTGTCATACCGTAGCCGCTAGATGTATACCTCCTACATAGTACGAGGATTACTGCTTGTGGCTAGCTCGGGCACCGGCAATGGAGTGAGACACGCATGTTTCGCATGGCGGCTCGGCTAGAAGGAGGTCGGTGTGGCTAGAAGAGGAATAGGCTGGAGTTGGCTCTGTGATATGCGCTGACGACGTCTGCCCCAATGCGTCAGGAGGCGGGTGCGCCACTTTACGCCTAGTTTCGCTCTGACGAGCCTTCGTGCTTCAGCTCCCCGAGGTTGGGGCTTTAGCTGCCGGGTTGTTGTGCTTATAGCTTGTATCAGATGGTCATCTGCTGGATAAATAAACCGGCCCTCGCAAGCTGTTAACCTATACGCACAAGGTAAGATGATTGCATACGATCCGTTCAATGCATTGCAACGCTCGGCGGCGGTTGTGTGACCATTTGCGACTGCATAATTGGCGCGGGACGAGTCGCGGCAAAAAGTGCGCCCTCTTGTATTGTACTGTCCATGCAGGACTTGGTCAGCGCTGTGGCACCCTCCGGCTCATCATGGTATGTTGATCTGTAGCTGTGTGGGTGGGCAATCTGCGCACCAAGACTGCACAGTGAGTTGGCACGCTCCAAGGTAACACAAAGCCATAGACTTATCGGATCTTGTAGGGTGGTAACATTGATCTGCGCGTTGTTCCTGATACAATCGCCTCAGTAGCTGTTGACATGCAGCGGTTCGCTCCGAATGACCAGTTCGATATGTCGCAAGGCGAACCGCCAAAAGGGGAAAGGGGGTAAGGGTCGAAACGATAGTCGGCTAAAACAGCAGTCTGGACGAAGAAGCGTTGGTAATAGAACACCATTTTCTTGAAATGGGCTCTTCGTGCCACAAGAAGCATCCGAGAAGATACGACGCGGCGAAGGTCTGTCTTCGTTGGCTGTACTCTGCATTTTATCTTACTTGCTTATGACCCTCGCATCTTAGGCCCCCTCAATGTTCTACTTCCTACAGAAGCCAGTGAATGCAAGATCGAAAGCCTTGAGGTCGTCGCGGGACTAATCTCTGTCAAGTTGGGCAGCGATCGCGAAGGATTTCGCCCCCACAGATCCCCCGCTCGAGCTGGACATATCATGAACGGACCCCAAAGAATATCAAAGCACAGCTACAGGATATTGCAACATCAGCTTTGGCCGCTGTAGATTCGATTTCGAATTTTGTATGACGATCGATCAGATGGTGGCCGGACGCTACAGCTCGATATTGTCATCAAAGAAGTTTGAGAGGGCTACTAAGCGTCCCTAGCTACGTTGCACGGTGACGAAATCTCCGGGTTGCTGAAGAGTGGAAAGATTTTTGATTGTGCTCGACAGCTCCGATCTTCGATCTGGAGGTGCTAAGTAGTGACGGTGTAAGCTCGACTGTGAATCGATGGTAATGAACCTTATCCCGGAGTTTGAGGCTTCACCGCCCATTCTCATATGCCTTCGAGCCGTTACTCAACATTGAATGAGCCAATAGGCAGTACTGCCTGGGAGTACAGTCCAGTATGAGCCAGACTTCTGAAGTTTACCCATTCCCGCAAAGATGCCTCAGCGGTTGATTTAATATCCATCGCTCGATATCGCATTCCTATATCGAAAACGACTCGGTAGATACCTCGGTGTTTGAGCGACCTTCGGCATGGTCCTTCGAGTTGATCAGAAATCAACTTCGAGCAGCCTCGTCTAGACATCCCTAGTCCTTATCCTTCCTAGCATCAGATGCCATTCGATCGAACCCGTGAACGAGGCGAAGTCAGGTTAGAGCATGTGCGATCTGTTCTGGCGTCCTAAGTTGGAAGTAGACTTGTGATCGCGGCGCTTTATAGCAATAAGAAGCCTCCTCGTTATCATTCTGCCTTAATCTCGTAGTCCTGCTCATAATAGACGGAAGGATGATCCACCTAAAGCCTCCCTAGAGGCGGCCATACAGCGCGGTCGAGCTGATATACAGCTAAGGGGGCCTGTAACACACAGTAAGATGAGAGTGCGAACTCCATGGGCTATTTCCGCCGCAGTGTTTTCATCCGTGGCCTAGAATAATCGCCTGGGTTGTGTTTATACCGATTGCCATAGGTCTCTATATATCGCCCACTTCTGGAACCCTGTGGTAATACAGCGTTAATTAAGACTAGGATTAGTCGCAGCTGGATGTCAAAGCTTACCTATCGACTGAAATCCCTCATAGCCGCCTTTTACGGCGTCAAGAAACACTCGGTTCATTCCTTGCTCTCTGAGTATGGTGACGCAAGCATCAAGTAATCTGACCATGACGGTGTCCTTGCTAGTTTTCATGGCTGGATTTTCGTCTAAGATTTAGATTAGTCCAGTTCAGAATCTCCAGACGATGCTGGTGGCTTGGGCTGTCACCAACCTGCAATGCAGATGCACGCTACGCCCCCCACGTCGGATCCAATGGTCCGCGCCCACGGTAGGTCCTGTGCTAATGAGCTGACTTCATTTGGCGTGTATATCAAGGCAGAGGCGACAATTTCTGAATGTTCCAGTCCTAGAACAATATCACTGATGCGGCCGTCGTTTGCGAGATTCATATACTGATCGTACCAACCCGTATAATCCTTACGAGCAGACTCTTTTTCTACAAAGTCTGCGATCGAGTTGAAGTCGTCGAATGTGCATTGTCGGAAGTTCAACCCGGCGGAAGCTGCTGATAGCCCACCGCTTGGCCAATCATCAATCTTCAAGATCCAGTCGCAGATATCCTGACCACGCCCTGGAGCCTGGCCGTCCATTTTCCAACCCCGCCTCTGGAACCAGCCCTCAGACGCAGATGCGGCAGGTATTCCGCTTAGGAGGCGGGGGAATGTAGAGCCCAACTGAATCCGATCCACTCCCCGTATCCTTTTGAGCTGTCTGATAGCATGTTCGTATAAACTGAGCCCGATCCCTCGGCGCCGATACGCCGGTTTCACAATTATCATGGCCAGTGACCCGATCAACCTCTCGCCTTCTCTATCCACAAAGGTAGTATAAGTGGCGCAGAACCCGACGACCTCACGATTCTCGGGGAGCCTCACGACGAAATGCATCGCGTACCCATCTCGCTGAAGCAGAGATTGTAGAGGGAATTTCTCCAAGTGAAACTGATCCGGAAGGCACTGATTCCAAAGCTCTTGTACCGGTCCCACATTAAGGCCATCCCAACTCTCCGAGGGCCAGAATTTTGGCTCCATCATTAGTGATTGCACGTCTAGCCCAGTAGTGCCGGTGGTTGTGGCTTCACCAAACAGAACGGAAGCGGCAACCTGCAAATCGGAGGGTAGATACCCTGGCAGCTGGACCACGGTAGGAAAGTTCGCTTCCATGAGGCCGAGATCGTGTACATTCTGGCACGCCACAATGATTTGCGGTCGTTTTTCTCCTACCATCCGTGCCATCAGGCCAATCTCAACCTGGGACGACTGGCCGGGGCTCGGCGGCCCTGAGATGACAAAGACGACGATCTTGGCTCGCTTGATGAAACCCACATGCGTACTTGTCATTCCGTTCCGAGAAGTATACGGAACATGTCGAATCCATGGATGCCTCGCGGCCAACGCTCGGCCAAATGACTCGAATGGGTCGTTGCTCTCGCTAACATCTGGCTGAACGGGTGCAACAACCGGCGTGAGAAGAACGACAATGTCTCCATCGCCAAGTATCTTAGTAAGGGGAATGCAGGCCTGCATCTCATATTCGAGTCAGTATCATTCCATGCAGCGAATTTGAGGAATCATTGGGAGGAAAGGGGACATGATCCTGTCGTCGGTCTTCCTCCAAGATGAGACTACTTCTCAAGTCAAGTCAGAAGCCGTAATAGATGCCATCGTTACTAACCTGGTGATCCCTAACGAGGGTCACCTGAGACCGACGTGAGCCTCCTCGGTGTCCGGGTGTAGCGGCAGGATGACCGGGAAGCATTTCTTAAAGCTGCGAAATGCCAGCTGCGCACTTCATCCCCATGAAATTTGGGTATTCCTAGGCTATATATTAGCATAATTCATAAGCAGCCTCGACGGGGGGGATGAAGCATTGGTCCGAAGTTGTCAGCAAGTTGGACCCAAAATTACTCACCAAGTCTCACCGAATTGTCAAATGCTTATGACATAAGCATCATCAAGCGTGTCACCAAGCCCTTCCTATACTGGTTCTAGAAAAGAGCTTTAGGCCTTGTGGCGGATGATGGAACGTTCCACACTGGTCTGATGAGAGAAGGATGTGGCGCTGTTCTGCTGTGCCAGAATTGAGCTGTCAGGATCTCTCAGCTGGAAGTCTAACGACAAGGTAATGAACCAGGATAGTGATCGGATAGTAGCCGCAGGGTCAGAGAATAAAAGGCTTTTTAAGACAAATACGGTAACTAAAGCCAGGGTATAACGGTGAGTCTTCTGCGGAGCGATACGATAAGTAATAAGCAAATCTCCGCCACACTCAGAGTAGGAGGTCCATTCTTTGCCGCAACTAGGAGTGGTCATGGACGTACCTATAGAGGCGCCACGGCGAACGCTATAGATTACCCTATACGGAACCAATAAATGAAATCAGAGAACGATTTCCCAGATACCCGATAGTTTAGCAATAGAGGGCGACCAGCGGTGAAAGTCTGGAGTTCCACTAGACTCCGCTCTAATCCCGGGAGGATAACAGGAAGCTGACAATGTATGCGCGTGCTTCTAGTGTAGGATTGGTAGTGGTGGTTGTACCCTTTTCGGTTCGCTACTCAAGAGTATCAGCGTCAGACAGATGCAACAGCATAGCGGCAACGATATAGGAATGGGTGTACTGTAGGTGAGCAGGCTTACTGACCCGGAACACTCACTGGCTTTATTTGTTACGATTAATAATTATAATAATATGATGATAATATTGTCGAGTCAAAATGGCCCTCGGCTGGGAAAGGTAACGCGAAGAAAATGTAACAGGTACTGCACTTGAAAAGAGCCCAGCCCAAGAATAGCACGACATATACATGCACAGTCCAATCGCAGGCCGTTGGACTCACATGCACATGTGTATTGTCTATGATGGGTGTGCTGTTCGCAATCTTTGCAGTCTGCGGCAGCTCAGGAATTATAGCGATAGTCGCTGGTCGGAAGAGCTTGCTCGCGGACAGGCGAGATGTGTGTGGGGGGGTAGCATTGGGTAATATGGAAGGCCATGTATGGCTAAGGTGCAGGGCGTCCGCGCCCGCGCCCATCGTGTGAATATATGTACGTATATGTGTGTCTATGTTGTTGATTATTTTTGCGACACCATGACGGCGTACTCGTGTCGCACAAGCCCGTAAGACCTCGAGGATAACCGCGATACCGTAGCAGGCGAGCGAGCATTAACGGATATCAGCCGGCCGGAGATTACGCCTATGCCTGCAGGTCGAACGAAGCATGACACTCAGCACCGTGAATGATTGGAACCATTCTTCACAAGGCGGTCTGCTCTACCATATCAGGAGCTGTGAGTTGGTGGCACATGCAATGCAACGAGCTAGAGGACTATGGGCGTTTGGAGGTTCCAGGGGTTCCAAGCTCCATGGTTTGTTTGAATTGAAGTACTGAAGTTCCGTTCCTTCGCAGCTTTGAAGGAACACCAGGGGAAACACCAAGTGGAAGAACGGAGAATATTCCGTCCGGCTTTACTGCCCCCAGTTTGTTAGACTTCAAGGACATG
The DNA here is from genome assembly GCA_022578875.1 of Hypoxylon crocopeplum. Taxonomy (NCBI): domain Eukaryota; kingdom Fungi; phylum Ascomycota; class Sordariomycetes; order Xylariales; family Hypoxylaceae; genus Hypoxylon; species Hypoxylon crocopeplum. The sequence continues at coordinate 463,962 of MU399565.1, forward strand.
GGTGTCAGTGCAGAGATGGTACCTGCCAAGGAGGACCGGTACTTCCCGGCATACTTAGAGAATTCAATGTTCAGGGAAGTCAGCTCGATACAACCGTCATGGAAGCTTCAGGTCCTGTTACGTTCCCCGTTCCCCTCACGCGTTGGAGCTCCAGCTACATCATTACAAGGGTTCCTACATCCATGGATATCAGCTAGGTACCAGTACTTAGCACGGCATACTTAAATCAATTACAACATTGAACATTTAACCTACCCCTGGACACTTTTATGCCGGAACTCTACATGTAGAGCTCAATGTTCCAATTAACTTATATTCGATGTTTACGGTATCTCTCGTTTCTTCACTTCCTAAACCGTATGGCGTCTGATTTGCCGCGACTTGACCTCTCCTCTACTTGAGATTTGAGACTTGAGACTTTCGCTCCCAAAGACCAATACATATACGACGTCGCATCTATGGACATGTTATCTGCGGAGTTGCCGTCCCAGGGCATCGACCGTCGTCCCATCATGTTGATTCGCCCACGATTATCTGCCGCGGCTCCTGTGAAACCGTCTGGCATTGGGACATGGTGATCTGCAGACGTAACAGTTAACCACCGCATCTTGGCTTCTAGCCGCGCGAAGAAACGGCATATTTCCTGATTAGTCCCACCGTCCTCGCCTGTGTTACTAGGTACTCAACCTTGGGTGCACACCCAACGTCGACTATCTTCGGTCCCGACACTATATCGCGGCTTGCCGTGTTACCCAACCGTTACCTGATAGAGTCTTTGGGCCAATGATAAAGACCGATAGCTATTATCGCAGCCCTCCCTAGAGACACATTACATCGTCAAGTACACGACCAGGATGGTGCCAGCACTTAATCAGCCTTATAAAAAAGGACATTAAGCCAATCAGTTCTAACTCGGCAACAACCACCATCTAGAAAATATATTTCTCAGAATAGTAAACGGTACTGTTCGAATCGCAGGCTCCCTACGTTGCTGGCTTCGTATAGTGAGTCGGTTTACAGCGTCCACGTCGTTCATTGAGGCTCCTTCGAAAAAAGCAAATGTGCTGCAGTTGGTGCCTCAATACCTGTTAAAGAATCCGGAATTGTCCCTATTCGCTATGCCTCAGACCCACAAGTACCAACTAGTTAATATCGTTCTCGGACTGGACGACCACATACATGCATGTATGTAATTCCTCGAACTACATCAGGATTAGAATAGAGACGTCAGCAACGCCACGTATTAAGGTATCAGCTAGCATCGAGTTGTGAAGTTCAGTCTAAGCAAATGATCCTCAAGCAAAACGACCACGTAGACCAGGTTCGGATGGTGTTAGTCGTCACATCATCCTGCCAGACGGCCGAGGCCAATTTACTGAACATGGAAAGAAGGAATCCGGAAAGGCCGGTATAATACCCGACGCATGGCTCGAAGGACGGGAGTGCAGCTTCTTATTGTGGAGTAAAGGCAAGGCAGCTCCTCCATTGCCCCTTGTCATCTTCAGTCTCAGCATTGATCGAAGAGACTCGTACCAAGGTGTAAGCCATATTCGACAGACAGCTTAGAGGACAAGGGCCTACATGAGCCAAGGCAATTGGTCCGATTGTTGAAGCCATTAGGAGCAATTCGAACAGTTCAACGAATTCAACCAAATATCACGTCCCCGAAGGTAGAAGTCTTGGCGTAAGGTCATACTTGACTGTGAAACCGGTAGTCGGTGTTGCAGATCGTATGGCATAGTCCGGTCCCCAATGTAAGGTCCTCAATAGCGTGGAGATGACCTGTCCAATCACGGCTATCTGAAAGTCCCGATTCAGAAATCTCGTATTACAGCGTATGAGGATTAAGAGACGAGAAGTCGCAGGAGACGCGACGCGTTCTCACTGCAGCTATGACCAGGTACAATTTGGCACTAATCCTACTATAGACGCCGTTAACGCGGTCGGTTGGCCGCTAGGAAAAGCTACCACCTGCGCGGTACCCCACCAGCCCACATACCGATCTCTACCCAATCAATCCACTTTCTTTCTGTTAGACGCGTCTGAGTCCAGAGCAACGCGTCAGTGTATCGATATTGAACTTGCCGAGGCTCATACATCTTCTGACAGGTCTATTGAACTAACACATTCGTCAAATGGTTGATGAACCATCAAGGCGCAATTGAGATACCATGTCGGGATATCAAGAGCGTGCCGACTCTCAGCAAGTGCTAGACATTCGAGATGCGCTCTCAGATGTTGTGCAAGGTAAGTGCTCATTATTTCGTCCCCTATACTTGCCATGACCAATACCAGCTAACCCTAAAAGCGTCTAAATTGACGGCGAAGCAGCGTGGAAGCAGTGTAAAACCAGCTGTAGAAAGGCTATGTTCGTTATCGTATGACCGAGGGCTCCTCCCAGACGATCTAGGCCAACTCATAGATCTGACCACGACCCCTAATTTTATTGACCAAGCAAGTCTTGGAAATATCGTCAGGAATCTGTACCCGGCGACTACCGTGGGCGATGATCTTATCGTTAAGATCATTGGCTCCCTTGGGCATGGAAAGTTGAAGCCATCTCTTGGCATTCAAGGAGCACTCTTGAAATGGCTCGTAATGATCTATCATATCATAGATAATCAGGCCATTCTATCACGTTCCTACTCAGTTCTGTTCAATCTTCTTGACACTGCTGCAATCAGGTTTGTTGGTTGATGCTTCCTTTTAACAACTGCTTGTTGACTGTCACAGAAAACAGTTGTGTCATCTCCTGGCTCTCGTAACTCGGCGTCGACATGTCCGGCCATACAGAATCCAAAGCCTGTGAGTAACCTCAGTTCAAAAAGCTGCCATTTCCGAGTGCTTACCCCTTTTAAGTTTATCATTGTCGAGGCAAACAGGGAATGATCCTGCAGTGACAGGACTTCTCCGAGTCTTCAAAGACTACTACCCTGAGATCATCGTAGGAGAAGCAACTCGTGCTAAGGCATCTGCTTTCAAGGTAAGTCGCCTACGCCTATTTTAATTAAGTGGAATACGAAATCGCTCATGTTTTCACAGCATCCAGGCCCACAGTGGCGTGAGAGACTAGATGAAATCCAACAAGCTCACGCGGCACGAAATAGAGACAGGAACGAGCGGCCACTGGACGCATTCAGAGTAGTTCGAAGTAGAGCGAATGGCAAGAAGCCAACTGCTATCCCGGAAGTTCATACATCAAACGCTACCGAGGTCCATCCTACCCAAACCTTTTGGATCACAAATGTGGACTGACCAATCACCAGAAATCCGTCACACTTGACGAAATCGAAAACGTCAATGGTTTCGTGAATAACTTGGAAAGAATCGAGCTGCCAAATCAGCTAATAGCGGTCTTAGTGGACCCATTGCTACAGAAGCTGCTACTTCTCAAACCACAGGCTGAAGCTCATCAGAGGGCCAGCAATTGGCTAGAGTCATATGGGCAAGACCTCATGAGTGGGGAGCCTGGTGCAGATCCGAGCGATTGCTTAGAAATGCTGAAGACATTCGTCTCAAGTACTAAGGTATGAGAAACTGTAGCTACATGATGAACTTCCTACTAACCAGCCTTTACCTAGACTTTCCCCCCAGTATTTCTAGCATTTTTTAGCGAGTATCTCAAAATATGGGACGGTCGCGAAGGGCGAGACTCGGTACTAACCATACTGCCATATATACCGTTACTCGACTTTCCAGGTCAGACAGTTAATCCAATTCGTGATTATGCAAGGCTAATACAACTCAGAACTGCTCGCTGGCATCTTCCAACCCCTTGAAGCCAAAATCCTCGACAACACCGCAACCTCTCAATTACAGCTACTCGAATTTTATGCGGCTCTGCTTCAGCGTTGGACCATAGCTCTAGCATCACTCGAGCAGAAATCAACGCATGCACCAACCATCGTTGCTGATTTAGTCGCCCATGTCAACGATCTTTGCCTTACTCTTGTTCAGACGTCACCTAGTGCCTCTACGCACTCAAGAATCTTGGACTTCTACGAACTGACTGCAGTCCTGGCTACGGACCAAAAGTTGCTAATTCACACTCGAATAATGATACCGGCCTCCCCATTGGTATATATTCTACACTTCAGTTCCTCTCCAGCTACTCTATCCCGACTCTGTGCCATACTTTCGAAGTATAAAGGGGGGTTTCAAAAGGCCATGGCAACATCGCGCTCCGAATACACCCCAGAGTATATCAATGAATTCAACGGCTTCCTAATGGACATATGCAACTGTCTCTGGCGGTCACGCGCTTTCAATAACAACGACGTCAATTCCCACGGCTGCCTAGTGTCTAGATCACTCGCGGAAGATCTCGCTTCCTACGTCAACAGTCTCAATATGGGCGGCTCTCTTCCCTCGCTCTTTTCTCTCTCCTATTCGCCGGCCTTGGGTCTATCAGCAATCTCATACTTCCGCGAGCTGGAAGACGAAGAGCTAGAACGAGGCACAGGCGGGTTCAGTACCCGACATGCCGGACCGGTGACCCGTGCCAGTCTCCATACACTGGCTAACAATGGTGGACTAAGAGTGGGTTGGGACGATTACCGCCTTGGTGTGTTAAGCTATCTAGAGCGGAAGGGCATGACTGGCGTGGGGGAGTTGATGTACAACACGATGACGAATGTAATGAGAAGAAGGTCGACGATGATGGCAGAGTCTACATGAGGACGCAATCAGACATTCAATTCGATGATGTCTACCAAACATTTCATTCGAAACCGCTTGTCTTAGACAGCCCCTTCACTAGATAACTCCTTCGTGCAAGCCATATTACGATCTATGTAGAGTTGAAGAGCAAACCAACTATGACCATGCAAATATTATGCTTTGTTCGAATGTTCTAGGTCCATCCTGTTGAAAGGGTATCTTTTAAATAACACATCACCTCCCAGGACAGCCAAAGGGCCTTCACTCTTCATGCTATTTCATCCATTCCAGTCCGAAACGCCGCTCATCCACCATAAATACCCGTTGAGTCCCTTGAGCATTCCCCTCGTCTCGATGTTGAAAAAGCGCCGTGCCATGCAAGTTAAGTGCATCCATCTCTAACCCCGCGTGTCCGCCTAGTCCACCGACCAAGCAAGGGTCAAGCAATCAGCCGTCATACCTCCTCCTATCCAGTAGTCACCATCTACTTCATCCCCTCGCTGTTCTCCAGCCCATAGCCCCCAAGACCACCTTGCGAATACGTAAGCCCCTCCGTCCCCATCTTCACCTGATTCCGCGGACCGCGCTCCGTCAAGTCCGCCCTCAGCCACCCGAGCACCAACTCGCCAAGACGACTATTCCCCGTACTCTCAAGCGTAGCCTGGCCCAAGAACTGCTCCGCTGTCCCCCACTCGCGCACGGTACCCAGGTGCATGTGGACAAGGTGCGTAGGCCAGCCGGCCAGGTTATCAAGGATGTGCGTAGCGTAAACGATAGTGCACTCGCGGATCTGCGTCTCGCGCTTCAGCCACCCCAGAAACTCGGCACGGCTCAGCACGTCCAAGTCGACGGTGATCTCGTCGAGCAACAGCACGGTCCACGGGCGCACAAGCCCCATGGCCAGTTGTACCCGTCGCCGCTCGCCGTCGCTGACGGCGTGCATGCGCCACGCCACGTCGATGTCCAGGACGCCGATCAGCTCGTCGCGCCGCGCTGGGTACGCGTCGCCGCCGACTGATCGCAGGAGCTCGGCGACCCCGATGTCGGTGCGTACGATGGGGTTCAGCACCCATTCTAGCCCTAGGTACGTCACGCCCTCCAGCCCTTCCTTGAACGGGTCCACTCCCGACACGCTGATGCTGTTTCCTGGTGCTAGGCGCTTGCCGGCTAGTAGGCGCAGCAGCGTGGTCTTGCCCGCGCCGTTGGCCCCGATCAGGAGGGTTCGGCTGCGCGGCGGCACGTGCAGCGATACGTGCCGGATGCCGGTCCGGTAGTCGGGGAAGGTGTAGGTTAGGTCATTGACGGTGATTTCTGGGGGTTGGGTTGGCGCCATGATGGTGAGTTTTGGGGTTTCGATTCCGAGGGGGGAGAATGGGGGAAATGGGGAGGGAAGTGAGGTTGATTGCTAAGTACGAGGGACGTCGTTGACGAGCTTTATGGCTGTTTTTCCGGCGCTGTAATTGTGGAGTCGGGGTTGATGATGTGATGCCGAAATCTAGAACACAGTGTGTATGTAATAGTTGGAGTACGGTATTCTCCGCCGGAATACGCAGGAATACGCAACAAAAATTTCAGTGTCCGGGATCGAGTGGAAGGGATTAAAAAAATTAATAAGGTAGAGTAATATTGTCTTTATATCCAATCTTAATAATTTAGATATTCAGGTCTGTATCAAATCCCGCTATCCTACTCAGTTACCCCGGAATTAAACCTACGCCGTTGTCATTGCCAGCACACTTAGCAAGTAATATAGTATTTGTCGTAGGATATATACCACTATAATACTTACACTAATGTAGATGCTTACGTTTTGCGATAGTATTTGCGAAATCGTCCGACTCTGTCTTATGACGGGCGAGCATACAGTGGTGGATATCGATGAAATAGAACGCGCAGTCGAACCTGTGAGCTAGACTGTGATTGACAGGTGTGATGTAAATTCAATAATAGACCCTAAGAATAATAGGTACCAGGTACTCTTGGATATAACCAGCCGGTACACAAAAGCTACGGTTTCAAGATCTGAATAGCTGTTGGTCAGACGTGTCTACCCTTCCCCTTGCTTCGTATGAATATTTTCAAGTTGAATAACGGCGAACCGAATCAACAAATCAGAACGATCACGGAAAATAGATGTGCTGTAGAAGCCAGTCCAAGTTGATATTTTAAAATAAATTGTAGAAAAACAAATTGTCATAATGGACCTTCCAGTTACGGATATTAGCTTGGCTTGATCAGATTTGAAAATACTTCGCTCCCTCAACGAGCTCAAACTTGAGAATAGGGGTACATATCGAAGTCACCACAACCTTTAATTGAAGAATAGCATATCAGAGTTAAATTAGAGAAACATACCAACAGACCTACATTTTTATCGCTAGTGGTCTACGGTTGTCAAAACATGAAGAGTGTGCAAGGAGCAAATAGGGTCGTCATTGCTCAAGTTTAGGCGTCAAAAATAGTACTCTATTCCTCCTATTCCGAGAAGGAAATTCTCATAATTACTCCTCAAATATAAGCTACCAAATTCAATAACTCTATTACTCGATCCGGGTGGGAACCTAAATACCTACCTACGAATGCCAGTTACACTAGCATGATGTACGTTTTATACGACTTATTCTATGTTGTAATAACATATATCACGGCCACGTCCCTGCCGCGTCAAAATTCAGTCATAACCATAGGTACCTATGTAGTCATAATAGAATTACCTCTTAGTCGCGCATCCATAGATCTAAAACAGTATGCTATCTTAACATAGTTCATACACCAAGATGTATCGTATGAGTCCTCGTTGCTAGATTAACGTCACTCAATGATCCAGCCTGAAGATGCTTGGCTCTCTGTGCCAGACGGACTTCGACTGAATAAAAGGACGCACAAAGTCTTGACATTATTTCCAGTCATTCCTTCCCTCTTCGGCGTCTTGGACATCTTGCGCATCTTGAACGTGAGTCAGGGGCTTCCTATTCTCCTAAGGCATTATCTCAAGATCATAGCACTGCTTGGACTTTTGATACGCGTCTACTTCCTATTTATTCTCATCCGGTTTCTCACACCCTGTGGCTAGACTTCTTCCCATCCCATCCGAATATGTTCACACATCAATCAACAACTCTCGGACTCTTTCACAACAGCACGCAACATATTTCCCGCAAGCACTCGACACACTACCAGCTCCCCTCATGGGGCAGAGACTGACGATGTCGAACCCAAACTGGAACGTAGAGAGTGGTCAGGGCCAGAATCCTCAGCCTTTATACTGGCAACGGCATACAAGTGGCCCTCCCAACAACGCCATTCCCAGCGGCGTGGTTCCTCCTCAGAACCCCTACCCCATGTTACCACCTTTTTGGTCCTGGGCACCCGCTACCCCACCTGTTCAGCAGCCTGTGCCTCTCAATAGCTACACAACCACTGCCAACACCAGTTCCGCCCCAGTCACTGTCCCTCCGCTCTTCCATCCCCAACCTTGGAGACCTGTGGTCAACGGAGTTCAAAACCCCTTACTCGTCCAGCATCAAGTGGTTGTCAGCCCGGAGATTGTGCAACAGCAGTGGGCGACTAACACGAACACGCAGGCTTATCAAGTGGCAGGTGCCGGCCCCAGCGGCTCCCAGGTAGTAGGACCATACCAGATGGGTCAAGCGCAGCCTCCGCAGCAGGGACTGGGAACCAACGTACAAGGCGGAAACCCTCATGGCCGCCCGTGGTGCCTTCAGTGCGGAAATCCTCATGGTCGCCCATGGGAACGATGAAGATAGAGCAGCCAACAGCAAATTTCGATACTTAAGGTAGTTCTAGTATCGATGCAGAGGAGAGAATAATGTAGCTAGCCGTAGCACTTGCTCGTAGCCCAACGATACGTAGCTACCGAGGTATATCCCAAATTCGTTGATTTCTAACAATGTGACTTTTATATCGCGTGACGGCGATCTTGTCAGGTACCTTAGGTAGGTACTTAGCAAACCGACCCTAAAGGAATCCACGCGTCATAACTAACGTCGCCGTATAACTGGTAAAACTTGTTAACAAAATCAATAGCAAACCAAGCCTGTTCAACAAATGAACTTACCTAGGGTATATAGACGGATGGGCTAAAAGGTATTTATAGAAGCGAGCCCTACCCAAGTCGACAACATTAGTTTATGGTCCACTTACAGCTTATATATGCCTCCTACCATCCAGACGATTATCATCATTAAAGCTTACCTACCTGGGTACGTACCTTTCTTAGTATTATTGCCCTCATATTCTTACTTGGCTCTTATCATCACCATCCAAAGTACTAGCGCACAAGGCCACCACGAAAGTAGGGCTTTATAACACACACCGAGAAGCGACTTAATCACACATTTTTTCAAGTGTCTGGTTGACGCTCGCAGGACTGGAAATCTAAGCCGGGAACTTCCTGCGGCTTGGATCAACCTAGCACGGATGTCGCTAAGGGTATAACTGCTCTACTGAAGGCGCCGGTAACCCGGCGCAACACTGGAGTACCTCGATACTGTCCGTGACATTGAAGGGAGCACCTCGACACTGCCTGTGGCCTTGCAGGGGGATAAGACGAGAGCGAGGACAGCATAAAGGATAAGAACGGTTGAAGAGATCGAGAATGCCGGGAGGAATATGACACATACTCCCCTAATGGCGATGCAGTAGGCGAGGCGGACGTCGCAATGGAAAAGAATAATAAGAAGCGTTGGGGAAGGACACAACGGTGAACTCCGACAAAGCATACGCCCATTCAACATTTCTAATTATAATTTCTACTGTCCCTATTTGTTTGCCTTCTATCACGATAGCCGTGGCCAGCAAAATAAGCTGGGGGGACATGTATATAGTACCCCGTGTGACGCGTACTTGCAATGCTTATTACTAGGTCCGTGATATTCCGATTTGAACAGAGTAGAATCTCTAATGCCCGGTATATTGATACTAGGTAGATTGTATGATGCCTTGCCTCCACGGAGTCTTTAATCTAGGTATCGTCCTTTTATTTAGTGACGCTTCCCGTTACGATGCTACCTAGCTCACCTGCCTTTGAACGGAGATACCACTGCTTTCAGGCTTAGTCTAAGGGTGATATATGCTCGGAACGGCATCTAGTGTGATTAGATAGTACCAGTATTAGTGTCTTATGTAAACCACTACCTCAAATGTATTGGACACACGCTAGGACGAAAGTGTGTGGTAATGCCGAAGGCCGTAGGATGATGATTATATATCAACGGTGGTTATTTTAGGAGGTAGACACTCGGTCACTCGAGAACTTCCGTCTTTTTGATCTAAGATCGCGGCTGCCGTACTAAAATTAATGGGCTAGCTTCGTCATCTTAGATGAAGTCTTTACACAAATGTCAGAACTTCGAAGATAGAGCCTCAATGGGGGGAATGTAGTTGATCAATACCGCGTAATCCTCGGCACTATCGGCAACTTTTTCACAATTATGCCGTCTCCGCCTCCGTCTAAGTGGCAAGTACTTTCCAGGCCCTGCTAATTGCTCGATTTAGCCCAACCTTGGGCTTTGAACCAATCAGAATTCGTGAATATGCCTGTCGTAATCAACCTTGTAAGGATGTGACAAGTATAGTATTCGAAAAGTCTCCGATGTTCCGTCTTCCACTTAGCAAAGCACGTTATGTAAGAACCGCAGCAGTTAGTCAGGGGAAGACGCGTCGCAATCGTTAGCGTATCTTTTACGACGTTGCTTACGATACGAAGAGAGCCTCGTTACAAATCCAAGCCCTAACCCTTGGTACGGCGCTTGACAAATCCGAGCTGCGATGTTACACATCTCTTCCATAGCCTGAGCCTGGGCTCGATCGCAAGGCTGCTGTGGTGTCTCATAATTGTATATAATAGATCATGGCAAGATGTCGGAAATGGTGTCTGAATATCGCTGGCTCCAACAACAAAGCGTGAGACATTCAACATTAAAAAAATCAGACTCGAACAACTTCGTCCATAAGCAACTTAACTCATCAAAGACAACATGGCCTCCAAATCAGTCGCTATCATCACGATGAGCACTCGTGCCACTAGGGTAGGGCCGAGTGTAGCCGAATTCGTCAAGAATATCATCGAGAAGCCCCTGGCTGAGGACGGCATCTCTATCGCGAGCGTTGACCTCGTCAAGTTCAACTTGCCTGTTTACAGCGAGGCGGTAGTCCCAGCTAGTGCGTATCCCTCATAGCCTCCTTTTCACTCTTCATCACATACTTTCTACCTTTCCTTGAATTAGAAAAATATGTCGTGATAAACTTGGCGGGAATCGTCTAACAGGCAGACAGTGGTCCCCGAGAAAGCATCCTTCCAGTATGAACACTCGAAAGCGTGGAGCGCCGAGATCGCCAAGTATGACGGCTACGCCCTGGTCATCCCGGAGTACAACTACGGGGTGGCAGGCGGCACTAAGAACGCTATCGACTACCTGGTCAACGAGTGGAAGGGCAAGCCGGTCACTATCGTGAGCTACGGTGTCAAGGGCGGTAACCTCGCCAACGACCAGGTCAAGGGCTCCCTTGCCGCCATGGGGCTCAGGGTCACCGAGACGCGCCCTACTCTGCCTTTCGCCGCAGAGGACGTGTACACCGCGATAGGTGCTGGGAAGCTCGGTGGCGACACTATGAAGGACTGGGAGGCGGTGCAGACTGAGAACATTCGCAAGGCGGCTGCGGAGTTGAAGGACTTGTTGTTGCAGCCCAACACTGAAGTCAATGTCCCTAAGCCGTAGATGGAACCTAAGTGGATAGTTGGAGACAGAAGGATGGGTGTTGTCATCCAAAATGAGGAAATTCCTGGGGAATCTTAGCTTGAGTCTTGTTTAGAAATAGGTTAAAAACTTATACTTGAATATTGTATTCGGCGATCCGGTTATCTGAGTCTGAGTGGATATACTCATTTCTAGGCGATAATATCCGTTTGCAAGACGCCCTACTACGTACCTTGCGTCTCAACTTCATCCATCGGGGGATATTGGCTCTAATATAACTGTCCATTATTGCTTGGCTTCCTTCTGATTTTCGAATAAGTCCTCCTAAGCTTAGGTCATATAGGAAGAAGTGCTGCGTTGCGACGTCGCACATGATCAGTATGCCGCCAGGCTTTAGCACGCGGCATATTTTTGTTAGATCCGGCGGCGGCGGCTATTTCGCCATGTGAGTGAACGAGATGGGACAGTCGATTACCTTAACATGATACCTGTATATTATCTAGGTACTTATATGTACCTGGTATATAAATGGACAGTAGGTTTGGAACCATAAATGTTTCAACGGCTCTCGGCTATGAAAGATGGTTAGGGTGTACTAGGAAGGTGCGAAAGACACTGTGAGGGGTATTTAGCACTTGGAGCGAAGGAGTTTACTGGAGCCAGACCTCACCACACACAACTTCAATTACCACTCTTTCTCTCTGTATCGACCGTGTCAAGAAGACGTGCCTTATGTCGGGTTTGCACCCAGAACAGACTCTCATATTGTATACATATATGCCTCCCCAACCATCAACCCATGCCTTGGCTCATACTACTTGAAAGGAATACGCTAGAGCTGTCATTCCAGTTACAAGGAGGTATACTTCATAATTCTTAGTAATTGTTAGGTATCCACTGCACACGGCCACCTTCAGCTGACCGTATCATCACCATATGGTGGCAGTCTCACTAACCAGCCATGAGGAACCGTGCATAACTCCGAGGTGATCTGAAAGATCACTAAAACCGAGAAACATTCAGCAAGGTCGACCTTCTCTGAAAACAGCATTCCCGAAGGTCCCTAAGTTCATTCTGTGCTTGTCTATTAATTAGAACTGGCACCTGGTGAACCACGACCCTTAATAGGGACACCGTCGGTTGTAGCTTTGTTGCTCTGGCGCTTCAAAACCACTAGAAGATGTCTGCTAGACTGCATCCAATCATGCAGATGCTGAGTATCGTCGGCATACCGAAAACTAGCAGCGCAGCGATATCTCGCACATAGAAGCTAGTGAGAATGGTGCCTGACACCAAGGTGAGGAAGACCCGCGGGTAGTACTTCTTCCTCCAACGCCCTTGGTTGAACAAGGACACGACGAACGACCAATATAGTGAAATCAGGATGATATTCGCGACGAACATAGACTCGCTTCGGTATAGTTGAGATACTAATCTCGGAGGATGCCGCTGTGATTCGGACGGAGATGCATCGCATGTCTTCAAATCCACCAGCTATTAGCACACGACTCTCGCCATGATAAACACACACGACGTACCGAATGTATTTGGGGTATCCATTGGAAAAGGGGGTAGGCATCTTTGCAGATGTTCAGGGCGAGCAGGATCCCATTTGATCCAAGCGCGCATATAACGCCATAGTAGTTGAGACGAACGGATGGCTCTCTCGATGAGTCGCTCCGTCCTGACGATGCACTCTCCGGGAGTATCTCTTTCCTCGCCTCCTTTTCAAGCACAGATATTGACAAAACGGGAACTGTTTTCGACTCTTGTATACGATGGATGGACGATGAACGACGCTGACTATCGCTGGAGGAAATGTCGACACCGACTCGAGATGTCTCCGAGGGGTGGCCATAGATCGTTGACATCGCCGTTGTGTCATTCACTGCTAAATCCGCTTCGAGCAGACGCTGCGGCGCGTCAAAGCGAATATAACAAAGTGCCACGATCAATATCTGCGGGTATAATCACCTTGGATTTCTAAGGCAAACTGGAACGTATGCGATCAACGACTAACATAGGGACCTTACGCATCTCGACTCAGCCTGTCAATAGAGGAATGACGAACATGAGAATCTGGCAGGATGAGGGGAAATGTGGTCTAGCAAGGTCAACCAATCAATCCAAACAAGCTGGAGGCCTCGGGGCCTTGCTGTGTAAGACTGGTTCGCGAACCACGGCTTACTTGATGTCTGCACTAGGACTGGTGCGCGCACCACTGTTTGTTTGACGTCTTATCTTGATTATTGGAATCTTCGACCGTTGCGAGTCTAAGCTACGAAACTACTAACCCATCCATCGTATCCATCAGCTGAGTTGCATATTCTCCAGCCAACACCCAACGCCATCAACGTGAGTTTCTCTGATCTATACGTCAATATCATACGTCTGTTATTTGTTGAAATTGCTGGAATATCTTCGATACTCCCCCGCTCTCCTCATCTTTCTCATTCTCCCAACCTCCTCAGCACCTTCAGACAACCCCTCTCTCTCGCCCAATACGGCCGCCATTTCGCACCGCCAAATTCCCTCCGGCGCCGATGGCACCGGTGCAATCGAAAATTGCCGATTCAGAAAACGAAATCACCCCAAGAGACAACTTGTCGTCCGCAGACACTCCCGCCAGCCCTGTCACGACAACGAGCCGCGGTTGGAGGGTACATCGTGCTTGGGAATGGGCCAAGATCAGGGCCTATCAATCGACCTTGGTCATCTATATTCTCAGTCCGGTTGTCTACACCTTCAGCATTGCGAAGAGGGACGAAATTCAGTGTGCGGTCACTGTAGCGCAGGCGTAGGTGGCATCGCAGGGTCTTCCGAAATCTTTGCTAACGGAATATTCAGTGCTGTGATAATATGGGTAGGCTCTGGAAGCATACTGGCGCTCAGTTCGACGCAGTACTTAAACAAGTAGGGCCCGTCCACGAAGCTCCACCCACAATTGCTAATGCCGTTACAGACGCAGACTCAAGATAGCTTTGGTCTTCCTAGCTACCCTTCTGAGCTTAGCATCAGTGATGAAGACCATGATGGACATTCTCTCCATCTGGATGGTCTCTCTGGTGATGGCAACACTCTACCCCGATCTCAAGGACGAGGTTATACCTCTGCTGCCAATGTACCAGACTCAATTCTGAAGAAGAGCGCTAGCACCAACGATGAATCCCAGCAGGCTCGTTCAGATCACGAAGAATATGTGGTGATACAACAGCCGGAAACGCGTCCCATAAGTCAGGAGCAGCTTATTTCTGAAGTTAAAGGCATCTACGCCGGGCTAGTGATGGTTGAATCCAAATGCATCGAAGTTGATAATGCGCCTCGGAATGGCGCGAGACTGAATAACGAACAGTGGCAGGCTCTAATTGCTCTGCACAGAACACTACTCCATGAACACCACGATTTCTTTCTAGCATCGCAACACCCGTCAGCGAGCCCGGCTCTGCGACGACTAGCTAGCAAATATGCGATGCCGGCTAGGATGTGGAGGCATGGGATCCACTCCTTCCTAGAACTGTTGAGACATCGACTGCCCGACTCACTTGAACATATGTTGACCTTTATATATCTTGCATACTCGATGATGGCGCTATTGTATGAAACCGTCCCAGCTTTTGAGGATACGTGGATAGAGTGTTTGGGTGACTTAGGCAGATATAGGTGAGTGCTACCGACCATTCCGTCCCGGCAAGAGAGAGAGCCCGCTAAGAAAGATTCAGAATGGCTATTGAGGATGATGATATCCGCGATCGAGAAGTCTGGACAGCCGTATCACGACACTGGTACTCAAGGGCTGCGGATAGAGCGCCGACTACTGGGCGTTTGTATCACCACCTTGCGATTCTGGCACGGCCAAACGCACTTCAGCAGCTATTCTACTACACAAAGGGACTTTGTGTTCCCATTCCATTCGAATCGGCACGGGAAAGCATCATGAGTTTGTTCGATCCGATCCTAGGCCCGAATATCTCACGGCATCCGAGTATAGATGTCGACTTCATTAAAGCACACAGTCTACTATTTTCCGGCAAGAAAGACATACAAGGTCATGCTGGGGGTAGTGACTCCTTTCACCATGCTCTTCGTCTTTCCGAGAAAACTCACGAACTAGTTTTCTCTAGACTTGGGGATCCAAACATCCTCCCATTTATGCATACCACCCTTGTTTTCGTGTACCATTTGACATCGAGCCCTCCCGAGACGGCTTTTCCCGAAGCGACGTTTCCCTGGAAAGTCCTATCGTTACACCTGAACAGTCTCATCCTATCTTGCAACGAGTTTCCAAGACCTGGTCAGGAGGCAGCACCATGCCTTCCACCTGAGGACTTCACTATGAAGGGCCTTATTTGGACCGGCAAGTACTATCCGAATGACTGGTTCTTGGACGATAAGATTGACGACGACGAAAAATATTTCGAGGTTGCTTCGATGGAAGACGAACGCAAGGAACGGATTCTATGGCTCGGGTGTCACATTGCAAAGTGGCTGATATACGACAAAACACTTGATGCGTGGGGGATAGATGATCCCATCTCCCATGCAGCGGGGTATGTGTATTGGACGATTATGGACAAAATTTCGTCGTGGCATGATTCAATGACGGCTCGTGTACGAAAGGTCGCCATCAGCCATTTACAGTCAGTGGAAGGAGCTCTACGAAGCCTGAAAATGGCCTTGCCAGCCTCCTTCCTGATGCACGAATAACGAGCGAAATTAGGGAAGAGGTGACCCGAGTGGTTAGCCCATGAGGAGACTGATTCAGTGCCTCTTCCACCTGGCTTAATGCTAAGGTACACACTCACATACTCGATATTTCACTCACGACACTTATCTCGGAGGTACCCAACATACTTTTCCTTGACTCGTTCAAATCCGTCGCCGGATATATGCTCACGCATACCGTTTTTGTTTATTATATACCTGGTAAAGGTCTCGGTGAAAATGGCCCAAGGAGAATAAATGGAAAGGCCCGGTCGATCCTTAAGAGCCCTTGGCGAGCTTTAGGAAGGAGAGTAAATGAGATGGGTCTGGATGACCTTTAGTTGCCCACGCGGCTTATCTCATGCTCAAATAGGGGCAATTTCATATATTGAGCATTCTACGGGCTACGGGGGCAGAGGCGGATAGCCCATTTATGAGAAGGTATCGATGCTCACGCATCTATTAGGTAGTGTCAGCACTTGGTATATGGCTGAGCTGCCTCTCTCGTGGCCTTGGGGCTTCCAAGATGGCCGGAAATGTACCAATGGAGCTACACACCTGCATATATCTGCATGTACCTATCTAAGAATCTACAATAAATGCAAAAAATGTTGCATCTAAATACTTCCTCGTTCACCTAACCGCGCAGAGAAAATAGATAGTCAAAAACACGTAAGTGGAATCTGCTCATATACATCGATATCTAAGGTACCTAAAGACAGACGCCCCGTCATCTTCCCTCCATACCTCCCCTCCCCTACCTTTGCGCACCCCGCTACCAAAACCTCGACCCCTACTAGTATATTCGCATGGGTGTATGTATCCTTATAAAACAAGGAAAGGAGCGTTCTGTCGTCTTACATGACGGAACACAGCATGGTTTCGCCGGGGTTGGTGAAAGTCAGGCCGACCTCGTCGCGGTTCCGGACTTGCTGTTGTTGCTGAGTCTTGCCCTTCATGGTTATGGGTTGAGTTGTAATGAGTGTTGTGACTTGAGTCAATAAATAGCTTGGTTTGAGTAGTGAAATCTGTATGTGCTTGAGCTTAGTTAAGTCAATGGATAAGGTAGACTCGAGGTTTTTATAGTGTTCTCCATATGAGACCACCGCATCTCGGATACCTCCTGGACTCCTTTGATTCAAACTTGGCATCTTTCTCCTAGTAAGCGTGCGTGCTGTACCTGGATTCCTTTGTTAGTGTACTAATAATAGTAATCAAATCTGGCTATTCTTTATCTCATGTGAATAACACATAGCACTTTAAGGGGGAACAGGGAAATTTAGTGAATAGCATAATTCAGACTCTACGTAGAGTCTACCTGCTATTTACGTTTGCAAGCTCTTCAGGTGCGTCATTCCTTGTCCTTCCGTCCATTGTCCCCAAGCCCATCCTCCATAATGCATGATATCATCAGCTCGTAACCATCCCGCACCATACTTATGCTGCACTAGCTTATTTGAAGACCTTGCCGGCGGAGTGCTTGTACTCCTTGCCGTTGTGGACAATGGGCTTGTCCCACTTCCACATGGACTCGACGAAGGCCTTGTCGTCGGGGTTGGTGGGGTCCAGCTTAGTGAACTCGTAGCTCTCGTAGTCGGGGGCGACGTCGAAAGCGGGGACGTAGTCGTCGCCTCGGATGACGAAAGCACCCTCGATGACCGAGTCATTGTTCTCACCGTACACGGAGGCACAGCCGAAGATGTACTTGCGGGAGCCCTCCAGACGGGTGTTGAATCCACCGATCAGGTTGTTGGACATGAAAGTCAAGGTCAGCTCATCGTTGTACTTGTACTTGCACTTCCAGATGGAGTAGTCTGTGAAAGGGACATTCTCCCAGAACCACTTCATGGACTCGTCCTCCTCGTGGTTCGAGTAGTAGCGCTTCCAGTCGTCAAGAGCGAACTCTGATCGCGGCAGCAGATCCAGAGGGTGCTTTGGCTTGGGAGCGGGCGCATCTTCCTCGGCGGCAGCCGGTGCCGGCTTAGGTGCAGCCTTGGGGGCGGCCTTAGGGGCTTTGGGCTGCTCAGGCTTCTTTGGGGGGACGTTGGTCAACTTGGCAGTGTCGAGGAGCTCGAAGGGCTTGGCGACGTCGGAGTAGATGGGCTGGTTGTAGACAGTCTCGTACCATCGAGTGACGTTGGGGTGCTCAGAGCGCCACGCCTTGTCGTAGAAGAACTGGAAGCCGCGGGAGATAATGCCGGCAGCGAACAGATCAGCGAGGGTGATGCGCTCGCCGACGAGGTAGGTGTTGTGGAGAAGGTGCTCCTCGACGACGGAGACAACCTTAGCGGCGCCCTTGGCCGCCTCCTCGACACCCTTCTTGTTGTAGGGATCCCAGCCCAGCAGAGGGCGGTACCAAGCACCGAGCTTGGGGAGAACCTCGGTGTTGAAGAAGGACATCCACTTTAGGATGGACGCGTAGCTACATGTTGTTAGCACGTGCTTCCTTATTTAGTAATGGATTGTGACTTACTCTTGCTTGGTCTTGCCGAGCAGGGTGGTCTTCTCGTTCTGGGAGGTGACTTGAATGAAATGTTAGCGGATTCTCACTAGATTTCATCAAGCAGGTCAAGTAAATGATAGGTGGTATAATCAGAAAGTAGAACCATGATCAACAGATATATTTCAGATAGGGATAACTGTTAGAATAATGTCTAGGTCATCATGAAGACGCCGTCGGTAGGACAAAAATAGAGGCTGGGAGGTGCAAGATGTACGTACTGTAGATGGCAATGGCCATGCACTCAGTCAGAGTGTAGCCATCGGTGCCGACGAAGGCAGGAACCTTGCTGAGAGGGTTGACCTTGAGGAACTCGGGGGTAGGCTTGGTGGTGTCGACATCGACGGTATCCAGGTCGAGCCCGTTAGCCTTCGCAACTGCGAGGATCGCGGTGGTGCGGGGGTTAAGCTAGACGACGGATTCATTGTCAGCTCCTTTGAAATTAAATGCCAGAAATAGGATAACGACAAACGAAAATGCGATTATGATTGCTTACCTCCTTAGTATAGATCTTTCCGAAAGGCGCCATGGTTGCTTGCAAATGTGATGCTGGTCGAAATGAAGATGGAAGGAGAGTTGTTGAGACTTTTGAGTCACGGAATTTTTTTTCTACCTTGACAAAGAGGGAGGCGGGGCAACTGCGCTATGGCTCAATTCAAATTACAATCAGGCATTGACCCTGCCCCACCTGGTCCAAGCGCCAAGGGCTTTGGCTCGGTAGTCGGAATATCTAATCTACCGGCTAGGTTTTTGAATTGGAGCAGTGTGGACCCGCTCGACTACAGGCCCGCGAAACTTTGAAAAAGTGATTTCATACAAACCAATCTCATCGCCTTTCCGCAACTACATAGCTCGACACACTAGCATAGGATATTGATTGACGTTAGCGGGCGCAATGTCATGACGAAGTTACGATAGACAAAATGTCCTCTCTAAGATACGGCTTCCGCTGTCTTAGAGATCTCCGAGCCACCGCGACCCAGCACCCACCGTCTTCAGCATCTATAACAACGGCCTCTACGAGTTCCAAGACGCGGCGAACCTTCGCCACAACTACATCCCGCCAGGATGATGCATTCGATCGATTCGCACAAGCCATTGAGAAGAGCCCTGAAGCGGCCGGTATACAGGTACCTCACCTACGTCCTATGCCGGTATCCCCGTCCTACTTTTCGCGACATGCGCGATTCAACGATAGCTTCGTCCTAGTCCAGGACCTGGCACGGAAGTATGGAAGGCTTCCCACCGTGCCTCCGGGCCTCGCGCAGCAGGTGGCGTGGAAGACCAAGGATCAGTACCGGTTGTCCGTGGGTGAGGCCATAAAGGCAAGAGACTACGCAACTTGCATTGGGCTGGTTAAGATGTTGAACCGGATCCACCCGGATCTGATGCCGGAGGAAGTCCGAGACGGAATTCAACCGTTCAAGCGAGACATCAACATATTTCTTAACATCGCGAAACCCATCCCGGTCGATAAGTTTGGTAGATCGCACGGCGTGGGCAGGCGGAAATCCTCCATGGCGCGAGCTTGGCTTGTAGAGGGAACCGGGGAAGTCCTCATCAACGGGAAGACCCTGAACGAAGCGTTTGCAAGAGTCCATGACCGAGAAAGCGCGCTCTGGGGTTTGAAGACGATGGATAGAATGGACAAGTACAATGTCTGGGCACTCGTAGAGGGCGGTGGCACCACAGGCCAGGCCGAAGCACTTGCAATGGCCATCGCCAAGGCATTGGCTGTCCACGAACCAGCACTAAAGGCCCCCTTAAGAAAAGGTATATTGAAACAGAACTCATGCTCAACCTTGCCTAGTACTTTACTAATATGGTGTGCCAAGCTGGTTGCCTCACTCGTGATCCCAGGAAAGTTGAAAGGAAGAAACCCGGCCATGTCAAGGCGAGGAAGATGCCCGCGTGGGTCAAGAGATAGAACGAGCCACATATGGGGTTTTTCAATTGGATTGCTGAATCGCTATTCTACGCCATCGTCGAGAGAGCAAAGGCTGTCGGCCTTATTAGCAAGAGTCGGATCTAGTCTAGCTCGATATCCACCGTATTTTGCTGTTCATACAATGGATCATGTGTATAAAGGCCATGTATCATTATGTACCTGCTTCATATTCCTGAATGCATACAAGATGCTAATATTGACGTCGGAAATGAGGGTGCTAGTAATTCATTAGTGATCATAATACTACGGTGCTAACCTGGCAGGTAATATGACTTCTTTAAGCTACCTAGAAAGTACATATGTTAGCATCCTTTTCGAAGAGTAATCTCGAGGGAATAAACCATATTCTGCACACTTTATCTAAGCTCCAGGTACATATATGTGGTCAGTGTCAAATGAAAGGTTCTGGCACTTGGCTTCTAGTTGTGTGATGTCTCTTCTAATTTCTCATCTACCAACCGCTCCTCAGACCGTATATTGGTGTTGACTTTATGGATACACAAATAAGCCTTGCCAAATTCAAGAATCTCTCAGGTGTGACTAGCCCGCCAATCAGTACAAGTCAACACAGATTAGATCAGGCACGGATCGATTAACCGAGGACTTGGGTTGTGTGACATCCGGCCATACATGGGACTCAGTCGCACCACGTAGAGTAACTCAAGCACAATGTCGTGACTTATTATCTAAGACACTAAGGAATATTGAAGGTAATCAACTAAAACAACAAGTGTGGGTAAATAAAAATAACCTTGAAACAACCTAACATGCCTTGTACGATATGTAGTGCTGATAGCCAGGGGGGTAGGATGGATGACGAGGAACCATTGTTAGTGGAAATATCGATCGAAGCGAGCGAGGAAGCACAGACACTCTGCATTGAGCAATGCGTCTTTGACAAACGGGGAAGTGAAGCCATGTGCCGAATACCGATTAGCTTCAGACGATAGCGGATGCGGAATCCTTCTAGAAGAGATTTGGTCACGCAATGTGGCGTTCAGAAATGAGAGGACTCGAGCACTATTCCCGTATTAGTCTGTCCGACTCTACTTGTCGCCTAACAATGAGAAGTTGAGGCTGTAGGTCATGGCTTCGTCCTAAGCTAGCACCTGTTCACCGCATAAGTTGATCTCGTGCCTAAGTCCCGAGCGTCCCTACTTACGGTCCCGTAGACAACGAGGCGTGGACTCGACCCGTTGATTGGTACTGTAGGCGAACAGAGCACAGGTACGCAAGACATTGGAAGAATATTGATTAAATCTCCGGTGTTCAGAGCCGGATGAAACTTCGGCCCAGCCCGTGTAGCGGTTTTCAGAGTAATAGGTGTAACACTTCCCCATTAGAGTAGAATTTGTAAAAACGAGTCATCGTGACCTGACTCTGGCCATATATCAATACGAGGAGTGGTGTTTCCAACAGGCTGTGGAGGAACGGTGCAAGCCTCATTCCACCCAGATGAGGCTGAGATTGACTAACCACATAACAGCCAATATGTAACGTGGGCTACTTTATATTGCTGATCTTTCCCTTTCGGATGGCCTACAGATACGCGCTTGTGTTGCGCAATTTAGGCTCTAGGCGATCTCTTACATCCGGTATGAAGAGGTTGCTGCAGGCCCGAACCCACCTAGCTTGGCTAGGTACCTGGTCTAAGAGATATCAGGTTAGGGAAGGCTCACGCTGCATCATGCAGATCATCTAATCGGAGAAGCATCCGGCGAGGGTAGAAGGTAGCATGGTACGAACGGTATCACCGATATTCGACGAACTAAGAAGTCCGTTTCCGTGAAGCTGCATGATACTGGCTGCTCCTTGAGATTTAGCAAGGGACCGCTTGGCTCGTGAGTGAGGTCGTGACAACTATGCCGGCTCATATTAAGCTAGGAATGCCGAGCTTGTGTGGGCCTCCACGAGCCCAATTTCTATATTTTCTCGAATCTCGGGGACCTGCGCTAGTCAAGACAAGTCCATAAAAATGGGGTGATTTCTCGTAACGAAGCATTCCAACCCACGCCCAGAGGGCAGAGCACAAGGGCTGCTTACGTACCTCAAGCTAGGCCTATCACCCGCATGAAGTTGGATTACATGCGGGGGATATTCGCTGACAAATATCCCGTACCTATCAATCCAACATGGTGACAGACCGACTAGCAGATAGGTATATCAGATATCTGGATCGCCCTGGGCATGCACGTGTATGTACTAGAACAGATGATCAGCCTTCCCACCGAGCACATTGCCAATGGGATCCAACCCAGTACGCCGAGGGCCTAATCCCGAGGCTTCTCACAAAAGTCGTCTGCAAGCGGCTGCAGCAGATTAGCTGTGTCGCCCCTCATGCCTCCGTGTGTGAGCTATTCGCAAATAGACTGCCATCGAGGGACCCATTAGGAAGTGCTTGGTCGGTATTGAGCAGAAGCGGATCTGGGAATTGATGGGAGTGGATGTGGATTGATGCAACACCCCGGCTGACTCCGGGACAATGCCAGACACACCCTGGTCATTCTTTGACGACATCTCAACGCCTTGCGGTGACCCCCCTAGCAACGCCTTGTCTCCAACATGGTTCAAGGATCTTATTTAGACGACCAAACATCCGCCAGTTCTTATTAGAGGCCCTTCTTGCGGCCCAATAGGTACCCCGACCTGCCGTATCATCTCCTCGGCGGTGAACGATATAAGTACTCGAGAAGGATGTACCTCGCAGGAGATAGAATCGGTTTGGGGCCTTGGTTGCAAATGCCTATCGATATCTGCTGGGCGCTCAGATCATGTCATGAGGGTTATCACAAGACCGTCCAGCGAATGGTCGGGCATCAATCGGCTTGTTGATCTGCCTTGCGACGATTGCGGTAGGTCTGGTCGGGCCGGGTCAAAGCCTACACTGACCGCCCGAATCTTCAACAAAGAACTTACTGGAGCTAATTATATAGTCTCACGCTTCTTCGCTGGCAATTGGCCAATGGCCATTGGTATCATGGCACAAGCCAGAAAATTCTTCGTCGGATTTCTTGGTCTGTTTCGGTGTAAGATCCGACAAGACACTGGCCGGCTTCTTTTCCCCGGACCGAATCAGCTTTCATCATGAGCACATGGCGGCTGACAGCAATTGACTCGGTCGATGACAGGCTTCTAGATCGTTGACTAGATGTGTAGAACAACACAATGCAATTAGCACACTGTCAAGTCTTGTATTGGTGAGAATAAGCGAGGGATAAGGAATGGGCTTGGTCACAGGAAATGATAGAGAAGATATGTGTAAGACTTAATCTCCTTCTAATGTCTACCTAAACAATATGATATAAGGCTTACAAGACATGACACAAGCCGACATGAAGTATCAAATATGATTGATTGATTGATTTGAAAGTTGAAGGTTAGAAGGAACTTAGGAATCTTCAGGTTTGCACTACATCCTTTGTACACGCGGAAACGGAAAGCCCCGGATCTCAGCATGTCCTACCTGACATCTTGCAGTACCTAAGGTTATCATACCTTCCTAGACTTGACCTTCCCCCTTCATACCATTGGGGGCCAACTGCCAGCCACGTCTGCAGGTGCTTACCATACATAGAGGCACCTTCCAGGTTGCAACGTACATATGACAGGTCAATCTAGAAATCTAAAGGCATCTGCGTCCCGCCTTACCTAATAAGAGGTGACCGTTAGATGCAAGTAGCATTTTAGCTTAATGTCTTTCAAGAGTGTCGACTTTGAGTTCGCCTTTCTATTCCCACCACTTCATCCTCCATCACCAACATTTGATAATGTAAAATCAAAACACGCAACTGAGTGTGTAATTGCTTATTCACAAGTGCCCGATAACCCACCTGGTCTAGGTCATGTTCGCGCAATGATTCATGGCAGGTTTTCAAAATGACCGATCCGCGCAGCACACAAATTATTTCTCAATCAGCATCAGCCACACGACAGACTCGGCGCGCGAATAGGGAAAAGCAAAATCTTGCCGTGTGTTACCCATACAATGGCCAGTCCTTTGGTCGAGAGGCAGCCTCAGACTTATCGTCTAATTCATTTTTGGCTTCCCCTTCAATATGAGGTGCAGCAGCAACTCGACATTCGCAGGGCTCATGGTTGTAACTAGGTGCTGATATTTCCCAGAGCATCTCTATTCACACGACGATGCCCAGGTCGGCTTCACACGAGCCGCAGCACAACCGCAGATTGTACAGGCGACCATTAACCAAGGATCTGGCAGTCATTGTCTGATAGGTCGATCTGCGCTAGGAACATGCGTCGTGACCCGTGACACCCTTCGAGTTAAAGATCTATCTATTTTTGAGGCTGGAAGGGTTTGTCTTATGTTGCCCCTGGCCAATATAGCTACATATGTACCCCGTGCCACCTAATAATTCGTCTGTTCTCCGGCCTCTGCGCGTCATTCACCCTCTCACTAAGGTATCCATCTGGGTATCCATCTGGGAGGAGCTCCAGCTGGTCCAGGTCTGGACAGATCGCTCGTCATGTCTCGTAGGGCCACACCCAAGGGGTCTCGGTAAGGGATTCCATCCGGACCCGCCCTCGATTACCTGTGCGCACTGCGCAGATCTTGTTGACCCTGTTCACCCTGCTCACCCTGTCGCAGCCAGACAAGCCCTGCCTAGCAAGCCCCAGCTATTTTCCGCACGGCGCAAGTTAAGGCGTTGGTGTTGTTAATGTGTTTTGGAGATTTTGGTTAAAGCTCCTGTCTATTCCATTTTCATTGGAAGCCCGCCGCCTGCTCTCGTGTATTACATACCCACCGCTCAGATGGGGTGCATTCCAAACCTCCATTCTGTCTGCTCTAGAGTCTAATTGGTCTCCACTCCCACCTACACTGTACTGCCGGGCTCCTCTACAGTCTGACCTTATTGCTCCCCGTCACTTCACCTAATAATATATCATGAGGCACGTACCTTCTAGTCGGCCACTTCCTTGCTGTTCTGAAATCTTGTTGCCCACTATATAACGTAGTTGGAAAAAAAACCCGGCCATCTAAAATCCTCCGATGTCAACAACCCTATCCGCACTTACACCCGCAGACGACGTTACCTATTATCAGACGTCTGCCACACCTCTAGAATATTCAAGTACGACTCTGCCTCGGTGTCGTCACTTTCTTCTACTTGATTAACCAGAACCTGTCCATACTTTACTTATCTTCACTCGAAAACCCCAGGTTCACGCGGAAGCCGTGCAGTCGCTGCTTGGGAGGAGCAGGGCAGGGTAACCGGGAGTCTCAGTTGCGTCCAGGCGCAGGTGATCTCTTCGAAATCATTGGAGAACTATTCGAGGCTTTAGGTCTTGGTTCTGCATGGTAGTGCGGCTTGCTATTCTCAATTGACACTCAGCAAGGTCACTACTTGTCGGGGTTGCGGTTAGTTGCGAGAGGGAACTGGGATCCTCCCGGCACGCGTAGCTACGACTGTTGACAAGTCAGATACGCCGTCTAACCTTCTCGGGAGTTTTGTGGACAAGCCCATCGCAAATTCCTACATAGTTAGGTATCTAAGGACGAAGTCAAAAATCTGTGACCTCGGAGGCATCGTCATCCCTACTCCCCATATAGTAAGGGTCTGGCCGGGGAGTACCTACCTGACATATGGTTTGGCGGTGTTTGCATCAAGAAAGACTTTTCAAGCATCCAAACTTTCAACGTCTCTCTTCTTTACATAGCTGGCCTCCCCTGCCAAGCTCTGACTTTCGTCCTGTCTGTCGCCCTCCCTCCCATAAAAACGCTTCGCTCCGAGACGCGTCTCCAAGGAAACGACGCATAGTTTCATGTCTAAATCATATATACCGCCATCTATTACTTTCTGCTGCTAGGGTTTTCGTCCCAAGGCGACAGAAAGCTTCGTAGCCCAGGGCATCCTTTCTATCTATCCTCTGTTCAGACGCGCTCCCTGTCAAGGCGCTCCTAACGAGGAATTTATTCGACCTCGCGCATTCCACCACAACCGAGACAACCCATTCTTGGTCGACGGCTACTTATAGCGTCTATCTCGAACCCTATCGCACGCGCCGCCTCCACGCGGCAAAGCGCTCGGACGACATTCGCGGGCCGGTTGTGGCACGGTTTGAACGACCCAAAGGAGCCCTTCTTTCCTCGACTTCAGCTCCGCAGCCGGAGGCGCATCGGGTGAACTCACCTCTTTACGCGTCTTGCGACTCACTACCCGTGGCATGGATGACCACGGGCGGCGGAGGAGGCCGAACGAACCGCCTACTAATCCCCCTTCGAACTCTAGATACCCGGTTCACGATCTTAATGCACAGGGGAGGTCGTACGGCGCAAGCGGGTCCGATAGGTATCGGCCCGCGCCTGTTAACACTTCGCCTACGGCAACTAGAGGTATAGGGGCGACGGCTACCTACAGTGGGTATTATCCTGAGCCGGCAGCGACATTCCCCACTGCTATGCAGCAGAATACAATGCCATACCAGTCTGAATACGGACAAGATACTCGACAACCCCAGAGTTTCAGCACGTATAATACGCCCATGATGTACAACGTGCCGCAAGCGAGCGCGCAAAGTGCCGTTTACGATACGACTCAGCAGTTCCCGTCACGGCAACCTGCAGCGCTACAGATGATGCAAACGGATGTAGCCGCCCCCTATTTCCCAAGCGAGCCGACGAACGCTGCTGCGGCAACGAGCCTGCAGTCCCATGCGGGCCCCTCAAGCGCGTCGACAGTATATCAACAGGCTCCAGCAGGCCAACGCACGATGCTCCAGGGTTACTCGAGTGCGTTAGCGCCAATGAGCGGCATGGCACAAACGAGCGCGCCAGAGCAGGCCATGGAAGAACAAGACTATCCACAAACGACGGAGATGGGCGAGGCTTACGAGCAGTATCAGACTGCTTTGAGGGAGGTCTTTACTAACATTCGTAGCGGGGTGCTGGAAGCTGCAAGCGAGTCCCTCCTGAACATATCCGAATGGTTGCTCTCGAAGGTTGTGGAACTAGGTGAGTCTTTGTCTACCCAACTTGGAAGACATTGGTGACGTTTAACTGTTGAAGGCCTCACAGCGGACGATGAGAATCTCCACAGGGATCGTATCAAGATGTGGCAAGACTTCAACCATGCGTGGCTCTCGTTATTTCAAAAGCAAAAGGACATGATGGAATCTGGCCTGCAGCTACAACGAGGCCAGACCCTAATCGGCGAGGAGGACCTAAAAAAGATGGGGAAAGAGATAGTAAGACTATGTGACGGAATCGATAGACACGGCTTGGTCGACTACGAATACGGGGTCTGGGAGGAGCCCATTATTGCCAGTACGTCCCAGCGCAGTAGCGGTCTCTCCTCTACCTCACTAACTCTTTGAACTAGTTATCGAGGAATGCCTTGATCTCTACGAAAGTGAAGAGGCCGAACCTGGTAGTTCCTCTACTGCTAATCCCGCGGGGGCAGGCCACCACGGTCACCGCACCTCTCGATAATGGCTACGAGTTCCTCGCCAGAATGGGACGCGATAGGATTTTGCCGAGGGCGCCGATCAGCTGCTTCCTGAGACATACGAGGCGTTGCTTTTAGTCACGATGACTCTTTGCATGACAGGCTGTGATATCCGTTGTTTCCACGCATGGCGCAAGAACATTGGCGACCCGTCTTTCGCCCTAGCATGGGTGACAACCAGGGGTCGAAAGGTTATATGGATCACGACGTAGTACGAAGCTACATGCTGGATGAGTGGCATGAGGTATCTGATTTGCCTCGGTTGGTTGTGGACCAAAGTTCCATTGCCTTTGAGTCGTAATCCGTCGAGCTGAAGCTGGGCTCTGGGATTCTGAGCAGCTGAAAGGAGGAGCAAATACCACGGCTGGGGTAGGTAGCAAGCAAAAGGACGATGGATGGCAAAACGGGGCAAAGGAAGAATAAAAAATAAAAATAAGGACATGGGTTTTCTCAGGCGGTGGTGTACGGTTGTACGATGCTTTTTACGGATACCCTTGGAATCAGGCGGGAACGAGGGAACGGGCAAAAAGAAAGGTATAGAGTAGAAAGGTTTCTGCTGCTCTCACGAGCTTGTCTACTACTTCGGTTCGTCGATGCGAACCGCTCACTGTACAAATATCAGTATATACCTCAGATGGAGAGGTATTAAGGTCGGCGGCATTGCACTTGGATGTGTATATTTGATCACCCCGAAAGATGACGATGCCGATCTCTAGATGGTGGTAGCCAAGGGTTTCTATACTGAGCTGAGCTGAATTACCCTAATTATTTGAAACCCCTGGCAAATAAGTTAGATGGAATACGTAGGATTCAACTTGATTTGCTCTTTGTCACAATTCTTTCTTTCCTTTTATTCTTTCCTTCTTCCCTGTCTCCTTTTCTGCTGGCTGACGACTACTTATGGCAATTGTCGAGGACCCCCCACTGTCTCTTTCTGACGTACATCGAATGCATATTGTAGGAATATTGATTATGCGTAGTACTACTACTACATAGTACGGGCTATTATGACAAGGCATTATGATATACCCCCCACCCCCACGTCATGATCCCTCCAGTTTCTTCTTTATATCCAAAACTCTTACAGGCCAACTTCATTCAGCTTTAATATACGCGCCCTAGGCTCTGCATACCTCTTCTTGGGAAGACGTGGATCAACTAGGACCAAGATGGCAACAATAGTCAACCGGGGGGGGGGAGCCTCAAAGCTTAGAAACAAGCAAGAATTACCATTTGCGGCCAGAAGCCGATACTGATTGGCCGGTCGCAAAGCTGGCGCTGATGCAAGTCGATCATCGGAAGATTTTCCGATTCAGCTCGACTCGTTGTCTCTTGGTCAGAAAAAAAGCCAGCCGCGTGAAGATCACCCAAGCTACGATGTTCCTTGGGCGACATTTCTTTTGTCAGACCGTTCCGTCCGTCGCGCAGCTTTTTAACCACTGACATGATCGGACCCGACACCATGGAAGGGTGGGTAGTGGCTCCGCGTCCTGTCCAAGATCCCCCCTTGCCCACTCGGGTCTGATAGGTTGCGCCGCGCTACCCTGCCCTCCCAGATGCAACAGTTCCATGGGTACGAGAGCTGACCAAGGGTCCAAGGGTCCAAAAAGCTGCGAAAGCAAACATGGGGAAGGGAGAAAAGAAAGAAGAAAAATACTTCGTTTTGTGACTTGTCACTTTTTGTTAGACTCGCACCCTCTCTACTTTTGTCAAAGATCTGCGTTTTCCCGCCTTGGAACAAGCGACCAGGGGG